>CM051266.1:39553618-40093618 GCA_027921565.1 Artemia sinica | reverse complement strand
ATGAAAATGCCCTAGGGGGGGCTGGTGTCATGTGGAGGGCTGGTGCCAGTGTGAAAACATTGTTGTAGTGTCATTCCGCTCTGGACCATAAGTATACTTTTTAATGGTTTGGGTATCTACGCTTCTCGCAAGATGATCTTCAATCCTCTCTCATTAGGTATCATTGCTTAAGATATACATCACCGTTATTACACAGCACCCGTGTGTGTGTGCCGTGCTGGCCTTTTAGTCTAGCTTGCGAGATACACTAGCGTCATTCATATTAGACCTGGTCACGGAATTCCGGGGAACCTTTCATCAAAATAATATGCTAAAAATGGATGGGAAATTTGGCAATACAGAAGAAACAATAGAATGTGCGGAATCCCGGGTGGTCTGCCAGGGATGGGAAACTTGCCATAGCGGGAATCTTGCCAGGTTGCGAATCTTGTCAGGGGTGGGATTCTTGCCAGCTGAACTCTAGAAATAGGGATGATGTGACTTAAAGGGTTGTCATAGAAACTCAAAGATAATTTCCCTATTATTACTACTTTTTAAATTATCTCGATTAAGACCATATTTTAACCTCCTTTATCGCCTAGCTGAAGCCTGGATTTTGTCTCTGAAATGAGTAGACATTGACCAAACTCCCCTGTAGTGCGCGGGATAGGTGGGAACAAGAATTTCCCCTCCTTTGCGTGTTTTGAAATTTTTGCTGAAAAATGTACCCTGGGTTGCGTAAGGACTGAGACAAACCGCCCGGTGGAGTGGATACTCCCTCGGAGGCGACCTGCGATTGGGGCCGATGCCTTAGTGGAAGGAGGCGGGATTGTACTAAATAAACACGTGCTGAGCTGGTTACGGGAAAAAACAGGCCCCCTCCCTCCAACAGACAGTCCCCCCTCCCCTGGAGTCCTCTCCCCTCATCTTTCCTTAAATTACGCGTATTATTGCTTATATTTTATTCTTTTATAAGCTACAATAATGCCTAAAAATTACGGCTATTATCAAGACGCCCTCTGAAAATGAATGCTAGGTGTAGAGTGGAATCAATTGTTAGGATGTTTTTAAATATCCCTAAGTTTAACTCAAAGAAATGGATATTTTTGTTAAAAGTCTTTCAATAATACCTCTTAATATGGTTCAAATATACCACTAATATCAGTTCGCCTGGGGGTGGAGGGGGTTCTGGTGCTATATGGTGGTAGATGGGAGTGATGCCATGGCGGTGTGGAGAGTTTTGGGGGGGGGGGGGGTATCATGATAGGCTAGTAGGCTTGGGTTGCAGAAGCTTGAATCATGGAATTAAAAGGCAATATTTTTTATTAGGAAATGCCTGAAAGATATTTTGGGGGAGATGTAGCGATGTCATGGGGGGTGTTTAATATCATTCATAATTTACCAACATGGTATGCATTGTCATTGAACAATATACTCTAGAGCTTAAAGATAAGGTGGGAGGTGTTAAATGAATTTTTTGCTAGAGGGGGAGTGAAATCTAACAATACTCAATGAAACAATGCATTTCGTTAAAAGTCATTCAAAGAAATCTCTTAATATGGTTTAAATATATCACTAATACCAGGTCATCCAGGGGGCAGGGGCGGGTGGGGGCGGGTTGGGAGGGGGGTTGCTAGTGTCAAATGGTGAAATTCCATGGCGGTGTGGAATATTTTGTGGGGGACATCATGATTGGCTTAGGTTGCAAAAACTTGAATGACGGGTTTAAAGAATAAATTTTTAATAGGAAATGCCAGAAAAATGTCTTGATGGAGATAATGTATTGTCAGGGTTGGGGGGGGGAGTCATGCAATATCATTCTGGGGTGAATTACAGCTTAAAAGTTCGGGTGGAGACATTAAGGAATTTTTCACATGGAAGAGATGAAAATCTAATAGGTACTAAAAGAAATGGATATTTTCCTTAAAAGCTCGTAACATGTCTTAAATTTATATCTAATATCAACTTTATTCCTCCCGTATTGCATGCTAGAGGGGGGCGTATTGTCGCGATAGTGTGAAATCTTATATCCCACGTACAGAAACGATACATTTTCGTTCTATCGTTATTAATATCCTGAGAGATGTTCTCCGAGGAAATAGATGTTCTCCGAGTGCATGCCAAATTTTGGCTGCATACACGTCATGCTAACGAGTGCTAAAAAATGGGGAATCTTAGCTGTCACGCAATAGGTTATTTTTAGAATATGGTTCCAGATACAAAGTACTGGAAATGATTTCATGGACGAATTGCTTGGGGCGCTGTACCATTGGAAGGGAATGACCTTTCGAGTCCTGGTGGGGCCAAGAACTATAGAAAAAGAAAAAATATGAAAGGTGTTTTGAGCGAAAATATGAAACGCCGAAAAAAGAAAATTTCTTGAGGGTTTTGGGATGAAAATGTCAAAATGATATTGGCTGACAGTGATGGATGCGCCATGATATTGGCTGACAGTGTGTGCCGCCATTAAGTTAATGAAAAAAAACACTTTGGGGATTTCGGGCGAAAAAAGTACCACATGACAGTTTTGCATAATAATTACGTAAGGTGTGAGCTGTCGTTACGTTACAAGCGGGATTCCCTCATGGGTTCCTGTCGCAAAGTACATATCTGTCCGTTTGAAACGGGATAAGTCGTATGACGTCATTGGAGTCCAGAGGGGTGTGTCACGGAGTCTTGGCAACTGTGTTCCCTTAATAGAACCGGTAACCGCATTGCGTAGGTGTGACGGCTTGAGGGGTTGATAGCTCCACTTATTTGACCTTTAAAGGTGAGGTTGTGCCGCGTGGTGTAACATGCGCTTGAAACGAGGGTGTGTACCGTGACGTCAGAGGGCTGTCACAGAAAAAGAAATGGGCTTGTCACATGACCAAACATGCGCTTGAAATCTTGTCTAGAAACAGGTGCGAGGGGCTAGTAACATCTGACCGCATTGTAAAGGTGCGAGGGTGTGTACCGTGACGTCAGAAGGCTGCCGTAGAGAAACAAAGGGGTGTGTCATAGAAAAACACCTGACCTAACCGAACCATTGAAATCTTGCCAAGGATGGGAATCATACCACAGGTGGGAATTTCGCCTAGAAATAGGATATGCGCTTGGAATCTTGCCAGGGCGGGATTCTTGCCTGGACGTGTCAAATCTTGCCTGGGCGGGAATTTTTCCAGCTAGAAACACGCGAAAGGGGCTAGGAACTCCACTTGTTGATATCCCTGTGTTAATTTCCCCTATTATTAATACTTTTCTATTATACTGACCACGCTCCAAGTAAATATCTCTGATAATCTTGCCAAGGCTGGGAATTTCGCCTGAAATTGCAACACCTGGTCGCCAAAAGAGGGATGCGCCGTTAAATCTTCTTGCACCGTCGAACCAATGGAAGAAAGGAGTAGTCCGTATGGGTCCCGTAGAAGTAATCATTGCCCCACTACTCAAAACAAAGAAACCCTGGCAAATTCATAAGAATCAAGAGCGAACTGTAGAAATCAGAGCAGCCCTAGAAATCAAGACCACCGCAGAAATCAAGGGAAAAGTGTAGAAATCATGGTCAACCTCTAAAAACCATTACCTAAACAAAGAAACCCTGACAAATTTATAAACATCAAGAACAAACTGTAGAAATCAATAGCAAACTTTAAAAAACTAAGGCCAATCTCTAAACAATCGTAACTAATACATAGATATCCTTACGAATTCACAAAAATCATAGCAAATACATAGAAATCTGGTGGAATTAATAAAAATCATAAGTGTTGTTTGGAAATCCTCACAAATTTGTAAAAATTAATATCATCCCAAAGAATCCAGACGAATCCGGGGACATCATGACAAAACCATAGAAAACATAATTGGTCTGTAGAAATCCATAAAATCCCCTAGTAATCATAATCAATGCAAGAATATTTAGAAGAGATTCATAGAGATCGTAAGCAATGCTTAGAAATCCAGACGAAATCATAAAAATCATATGATTTTTATATGGCATTATATGAACCGGGGCATAACTTACAACCTTAGCCTGAGGGCTGTTGGGGATTGTCATACTCAAAAACATAATTTCCGTATTATTTTTTCCAAGCTATTTGTATCGTAGTAGGACCCTTCAACTACGTTCAAGAAAATTGCTATATCAAAATGTTGATCGGAAATGTTTGGGGAAATGATGAAATGATGGGTATGGGGGGAGGGGGGGAAATTCGCCCTCTGATCGCTTTTGACTATTAATAAGGGCACTAGCCCTCTCAATTCCCAATTGAATAAGTCCTTTTTGAAGTTTCTACGACAACGCTGGCAAAGACCTAATTTCCAGAACATTCAACTACGTTGAACAAAATGTCTATCTCAAAATTTTGATTGGATGTATTTGGGAAAATGGAAGGCTTGAGAGGGGCGTTAATTGCCCTCCAATCACTTTTGACTATTAAATAGGGGACTAGGGATTTCTATTTCCAATCGATGAGTTCTTTTTGAAGTTTCTACGACAACGTTTTCTATAAAAACCTTATATGCCTCCAGGGCATAGCATACAACCCTTGCAATGAGTGCTGGGAGGGGAGTTTCATCCTCAAAGACATAATTTCCGGACTTTTCAACTACATTGAAAAAAGGGCTATCTCGAAATTTTGATTGGATGTTTTTGGGGAAATGGTGGGTGTAGGAGGCGTATTAGTTTTCCCCCAATCACTTTTGACTATTAAAAATGGCATTAGCCCTTCAAAGTTTTCAAAGTTTCTATTACAACGCTCTAAAAAACCTTATATGCCCCTAGGGCATAACTTACAACCCTTGCTCTAAGAGGCGTGGGGGTGGGGGTTGATACTCCTCAAAGACATAACAGCCCGAACTTTCAGCTACGTTGAACAAAATGGTTATCTCAAAGTTTTGATTGGATGTTGTTTGCGGAAATAGTGAGCAATAGAGGGGGGCTAGTTGCCCTCCAGTCACTTTCGACTATTAAAAAGGGTACTAGTCCTATTAATTTTCAATCGAATCAGCCCTTTTTGAAGTCTCAACGAAAACGCTTTCTATAAAAAACCTACGTGTCCCCAGGGCACAACTTACAACTCTTGGCCCGAGGGGTTTGGGAGGTTTGTCATCCTCAAAATAATAATTTCCAGAACTTTCAACTACGTTGAAAAAATGAATATCTCAAAATTTTGATTGGATGTGTTTGGGGAAATGATGGGCTTGAGAAAGGCGTTACTCGCTTTCCAATAACTTTCAACTATTAAAAAAGGCACTAGCCCTTTAAATTTCCAATTGAATGAGTCCTTTTGAAGTTTATACGACAACGCTTTCAATAAAAATCTTTTATGTCCCCAGGGCATAACTTACAACCCTTGCCCTGAGGGCTGTGGGGGAGAGGGGTTGTCATCCTTAAAGACCTAATTTGCAAAACTTTCAACTACGTTGAATAAAATGGCTATCTAAATATTTTGATTGGATGTGTTTGGGGAAAAGGTCGGCGTGAGAGGGGGATTAGTTGCCCTCAAATCACTTTCGACTGTTAAAAAGGGCACTATCCCTTTGAATTTGCAATCGAATGAGCCCTTTTTCAAGTTCCTACGGCAAAGATTTCAATAAAAACCATATATGCCCCCAGGGCATAACTTATAACCCTTGCCCTGAAGACTGTGGGGGGTGTGTCCTGCTTCAAGGTATAACTTCCTGAACTTTGAACTGCGTGGAAAAAATTGGCTATCTCAAAATTTTTTATCGGATGTGTTTGGGGAAATAGTGGCCGTGGAAGGGGTGTTAGTTGCCTTCCAATCTCTTTCGACTATTACACAGGGCACTAGCCATTTCAATTTCCAATCGAATGTGCCCTTTTGGAAGTTTCTACGACAACGTGTTCTATAAAAAACTTATATGCCCCCAGGGCATAACTTACAACCCTTGCCCTGAGATCTGTGGGGAGTTGTCGTCCTCAAAGACCTAATTTTCAGAACTTAAAACTACGTTGAATAAAATGGCTATTTAGAAATTTTGATTGGATGTGTTTTGGGGAAAGGTGGGCGTGAGAGGGGGGTTAGTTGCCCTCCAATCACTTTCGACTATTAAAAAGGGCACTAGCTCGTTGAATATCCAATCGGATGAGCCTTTTTTGAAGTTTTTACGACAACGTCTTCTATAAAACCTTATATGCCCCCAGGGCATAACTTAAAACCCTTGCCCTGAGGGCTTAGGGGGAGTATCCTCCTCAAAAACATAATTTCTATCTTGTAATCAACTACGCTGAACAAAATGACTATCTCAAAATTTTGATTGGACATGTTTCGAGAAATGGTGAGCGAGGAAGAGGTGTTAGTCGCCTTCCAATCACTTTCGACTATTAGAAAGGGCACAAGCCACTCCAATGTCCAATTCAATGAGTCTTTTTCGAAGTCTCTACGACAACTTCTTCGATACAAAGTGCCCTGCTAAAGGAACAAAGGAAAAAATAATAAATAATACATTGTGCCAACATCGTTCTTTACTTAGGCAGCGCGATTGCGCTGCCTATGATACATACCTTAAGAACAATCAACAATATTATTTGGCATCACTCCCTAAGAACCCTTACTTAGTGAAGAGGTGTAATTTCTGGAGAGAGATGTTTTCCGACTGCATGCCAAATTTTGACTGTAAACACGTTCTTCTAGCGTTTGCGAAAGATTTGGGAAATGTCAGATTACGCGCAATAGATTAATTTTAGAATGTAGTTCTCGATACAGAATACTGGGAATAGCAGTTTAGTCCTGATGGTTGGAGCGCTTTTCCATTGGAAGGGAACTGACCATTCAAGTGCCAGCGAAGACAAAGAACTAATGTGTGCGAGGGACTAGGAGCTCTATTTATTCCTAATTGTGTATTATAGCGACCGCGCTCTGGTTAATTATACAAAAAATACTGAAACACCTGGAACCAGGGAATCTTGCCAGGGCATATTGTGGGAATCTTGCCAGGGCCACGAATCGAGACAAGTGGTTGTTGCTAGGGGATATATTGGAACACCTGGGGAGTGTCATGGGAAGTCTGCCAGCTAGAAACAGGAATCCTATGCTATTTTCCCTTGGGATGCGCTCGGAATCTTGCCATTACTGAGACAAGATTGGAATTCCGGGAATCTTGCTAGCCGACCGCTAGAAACAGAGACTCCCGTGGAAATCTTGCCAGGGATGTTCTGACATCACAGGGCTGTCATCAGAATCCTATGCTATTTTCCCTATCTGACCATTTAAAATCCTATGCTATTTTCCTAAGGATGCGCTCGGAATCTCGCTAATACTGAAACAAAATTGGAATTCCGGGAATCTTGCCATCCGACCGGTGGAAACAGGGCTCCCGTAGGAATCTTGCCAGGGCATGTCGTGATGTCATAGGGCTGTTGTGGAAATCCCGT
Source organism: Artemia sinica (assembly GCA_027921565.1). Lineage (NCBI taxonomy): Eukaryota > Metazoa > Arthropoda > Branchiopoda > Anostraca > Artemiidae > Artemia > Artemia sinica. The sequence continues at coordinate 40,086,261 of CM051266.1, read as the reverse complement.
GTTACTTTCCTAGAGCTGTTGTCAAAGTGCCTACGAGGATACTACTTAGGAGTATTTTCTCCTTGCGTCTAAATTACGAAAACTTTCTTATACTTAGTGTTTTGATGATTAAATTTAAAATCAATTTATTGCGCCTATTTGAACCAGCATAAAAAGGCAGGTTCTTTTAAAGTAAATATCGTTATCTGAATTCATTTTTTAAGTATCTCTTTCTTTTAACAATTGTTGCTCTTTACCTAGCATGGACGGTTTCATTTGCACTTTGAAACTGATTACAGTCATTTGCGAAAAGCAATAATAATAAAGCTTTAGTTTTGGTACATTTGGCTGTGGCTATTTTCGGAAAGTAGTTCCATATCAGAGCTAGAAAGTGAACAGGGCTAGAGCCACCTTCGTTTCCTGAGGTAAATTCCCTTTCCATTGATTTACATACAGAGAATGAAGGTCAAGTCTTAAATCTCCCAAAAACATTATGTCCCCTCAAACCCAAAAGTATTGCATAGACGATAATGACGAAAGATTATAGGATGAAAATAATAAAAAAAAAAACTTTGACATAGTATTTAAACTGATATATTCATATTTAGTGGATAATTTGTAAATATGGAGATGAAGACCGTAGGCAAAACTGTTTTTGTATGGACCTACTTGTTATATGCTGTCTTTGAGCTTGACCTTATGTGAACGGATGAGTTGACACAAAAGATTTCTTACCTTTGTTTCAGAGGGTGAAAAATATCGAAGATACTTTTCAAAGTTACAAATTACTTGAAATTCGAGCCGTTAAAAAGGTTTTAAATCCTCGAGAGAGAGAACCTGCTAACCACGAACAAACATATAATTATGGCTTGTATTAAAAAAAAAAGTTTTGTTACAGTAGCCTGTTCAAAAACTATAATAATAAAGTCACTTTTTTTTAAGTATCTATAGGTAGCAACGAATATAGAAACAAAGCATTCAGTTTCTATAATGCTGTATTTTCACTCTCAGTATTTTAGGTTATATTGTCAATATGACCCATTATAATGTTAACATCCGAGTCTTATTTGTAAATATTAATCAACTCATTCAGTACAAGTAGACTCAAAACACAATAACTTACCCTAGAAATAAAACAAAAAGAACAATCCCTCTGCCCAGCAAGATCAGTGTCCAAAGGATTGGAAACATAAAAAGTAGATTCAACAAGCAAACTGCTACAAGATTTTACAAGCAGACCTCTCAATATAATTCTGCAATCAGTAACTAGCTTGTTAAAATAAACAAACAAAATAAACAACAGACTAACAGAAAAGTGATAATAAAAAACCGTAAAATATTGTTCTCAGTATCGCTGTGAATATTATACCTACACGAAGATTCTTCTGAGCCTGAACTGTATCCTGGTTGCAGCGGCAGCTGCAACTAGTTAAGAGCGAACCACAGCCCATATAAATCAAAAGTTGAAAACGTATTTTCAAAAAAACTGTCTAGTGAGAAAAATTGCCATCTGACACTGAATCAGAAATGGTAACTATTGTTTCGGTTGATCTTAGAAGTAATTAAATAAAAAAAAAACAAGTTTTTTAAACTGAAAGTAAGGAGCGACATTAAAACTTAAAACGAACAGAAATTATTCCGTATATGAAAGGGGCTGTCCCCTCCTCAACGCCTCGCTCTTTACGCTAAAGTTTTTATTGTTTTAAAAAATAAAGTTGTGAGACAGAGTTAAACTTTAGCGTAAAGAGCGAGGCGTTGAGGAGGGGACAGCCCCTTTCATATACGGTTAAGTTTTAATGTCGCTCCTTACTTTCAGTTTAAAAAACTTGTTTTTTTATTTAATTTCTGATCGTTTTTTAGTTAATGCAGCTTTTCAGAATCAGAATCAGAATCATTTATTAACATAAAAGCTTTCGTAGTCAGGGTTTAAATCCCGACTAAATCGCGCTATTATTTACAAAGTAAAAAAAGACACAAAAAAATAAATACACATGTCACTTATTGTAGACAGAAACACAAAAAGGCACAAACGAATTGCTGAAGCGATTAGTGCGACACTTGGGCTGGGCTAGCTTTGTTGCTTTTGATCTTGTAGTTACTTTTTTTGTCAGCATTGGGGGCAATATATTTCTGTGTTTATCACTAGTCAGAAGAAACTGGCCAAATTTACAGATAAGTTGAAAACGGCGATCGTGGAGTGACGGCAAATTTAGTTGAGACAGTGCTGATTCGTAATCGGTGTACTGATCAAACAGTATGGCCTTCACCGCTCTTTTCTGGACTGATTCGAGTCCTTCGCTCATATAGGCAGTGTTCTGAACCTGTGGACCCCATACAGGGCACGTATACTCTAATATCGGGCGAATATATGTCAGGTAGGCTGTTTTCAATTGCGGCACAGAAAAACCAAATCTTCGCATCAGTAAAAGGGTACGCATGGCACAGTTCGCCTTTTTCACTACCTCTTGGACGTGGAGGCTAAACGAACAGTCAACGCTGAACGTAACACCGAGAATAACTGCCGACGATACGCTTTGGTATGGTGGAGGGGGGCACTGAAAATCCTTTTTGAGAGGGTTAAATCGAAGAATTTTGGTCTTCGTTTCGTGATTTTGAGGCTGTTTTCAGAATACTGGTCTCTAAAGTTGTCGATAAATGATTCACTGAACTGGGGAACGGTTTGAGACTTCTCAATGAGGTATTTTAAGAGGGTGGAAAGGTCATCTACGAATTTGAACCGTTCGTCAAAATCGGCAAGGACGAAGTTGATCACTGCCAAGAACAACAAGGCAGTGAGTTTAGTGCCTTGTGGGGCACCACACGCAAGCTCAGACCATTCCGAATCTGAATCACCCGGGTAGAGACCATATACACTCTGTAGTCGGTCACGTAAGAAATCTATTATTAATAAGAGAATATGTCTGCAAGCTCCCATAACCTTCAGATTGTTCACTGCAGTATAATGGCGTATCAAGTCGAAGGCTTTTCTATAGTCGGCTAGGAGGAGATCTACAACTGTGCCTCCTTGGTCAAGCCATTCAACAATAAGGTGATACAGACGCACAAGATAAACAGTTGTAATACTACCTTTCAAGCACCCGTATTGGTATGGATCAAGAGAGCCCTGGACTTGTGACATAAGTTCACGATATATAAATGATTCCGCTACCTTAGAGAGGTTCGGAATTATCGAAATTGGGCGGAATCGATCGCAAGATTTCGGGTTTTTCACTTTTGGAATGACGCGCACATAAGCTCTCTTCCAAACACTGGGGAACACTTGTTCGCGAAAACACTGGTTAATAATAGAGCTGAGTGGCTTTGCGAGAAAGATGGAGAACTCGCGTAACAACTTGACAGGGAGTTCACCAGGGTAAGACGCACAGTTTACTTTCAGTTTCTGAAGTTCCTTAAAGACGGCATATTCAGATACTTCACATATCTCATCAGTCCCGGTGTCAGCAATGATACTCTCAATTTCTGAGTTTGTGATTGATGGGTATGTGGTGCATATGCCGGAGAAAAAATTGTTCACTTCAGTAGCTGATATCAGTGTGCCGTCATCTTTGAGTAGTCTCAGGTCCTTTGGCGTTATAGAATATTTTGGCTCACCGTCATTGAATAAGTAAACAAAATTTGCATAAAAATTTTACTCTTCTTTTGCTAAATGGCTTCTCTAAATTTGGTTCTGACGTAATTTACAAATTAACTTACGTAACGAACTTCTATATTCGTATATTTTTCTTCTGGCAAAAAATACGTTGCAGATTTTTGCAGATATGAGCTTGAAACCTATGTAATAGGGTTTTCTGATACGCTGAATCTGACGGTGGGATTTTCATTAAAATTCTTTCACTTGCAGGGGATGCTTCCTCCCTCTTTAAAAAATCAGGTAAATTTTCTCAGGCTCGTAGCCTTTGATGAGTAATACTAAACTTAATAAAATTTATATATTTAGAATCTGCATTATAAGCCCATTCTTTTGATACACTTATTGACATCAAAATTCCGTTTTTAAAAGTTTCGATTACTATTGAGCCGTATCGCTTGTTTTTTTTTTTTATTACGTATATGTTATTACGTATATGAGGGGGTTCTCCCCTTAGTCAATACCACGCTCTTTGCGTTTAAAGTTAAAAAAATTTATTTCACAAACCCCTGAATCACAAAGGCCGTTTAATTAGAATAGATAGCTCTTTTGAAAGCACTAAAAAAACTGTAGCGTAAAGAGCGAGGTACTGACTTGGGGGAGAACCCCCTCATATACGTAATAATTTCTGTTCGTTTTAAGTTCTAATGTTGCTTCTTAATTTCAGTTGAAAAAACTTTTTTTTTTAATTTAATTTCTGATTGTTTTTTAAATAATGCTTGGAAATCCGGCGCACCCTTCATAGAAATGTCCCTTACCCCAAAGAAACATCCTCCACGGAAAGATTCTCCCGAGTAACTCCCTCCTCCAGCCCCCCCCCACCAGAAAAAAATCCTTCCTGAAAATGTCTGTGTACTTCCCAATAACCAATACAATATGTAAGCAATGGGCAAAGTTCATATCTTGCAGCCCTTCCCCTGGGAACTGTGGGGGATTAAGTCATCCTAAAAGACATATTTATTAGATTTTCGACTATGCTGAACAAAATGGCTATCTCAAAATTCTAATTGGGTGACTTTGAGAAAAAAATGAGCGTGGGAGGGGGCCTAGTTGCCCTCCATTTTTTGGAGGGCACGCATCGTGATCCTTCTTCGAGCAAAAAATGCAAATTTCCACCTTTTTGCAGATAGGAGCGTGAAACTTCCTTAATAGGGTTCTCTGATAAGCTGAATGTGATGGTGTAATTTTCGTTAAAGTTAATTAAAAATGCAAAATTCCACATTTTTGCAGATAGGAGTTTGAAGCTTCTTTAATAATGTTCGTTGATAAGCTGAATCTGATGGTGTGAATTTCGTTAAAGTTAATTAAAAAAAATTGCAATTAAAACACAATTTTATTGTTTAAAAAAATTGAGTTGTGAGAAAGTCAAACTTTAGCGTAAAGAGCGAGGCGTTGAGGAGGGGACAGCCCCTTTCATATACGGAATAATTTCTGTTCGTTTTAAGTTCTAACGTCGTTCCTTACTTTCAGTTAAAAAAAATTTGTTTTTTTTTATTTCATTTGTGAACGTTTTTTAATTAATGCAGGTTTTGATTTTGGCTCACCGTGCATGAATAATTAAAACGAAATTTGCATATTAATTTTACTTTTATTTGGTTATATGGCTTTCTCGAAACTTGTTGAATTTTATTTACGAACGTTTTTATTAGTAATAAATATACGTAACTTACGAATTAACTTACGTAACGAACTTCTATATTCATATATTTTTAATACGTATATTAGGGGGTTTGCCCCCTAGTCAATACCTTGCTCTTGAAGCTAAAGTTCGAATTTTGTTCCAATTCTTTAAAAATGGCCATTTAATCACAAAGGCCGTTAAATTAGAATAAATAGCTCTTATGAAAGTACTAAAAAATCTTTGGCTTAAAGAGTGAGGCATTGACTAGAAGGTGAACCCAATCATATAGCTAATATTTTTTTGTTCGTTTTAAGTTATGATGTTGCTCCTTACTTTCAGTTGAAAAACTTGTTTTTTTATATTTAATTTCTGATTTTTTTTTTAAATAATGATGGGAAATCCGGCGCCCCCTTCATAGCAATATCACTTCCCCCATGAAAACTTCCTTCATGAAAAGATCCTCCCTTATAACCCCCGACCCACCCCCATCCCCCACTACCAGAAAAAATTCCCCCTGAAAACGTCTGTATACTTCCCAATAACCAATACTATATGTTAACATTGGGTAAAGTTCATAACTTTCAGCCCTCCCCCTGGGGGCTTCGAGGGATTAAGTCATCCTAAAAGACATAGTTATAATATTTTTGACCATGCTGAACAAAATGGCTATCTCAAAATTTTGATCGGTTGACTTTGGGAAAGAAATGAGCGTGGGAGGGGGCCTAGTTGCCATCTATTCTTTTTGGTCACCTAAAAAGGGCACTAGAACTTTTTATTTCCGTTCCAATGAGCCCTCCCACGATATTCTGGGACCACTGGGTCGATACGATCACTCCTGGGGAAAAAAAAATAAAAAAATAAATAAAAAATAAACACGCATCTGTGATCTTTCTTCTGACAAAAAATGGAAAATTCCACATTTTTGTAGATAGGAGCTTGAAACCTCTACATAGGGTTCTCTGATACGCTGAATATGATGCTGTGATTTTCATTAAGGTTCTATAGCTTTTAGTGGGTCTTTCCCCCTTTTTTCGAAAATCAGCCAAATTTTCTCAGGCGCTTAACTTTTGATAGGTAAGATTAAACTTGATGAAACTTATATATTTGAAATCAGAATTAAAATATGATTCTTTTGATGTATCTATTGGTATCAAAATTCCGTTTTTTAGAGTTTCGGTTACCATTGAGCCGGGTCGCTCCTTACTTACAGTTCGTTACCACGAACTGTTTGAAAGTTTATTGCGAAAAGAAATTTATGGTGATTTCGAAAAAGAGCCTGAACCCCTTAAAAATGGCATCAAATTAAAATAAAAAGTGCATCATTAGAATCAGCATGGTCCAAAACCTAATGTAGAATTATTACAGTCCCCAACCTTGAACACCAAGGAAAATGACTTTTTTGCATGGGTAGCACTGATCTGTCTCCCTTTTTTTTCTTTCTTATTTTTTCTGGCAGGGCTAGGGGGTGGCCAGAGCATCAAAAAGAGATCTGTAATAGCTCATTCGAAAGGGAATTAAAATTTTAAGTGCCCTTTTCAAGTGACCAAAAAGATTGGAGGGCACTTAGCCCCCTTCCCTACAGCCCCCCCCCCCCAACCAATCCTATAACAATTTTGAGATATCATTTTGTTTAACATGGTCTAAAGGTACAATATATATGGTTTTGATGATGATGTGGCCCTCCATAGTCCCTGGGGAAGGGCTGTATGTGGTATCGGGCGTATCGATACCACTTGTATTGGTATCGGGCGTATTGGTATCGCATGTATCGTATCGGGAATATCAGTATCGGCATCCACTGCTGTTTTTTTTTCAGTCATTTTCTAGGCTCATTTTTTAAAGCATGTCCCGGCAAGGTGTCATGGTTGCAGCGACAGCTGCAACCTAGTAAAGAGCGAACCACAGCCCATAGTAACCAAAAGTTAAAAAACGTGTTTTGAAAAAAACTGCCTAGTGAAAAAAAAATCCCATCTGATAATTAACTATTATTTCGGTTTGTCTTAAAAGTTAAAGCTTATTGTGAAGAGAAATTTATGGTGATTTCGAAAAAAGCCTCAAACCCCTCAAAAATGGTGTCAGACCAAAATGAAACGTGTACCATTGGAATCAAAATGGTCAAAACCTTGTACAGGGAAGTTACAGTCCCCTCCCTGAACAACAAGGAAAATCACTTTTTCGCATCGGTAGCACTGATCTGTCTCCCGTTTTCTTGTTTTTTTTTTTTTTTTTTTCAACAGGTTTAGCGGGCTACCACAACATCATAGAGGGATTTTTAATGACTCATTCAAAAGCTATTTCTCATATCTACGTGCTTTTTATAAATTCTGCCATCTGCAAGTGCCATATGGCACTAAAATGGCACTTTTTGTGCTATTTCTCAAAGGGTTTCACCGTAAATAGGTTATATCAATCAACACGGTTTGAACTTCAAGAGTAGTTTGAAGTTTCTTGAATAGCATTTTAAATTTGACTATATGACCATTGAAAGTAATGTGTTCAGTATAAGTTCAATTCAAATATTTGAGTTATAGCAGGAAAAGGGGAATGCTCATTGAATTTTGAATATAAAAAGGTAATTATAAAAATAAGGAAATATATTTTTACCTTGAAATAAGTTGAGCTTTCTTGTCTGCGAAATGAACAGGCAGAAATTTATGTGCAATAATTATCTTTTAACTTTTACAATCGTCTTTTTTTAATACATTTGTTGTGAGTTTCTGTAGGTAGAAAATTTCTTAAGATACTACCCTAATCCTAAAAGTACTAACGGTGAAAACATATTGCCTTATGAATTCAATTTTTTCTAATTAATAACGAAAATCCTTTTGTGGGAACAACTTATGTTTTTGCGATGAGCGTCATTTTGTAATGAGACCCAAAAAGCGTTTCAAAAAAAAAACTCTTCCCTGGATTTGCCATAAATTTGTTGTTTACGCTGAATAACCAAGCAAGCAAATATATCGAAGAAAAGAAGACGCCTGTAAGGGTATTTCAGTCCTTTACGTACACGTAAAGGAACCAAAAGCTTCCCCAAAAAAGAAAATTTTCTAAAATAGTTACACATTTGAACTGGACTCAGAAATACAACACTTTAACAGCATGAATCGTGCTTCAAAAACTCCGGTTTGCTATAGGATTATCTAAAAAAATATGACGTTAGCCCAATAAGTTTTATCAGACAGTTCATAGTGTTAAACTGTAATTAAGGAGCGACTCAGCTAAATTGTAAATTCAAAAATGGAATTTTGATAACAATTGATAAGAATTGTGTTTTTATACAGATTGCAAATATATAAATTTCATTACGTTTAGTATCTACTCACCAAAGACTCCAAGCCTCAGAAGAAAAAGGGATTTTGATGGATTAAGAGATTTTGAAAACAGGGAGCCTGATTTTCGAAGAATTGAGAAACACCCCTCAAAAAGTCAATAAATCTTAATATAAATCATAACTTCAGATTCAGCGTATCAGAAAATGTTATTGTGGGGGTTATGATCTCCTATCTGCACAAATGTGGAATTGCATGTTTTTACCAGAAGACTGATCACGGATGCGTTTCTATTTGTTGTTTTTTTTTTTTTTGTTCTAGTGTCCTTTTTAAGAGTCCGTAAAGATTGGAGGACAACTAAACCTCCTCCCAAGACCTAATTTGTCTCTTGTTTTGTTTCCGAATGTTATGATTTGGGATCAATTTGACAAAAAAATAAATCATCTCCTTCAACTACCTACAAACGTGTAACACAGAAGCAGATTTAGTGTTAAGACCTTTAAACGACGAAGCGACGATTTTGCCTAGGGGGCATTCAGTTGAGAGAGAGAAGATATTCTGATTCAGAGAGATCAGAGAGAAAAGACAGTCTAATTGTGATGGTAAGTATTCAGCACAGTAGAGAGAATATACCAGTAAGCTTATCGCAGATCATTTCTGGTCTTCGTGAACAAAAAGCTCCTCCCACTTATTTCTGCCTTATTTCTGCATTAGCTTGTTTCTGCATTAGCTTTATTTCCGTTTGTTTCAATGCACTTTGATGGAAACAGTCGGAAACAGACTAACCTGCATTCCCGCTAATCTGACTTCGCCTATGTTTATATCTGCCAAAACGGAAATAAAGCTAATGCAAAAACAAGCTAACCCCGGTCCGGGTTTTTATAATGGGTGAGATAGAGAATGATCATACTGCTAATTATATAAACTGTGGTATTCAGTTTAGTTTATTAATATTGATAATTTGTGTCTTATGTTTCCCAAAATGTTTAAGATAGTTTATTTTTATAAATAAAAAAAGTTTGTTCAAATTCTACGGTACTGTTCTATTAGCTGTAAGCCATGCAAGAAGTGAAGTTTGGTTAATGCTAATGAAATAAAGCATAGCATATATTAAATACGTAACCTAAGCTAGGTATCTTCCCCCCCTAAACCCCCAAAATACTAAAGTTTAAATATTGTAAATGCAGTTAGAAACCACTGTTTGCAATCCAATTCTCTGCTGAAAGACCCTGTTTGACTAGTTACTTTTATCATATATCTTACGTGGCTTACAGCTAATAGAACAGTACTAATTCTATTTTAGCTACTTTTGGCTATCTTGGAAAATGTTTAGGTTAGGAAAATTAAACTTTCAGGGATGGGTCTACAGGCGAAAGTGTGGGTACTTATTTACTATCTGGAACACAAGCGAAAAGTGAAGTTTGGTTGATACTAATGAAGTAAAATAAAATATGATAAAAATATAATAGCTTATAAACAAATTTTGGCTATATATTTGCACATTAGGGGTGCGGATGGGGGGTAAAGCATAGCATATATTAAATACCTAACCAAACCCAGGTACCTTTTTCCCCCTAAACCCCAAAAAACAATAGTTTAAATATTGTAAACCCAATAACAAACCACGCTTTACAATCCATTTCTCTATTGAAAGAAACCCGTTTCGAAAGAAACCCACATCTTCCCTATATAATATAGCGCGTGTGTTCCAGATAGTACATAAGTACCAAATTGATGTCCCAGGAAGGTATTTTGAAGTACCTACCTCCACTTATTTTCCCTCTAGATGGTCCTTAAATTTGCCTACAGGTCTATACTTATTGAAATTTTGACAAAATAACATTTTACCTTAATTTTCAGTTATCAGTTTCTTTTTCTCAAGGTTTAGTTTCGAAATGCAATTCCTGTTATTTGAGTAGAATTTTAAGCCAAATAAATGTTTCTTTTCTTCAAAATTTAGGAAATGTATTTGTATATCTTTAAAACCTTATAAATTGGGATTGAGCAAAGTTGTGAAGCTGAAAACAATTCTGTTGTACTTCATCTAAGCAGAAGATCTATTTTGCAAGGTTTTAATTTTATGACACACAGATTTGATGAGGTGGCGAACAAGAGATTTGATGAGATCTGATGAGTAAGTCAAAAGTATTCAGAAAAGACAGGATTCGTGGCATTATTATTGTATCCGTTCAGCTCTGGAGGTAGAAAAAAAAGGGGAGAAGTCTTTCTTTTACTTGTGCCTTGATTTGATTTCATCTTCATTTCATGTCCGTGTGTCACTGTTTTCCTGATTGGAAGATACTTCTTACTTCAATAAATACTTAATACTTAAAATAAACGCACTAATTATGTTTCCCTATGCTTTTATGATTATACAAAACTAGCTCTTTACTGAAAACACAAAAGTCAAGTATAAAAAAACAGGATTACTGATTTAAGAGTCAAAAGTGAGTGTGTAGCCTGACAACACTAAACGAATCTATTAAGCTTTTCATAGTCTTACACCATTTGTGACATTAGTAACTTTAGTAACCTACTAGTAACCTACATTAGTAACCTACTGACTGACTAGCATAAACTATAAGGCTATTGTAACAAAAGAGAGCTGTTTGAGGGCTCATTAAAAAACTTATGTGTATACGTAATCGCTTTCTATAAATTTTACTTGTTGGCACATTCCCACAAAACGCACTTTCGGTTGTTTCCACAAATTTTTAAAATGAATCAAGTGTCATCTCCGATGAAATGACCATAAAAACCTAGGCAAGAGCAAAAAACTAAGGGGGCAAGGACATTCCTTCTCCTCAATTACCGCCTTTAGAACTAGCACACGGGCTTCATCGGAGAGTGAAGTTTGAAGGTTCCATTCAAAACTGTTGATCAATCGAGCTTAATTTTTGGTAGATTTTTAGTTGAAAAGTTTTTAGAATTAGCTAATTTGTTTTCGCAATAATCTTTTACTTTTAAGATCAGTAGGCAATTTATGAAACTTACTAAGAGGGTCTGGAGGGGGAGTATATATGATGGGTTCTTATAAACCTCCAGTTAAGGGCTTTGGGCCATAATTATTGCAACAGTTCCCTTTTATGCTTCCAAACTCTTCCACTTAAGAAGTAGTAGCAAAGTGCTGTTTTTAGTGCTATATGGCACTTTTGGATGGTAAAATTGATAAGAAGCACGTAAATATGTGTAAAAGGTTTAAAATCAGCCTTTCCGGGATATGCCTTAAAAAAGAGTGCATTAAGTTTGCAAAAATAGTGGATTATCTGAAAAGTAATCATAAGAAGGGACAAACCATGATTGAAAACAAAAATCCAAGCTGGAATCGAACGCATTATAATCGAATTTGAAGTCCAGTGCTGTACTGACAGACAATCCTGTACAATCCTTGTTCGGTTAATCCTTGAACAACAAAGAAAATTACTTTTTTGCATGGGTAGCACTGATCTGTCTCTGTCATCTCCAAAGACATGTTTATTGGTTCTTTTAACTATGCTGAACAAAATGGCTATCCCAAAATTTTGACGATTTTAGGAAAAAAAGCGGCGTAGGAGGGGGCCTAGTTGCTCTCCAATTTTTTGGTCACTTAAAAAGGACACTAGAACTTTCCAGTGCAGTTAGAATGAAACCTCTCCCAATGCTCTAGGCGGACGAGTCGATACGATCACCCCTGGGGAAAAAAAAACAAACAAATAAACATGCATCCGTGATCCTTCTTCTGGGAAAAGTTCAACATTCCACGTTTTTGCAGATAGGAGCTTGAAACCTCTGTAGTAGGGTTTTCTGATTCGCTGAATCCGATGGTGAGATTTTCATTAAGATTTTATGAATTTTAAGGGGTGTTTGGTCCTTTTTTCAAAATTCAGGCAAATTTTCTCCGGCTCGTAATTTTTGATAGGTAACACTAAATTTAATGAAACTTATATATTTGAAATTATCATAAGAATACAATTCTTTCGACCTGCTAATTGGTATCAAAATTCCATTTTCTAGAGTTTTTGGTTACTATTGAGCCGGGTCGCTCCTTACTTACAGTTTGTTACCACGAACTGCTTGATAGTTATATGACCGTTCCACACGCTCAGCTTTCAGGGAAAAGAACAAGAGAAAAAAGTGCGTCCATGACCAACCTTCTCGGAGAAAAAATGAATTTCCCTGTGCTCAAACACTTCGTGGTAACGAACTGTAAGTAAGGAGAGACCCGGCTCAATGGTAACCGAAACTCTAGAAAACGGTATTTTGATACAAATAGATACATCAAAAGAATCACATTTTAATACTGATTTCAAATATATAAGTTTCATCAAGTTTAATCCTACCCATCAAAAGTTAGGCGCCTGAGAAAATTTGGCTGATTTTGAAAAAAAGGGGGAAAGACCCCCTAAAAGTTATAGAACCTTAATGAAAATCACACCATCATATTCCGCGTATCAGAGAACCCTACTGTAGAGGTTTCAAGCTCCCATCTACAAAAATGTGGAATTTTGCATTTTTTGCCAGAAGAAAGATCACGGGTGCGTGTTTATTTGTTTGTTTGTTTTGTTTTTTTTTTCCCAGGGGTGATCGTATCGAACCAGTTGTCCTAGGATATCGTGGAAGGGCTCATTGGAATGGAAATTGAAAGTTCTAGTGCCCTTTTTAAGTGACCAAAAAAATGGAGGGCAACTAGGCCCCCTCCCACGCTCATTTTTTTCCCAAAGTCACCTGATCAAAATTTTGAGATAGCCATTTTGTTCAGCATGTTCGAAAATATTATAAGTATGTCTTTTAGGATGACTTAATCCCCCGAAGTTCCCGGGGGGAGGGCTGAAAGTTATGAACTTTACCCAATGTTAACATATAGTATTGGTTATTTGGAAGTACACAGACGTTTTCAGGGGAGATTTTTCCTGGTAGTGGGGGGAGTGGGTTGGTCAGGGGTTACGTTGGAGGATCTTTCCATGAAGGAAGTTTTCATGGGGGAAGGGACATTGCTATGAAGGGGACGCCGGACTTCCCAGCATTATTTAAAAAAAGATCATAAATTTAATATAAAAAACAAGTATTTCAACTGCAACAACAGCAACATCGAAACTTTAAACGAACAGAAAATATTACATATATAATTGGGTTCACCCCGTAGTCAATGCCTCGCTCTTTAAGCCAAAGATTTTTTAGTACTTTCATAAGAGCTATTTATTCTAATTAACGGCCTTTGTGATTAAGCGGTCATTTCTAAAGAATTGGAACAAAATTTGAACTTTCGCTTAAAGAGCAAGGTATTGACTAGGGGGCGAACCCCCTAATAAACGTATTAAAAATATATGAATATAGAAGTTCGTTACGTAAGTTAATTCGTAAGTTACGTATATTTATTACTAATAAAAACGTTCGTAAATAAAATTAAACAAGTTTCGAGAAAGCCATTTAACTAAATAAAAGTAAATAAATATGAAAATTTTGTTTTAATTATTCATGTACGGTGAGCCAAGATCAAAACCTGCATTTATTCAAAACGTTCAAAAATTAAATAAAAAAAACAAGTTTTTTAAACTGAAAGTAAGGAGCGACATTAAAACTTAAAACGAACAGAAATTATTCTGTATATGAAAGAGACTGTCCCCTCCTCAACGCCTCGCTCTTTACGCTAAAGTTTGACTCTGTCTCACAACTTTATTTTTTAAAACAATAAAAAACTATAGCGTAAAGAGCGAGGCGTTTAGGAGGGGACAGTCTCTTTCATATACAGAATAATTTCTGTTCGTTTTAAGTTTTAATGTCGCTCCTTACTTTCAGTTTAAAAAACTTTCAGTTTAAAAAACGTTTTTTTTATTTAATTACATATAAGAACTTGAAACTTTTGATGAAGAGTTCTCAGACTTGTTGAAGTATTTTAGTTTTAAAGAAGTGCTCTTGCGCTAATCAAGCAGTTCGTAGTAACGAACTGTAAGCAAGGAGCGACTCGGCTCAATAGTAACCAAAAACTTTATAACAAGGAATTTTGACAAGAATTCATGCACCAAAAGGATTGACTTTTTATGTTGAATCCGAATATGTAAAATTAATTAAGTTTAATTTTACGTATCAAAAGCTACGAGCCTGGGAAACTTTGCGTAATTTTAAAAAAAGGAGAAACACTCCCAAAATTCGAGTGATCTTAACAAAAATCACATCATTAGATTCAGGATATCAAAGAACCCTATTGTAGAGGTTTCAAGTTTCTATCCACAAAAATGTGGATTTTTGTATTTTTGGTCAGAAGAAAGATCACAGATGCGTTTTTTCCGTTTTTGTTTTCTAAGGATGCCTCATTTGAATGGAAATTACAAGTTGTAGTGGCAGCTCGAGGGGCAGCTAACCCCCTTCCCATGACCTTTTCCCCCCAAAGACATCAGATCAAAGCTTTGAGATAGTTATTTGGTTCAGCATAGTTGAATGGTCCAATAAATGTGTCTCTGAGGATGACAAGACTCCCCACAGCCCCTGGGGAAAGGGTGGATACTATGCATTGTTTATATTTAGCATTTATTATTGGGCAATATACAGAATTTTTTCTGGGGGTGGTTTTCTTACGGGGAGGATTTTCCTTTAGGAGGACAGTTTGCTGGCAGAATTTTCAGGAAGAGATTTTATATGGATGAGGGGGAGGAGAATTTCCTAGTGTGATCTGAAAAGCGGTCAGAATTCAAATAAAAAAAAACAAGTTTTTAAAACTGAAAGTGAGGAGCAGCATTAAAACTTAAAACGAACGCAAATCATTCCGTATATGAAGGGGGCTTCTCCTTCCTCATCCCTCACTCTTTACTCTGAAGTTTGACAATTTGTCTTAATTCTGTAAGAACGACTCGGGAAAAACAGGGCCGTTGAATTTGAATGAGACGTATTTTTCAAGAACTTTAAGACTTTAGCGCAAAGAGCGAGAGCTCAGGAAGGGGCAGCACCCCTTATATGCTGAATAATTTCTATTTATTTGAAGTTTTTATGTTGCTCCTTACTTTCAATTGCAAAAACTTGTCTTTTATTTCATAGGTTTTAATGGGTAACTTTAGACTTAACGAATTTTAAACTGCAGTTTTTAGACACAACAAAATATTTGGAGGTATAAAAAGCTGATAAAACATTGCTCCAAGTAATGTCTCTGGCGGAGTCCCTGGATATTTCGACCATTGTTAGGGAGTCTTGGGTTACCCTAAAAAAGACGAGGTACCTGGGGAAATTTTTAACAATTTCTTTGAATTTTTGGTTCTAAAATAATCCTAAATTTTACTAAAGGTCCGTCCATAGCTTAAAGTCCATAACTTAAGGGCCGTCCATAAAAAAGATTCGACAAGATAAAATTTTCATTTGATTGAATGTATGTGTTTTTTCCCTCTTTGGAAGAATCCACCGCAGAGTTTATTTACATTTGCCGATAACACTAGAAAGCATTAAGCAATGCATAATACATTAATATGACCTGACCTGAGGATTCTCGTTCTAATTAAAAATGCGCGCGGAATACGTACATAGTTCAAAGTAAGGCCAATATAGGAGAATTTTCCAAAATCCCGTCGTCAGTGCTCGGTTGAAGGGAACCTAAAGAACTAACAAATGTAAATAAGTAATTTGATTACGGTAAAAAAAAATTGTTTCAAAAATATACAAATTAAAAATTATTGTGTTATTTCTTAGAATCGGGCCATTTTGAATTATATATATATATATATATATATATATATATATATATATATATATATATATATATATATATATATTATATATATATATATATATATATATATATATATATAATATATATATATATATATATATATATATATATATATATATATATATATATATATATATATATATATAAATATATATATATATATATATATATATATATATATATATATATATATATATATATATATATATATATATATATATATACATATATATATATATATATATATATATATATATATATATATATATATATATATATATATATATATATATATATATATATATATATATATATATATATATATATATATATATATATATATACATATATATATATATATATATATATATATATATATATATATATATATATATATATATATATATATATATATATTATATATATATATATATATATATATATATATATATATTATATATATATATATATATATATATATATATATATATATATATATATATATATATATATATTTATTTCTTTCTTGTTCAGAGGTTATATGTATATCCAGGAACCTCAATCATATTCAGGAAATACCTGGTGCTCGCCGGTAGTCCCCGGAATTACATTTCCGACTGAGCTTCAAACTCTAGCTCCAGGATTTCCAATTTCAAAGATTGTCTAATCCGGAAGAATGCGTGCTTCAATGGTTTAGACTTCTTAGATGGTTTTTATAGGTTCTTGTATGATACTACATATATAAGAAATATGTTCCTTTCAATTGAAACTAAGGATCCAAATTAAAACTAAAAGTTAGCAGAACTTGTTCCGTATATGAGGGTGGTTGCCCCTTCGACAATCCTTGCTCATTCTTTCTTACAAAGTCTTCAAAGAAAAGTTTCAGCAGTCTTCCTTAAAAAGATTGTGCCAACCAATCAACTTTAGCTTAAAGTTTGTAGGATTGAGGTAGAGCCAGGCCTCTTCATACAGGAGTAGAGAGGGGGGTACCAGTGCCATTGCTCACCCCTGCTGCCATCTACAATTTTTTACATAATTTATGCATGTTTTTATGGTTTTTCTCACTGAGAATGAAAAACAGGATTTTTCTCACTTGAAAAAACATGGTTTTTCTCACTTTTATGGATGTTTCATGGATGGTTATGTGTGTTGGTCAATTTATTTATTGTTTTTCATGGATGTCAACAGCAATTTACGGATGTTTTATGGTTTTTCTCACTGAGAATGGAAAAACAGGATTTTTCTCACTTTGATGGATGTTTCTTGGATGTTTATGAGTGTTTGTCAATTTATTTGATGTTTTTCATGGATGTCAACAGCAATTTATGCATGTTTTTATGGTTTTTGTCACTGAGAATGAAAAAAACAGGATTTTTCTCACTTTGATGTATTTTCATGGTTTCGATGAAATTGATTTACATAATCGAGGGGAATTATTGATTCACGAAAGGGGAGAGAATTTCTGAGAACTTGATTTACATAATCGCTAGGGGAATTATTGATTTACGAAAATGGGACTAAAGAAACAAGTATGGCTTCTTTGATCTTAGGTCTGAATGATAAACGCTCTTTAGGTCAGAGAGAAAAATTAATATTCTATTTTTAAATAAGGCTTCGTCGATCTTCAGTGTCAGGAATTAGAAATGACATCATTTGTTATCTTGGAATTATGCGGGAGTCTAAAGAGATAGAAATTCTATTTTTAAATAAGGCTTCACTGATCTTTAAGTCGGAGAGAAAAATTGATATTCTAACGAAACCTTAACAGTGTAGCTAGGATCATTTATGAGATGAAGAGATTAACGCGGGCAAGGGTTTCATAGGAATTTCAAATGTGACAGCGCAGTGATGCCAAAACAAAAGGAACACGCAGAAATTACGTTTAGGGATTATTTGGGTGAAACCGTTTTAGACATTTTAGGTAATTATTCTGGCGAAACAGTTAGAGACATTTTAGAAGATGATTTTAGAAGATGATTTAGAAGATGATCTGGGGTGAAACTCTGTGGTCGTTATAATACACAAGTTCTATTTGAACAGTATTGTGAGGTCCTCTACCCCAACCCCAAAGAGCCCTCCTACCCCAACCCCAAAGGGCCCTCCTACCCCAACCCCAAAGGGCCCCCCGGGCCCCAAAGGCCCCCCGAGCCCCCAAAGAGCCCCCAGGCCCCCCCAACTTTTTGCCCCCCATTTTTTAATACTTTTTAATTTGCGCATTTTGAGACAAAAGCACCCCATCCCCCCAACTTTTGGCTCCCCCTCCCACCATTAGTGTTTTGTCGTGGTTTACCATGTCACAGTTACATTCTCTTGATTTTTCAAAGTTCATTTTGGATTTCTTTCGTTGAAATGCAAGAGTTGGAATATTTCAGTAGTGTTTTGTCGTGGTTTACCTTGTCACAGTTACATTCTCTTGATTTTTCAAAGTTCATTTGTATTTCTTTCATTGAAATGCAAGAGTTGGATTATTTCAGTAGTGTTTTGTTCTGCTTTACCTTGTCACAGTTACATTCTCTTAATTTTCAAAGTTCATTTTGAATTTCTTTCGTTGAAATGCAAGAGTTGGAATATTTCAGTAGTGTTTTGTCGTGGTTTACCTTGTCACAGTTACATTGTCTTGATTTTTCGAAGTTCATTTTGAATTTCTTTCATTGAAATGCAAGAGTTGAATTATTTCAGTAGTGTTTTGTCGTGGTTTACCATGTCACAGTTACATTCTCTTGATTTTTCAAAGTTCATTTTGGATTTCTTTCGTTGAAATGCAAGAGTTGGAATATTTCAGTAGTGTTTTGATGTGGTTTACCTTGTCACAGTTACATTCTCTTGATTTTTCAAAGTTCATTTTGGTTTTCTTTCGTTGAAATGCAAGAGTTGGAATATTTCAGTAGTGTTTTGTTGTGGTTTACCTTGTCACACTTACATTCTCTTATTTTTTCAAAGTTCATTTTGGATTTCTTTCGATGAAATGCAAGAGTTGGAATATTTCAGTAGTGTTCTGTCGTGGTTTACCTTGTCACAGTTACATTCGCTTGATTTTTCAAAGTTCATTTGAGTTTCTTTCATTGAAATGCAAGAGTTGGATTATTTCAGTAGTGTTTTGTTGTGCTTTACCTTGTCACAGTTACATTCTCTTAATTTTTCAAAGTTCATTTTGAATTTCTTTCATTGAAATGCGAGAGTTGGAATATTTCAGTAGTGTTTTGTTGCGGTTTACCTTGTCACAGTTACATTCTCTTAATTTTTCAAAGTTCATTTTGAATTTCTATCATTGAATTGCAAGAGTTGGAATATTTCAGTAGTGTTTTGTCGTGGTTTACCCTGTCACAGTTACATTCTCTTGATTTTTCAAAGTTCATTTTGGATTTCTTTCGTTGAAATGCAAGAGCTGGAATATTTAAGTAGTGTTTTGATTTGGTTTACCTTGTCACAGTTACATTCTATTGATTTTTCAAAGATCATTTTGGTTTTCTTTCGTTGAAATGCAAGAGTTGGAATATTTAAGTAGTGTTTTGATGTGGTTTACCTTGTCACAGTTACGTTCTCTTGATTTTTCAAAGTTCATTTTGGTTTTCTTTCGTTGAAATGCAAGAGTTGGAATATTTCAGTAGTGTTTTGTTGTGGTTTACCTTGTCACACTTACATTCTATTAATTTTTCAAAGTTCATTTTGGATTTCTTTCGATGAAATGCAAGAGTTGGAATATTTCAATAGTGTTTTGTTGTGGTTTACCTAGTCACAGTTACATTCTCTTATTTTTTCAAAGTTCATTTTGGATTTCTTTCGTTGAAATGCAAGAGTTGGAATATTTCAGTAGTGTTTTGTCATGGTTTACCTTGTCACAGTTACATTCTATTGATTTTTCAAAGTTCTTTTTAAATTTCTTTCATTGAAATGCAAGAGTTGGAATATTTCAGTAGTGTTTTGTCATGGTTTACATTGTCACAGTTACATTCTCTTAATTTTTCAAAGTTCATTTTGAATTTCTTTCGTTGAAATGCAAGAGTAGGAATATTTCAGTACTGTTTTGTCATGGTTTACCTTGTCACAGATACATTCTCTTGATTTTTTAAAGTTCATTTCGAATTTCTTTCATTGAAATGCAAGAGTTGGAATATTTTAGTAGTGTTTTGTCGTGGTTTACCTTGTCACAGTTACATTCTCTTGATTTTTCAAAGTTCATTTGAATTTCATTCATTGAAATGCAAGAGTTGGATTATTTCAGTAGTGTTTTGTTGTGCTTTACCTTGTCACAGTTACATTCTCTTAATTTTTCAAAGTTCATTTTTAATTTCTTTCGTTGAAATGCAAGAGTAGGAATATTTCAGTAGTGTTTTTATCGTGGTTTACCTTGTCACAGTTACATTGTCTTGATTTTTTAAAGTTCATTTTGAATTTCTTTCATTGAAATGCAAGAGTTGGATTATTTCAGTAGTGTTTGGTCGTGGTTTACCATGTCACAGTTACACTCTCTTGATTTTTCAAAGTTCATTTTGGATTTCTTTCGTTAAAATGCAAGAGTTGGAATATTTCAGTAGTGTTTTGATGTGGTTTACATTGTCACAGTTACATTCTCTTGATTTTTCAAAGTTCATTTTGGATTTTCTTTCGTTGAAATGCAAGAGTTGGGATATTTCAGTAGTGTTTTGTTGTGGTTTACCTTGTCACACTTACATTCTTTTAATTTTTCAAAGTTCATTTTGGATTTCTTTCAATCAAATGCAAGAGTTGGAATATTTCAGTAGTGTTTTGTCATGGTTTACCTTGTCACAGTTACATTCTCTTAATTTTTCAAAGTTCATTTTGAATTTCTTTCGTTGAAATGCAAGAGTTGGAATATTTCAGTAGTGTTTTGTTGTGGTTTATCTTGTCACAGTTACATTTTCTTGATTTTTCAAAGTTCATTTTGAATTTCTTTCGTTGAAATGCAAGAGTTGGAATATTTCAGTAGTGTTTTGTTGTGGTTTACCTTGTCACAGTTACATTCTCTTCATTTTTCAAAGTTCATTTCAAATTTCTTTCATTGAAATGCAAAAGTTGGAATATTTCAGTAGTGTTTTGTCATGGTTTACCGTGTCACAGTTACATTCTCTTGATTTACATTCTCTTAATTTTTCAAAGTTCATTTTGAATTTCTATCGTTGAAATGCAAGAGTTGGAATATTTCAGTAGTGTTTTGTTGTGGTTTACCTTGTCACAGTTACATTTTCTTGATTTTTCAAAGTTCATTTTGAATTTCTTTCGTTGAAATGCAAGAGTTGAAATATTTCAGTAGTGTTTTGTTATGGTTTACCTTGTCACAGTTACATTCTCTTGATTTTTCAAAGTTCATCTGAATTTCTTTCATTGAAATGCAAGAGTTGGAATATTTCACTAATGTTTTGTCATGGTTTACCATGTCACAGTTACATTCTCTTGATTTTTCAAAGTTCATTTTGAATTTTTTTCGTTGAAATGCAAGAGTTGGAATATTTCAGTAGTGTTTTGTTACGGTTTACCTTGTCACAGTTACATTCTCTTAATTTTTCAAAGTTCATTTTGAATTTCTATCATTGAAATGCAAGAGTTGGAATATTTCAGTAGTGTTTTGTCGTGGTTTACCTTGTCACAGTTACATTCTCTTAATTTTTCAAAGTTCATTTTGGATTTCTTTCGATGAAATGCAAGAGTTGGAATATTTCAATAGTGTTTTGTCGTGGTTTACCTTGTCACAGTTACATTCTCTTAATTTTTCGAAGTTCATTTTGGTTTTATTTCGATGAAATGCAAGAGTTGAAACATTTCAGTAGTGTTTTGATGAGGTTTACCTTGTCACAGTTACATTCTCTTGATTTTTCAAAGTTCATTTTGGTTTTATTTCGTTGAAATGCAAGAGTTGGAATATTTCAGTAGTGTTTTGTTGTGGTTTACCTTGTCACACTTACATTCTCTTAATTTTTCAAAGTTCATTTTGGATTTCTTTCGATGAAATGCAAGAGTTGGAATATTTCAATAGTGTTTGTCGTGGTTTACCTACTCACAGTTACATTCTCTTAATTTTTCAAAGTTCATTTTGGATTTCTTTCGTTGAAATGCAAGAGTTAGAATATTTCAGTAGTGTTCTGTTGTGGTTTACCTTGTCACAGTTACATTCTCTTGATTTTTCAAAGTTCATTTTGAATTTCTTTCATTGAAATGCAAGGGTTGGAATATTTCAGTAGTGTTTTGTTGTGGTTTACCTTGTCACAGTTACTTTCTCTTAATTTTTCAAAGTTCATTTTGGATTTCTTTCATTGAAATGTGAGAGTTGGAATATTTCAGTAGTGTTTTGTCATGGTTTACCTTGTCATAGTTACATTCTCTTAATTTTTCAAAGTTCATTTTGAATTTCTTTTCGTTGAAATGCAAGAGTTGGAATATTTCAGTAGTGTTTTGTCATAGTTTACCTTGTCACAGATACATTCTCTTGATTTTCAAAGTTCATTTTGAATTTCATTCGTTGAAATGCAAGTGTTGGAATATTTCAGTAGTGTTTTGTCGTGGTTTACCTTGTCACAGTTACATTCTCTTGATTTTTCAAAGTTCATTTTGGATTTCTTTCGTTGAAATGCAAGAGTTGGAATATTTCAGTAGTGTTTTGTCGTGGTTTACCTTGTCACAGTTACATTCTCTTGATTTTTCAAAGTTCATTTTGGATTTCTTTCGTGAAATGCAAGAGTTGGAATATTTCAGTAGTGTTTTGCCGTGGTTTACTTTGTCACAGTTACATTCTCTTAATTTTTCAAAGTTCATTTTGGGTTTCTTTCGTTGAAAGGCAAGAGTTGGAATATTTCAGAAGTTTTTTGTCGTGGTTTACTTTGTCACAGTTACATTCTCTTGATTTTTCAAAGTTCATTGTGGATTTCTTTCGTTGAAATATATTTTGTTGTGCTTTACCTTGACACAGTTAAACTTTGAAAAATTAAGAGAATGTAAGTGTGACAAGGTAAACCAAAACAAAAAACTACTGAAATATTCCAACTCTTGCATTTCAACGAAAGAAAAACCAAAATGAACTTTGAAAAATCAAGAGAATGTAACTGTGACAAGGTAAACCACGACAAAACACTACTGAAATATTCCAACTCTTGCATTTCAACGAAAGAAATTCAAAATGAACTTTGAAAAATTAAGAGAATGTAACTGTGACAAGGTAAACCACGACAAAACACTACTGAAATAATCCAACTCTTGCATTTCAATGAAAGAAATTCAAACAAACTTTGAAAAATCAAGAGAATGTAACTGTGACAAGGTAAACCATGACAAAACACTACTGAAATATTCCAACTCTTGCATTTCAATGAAAGAAATTTGAAATGAACTTTGAAAAAATCAAGAGAATGTAACTGTGACAAGGTAAACCACGACAAAACACTACTGAAATATTCCAACTCTTGCATTTCAACGAAAGAAATTCAAAATAAACTTTGAAAAATCAAGAAAATGTAACTGTGACAAGCTAAACCACAACCAAACACTACTGAAATATTCCAACTCTTGCATTTCAACGAAAGAAATTCAAAATGAACTTTGAAAAATTAAGAGAATGTAACTGTGACAAGGTAAACCATGACAAAACACTACTGAAATATTCCAACTCTTGCATTTCAACGAAAGAAATCCAAAATGAACTTTGAAAAATCAAGAGAATGTAACTGTGACATGGTAAACCACGACAAAACACTAATGGTGGGAGGGGGAGCCAAAAGTTGGGGGATGGGGTCCTTTTGTCTCAAAATGCGCAAATTAAAAAGTATTAAAAAATGGGGGGCAAAAAAGTTGGGGGGGGGGGCCTGGGGGCTCTTTGGGGGCTCGGGGGGCCTTTAGGGCCCGGGGGGCCCTTTGGGGTTGGGGTAGGAGGGCTCTTTGGGATTGGGGTAAGAGGGCCCTTTGGGGTTGGGGTAGAGGACCTCACAATACTGTTCAAATAGAACTTGTGTATTATAACGACCACAGAGTTTCACCCATGATCATCATCTAAATCATCTTCTAAAATCATCTTCTAAAATGTCTCTAACTGTTTCGCCCGAATAATTCCCTAAAATGTCTAAAACAGTTTCACCCAAATAATCCCTAAACGTAATTTCTGCGTGTTCCTTTTGTTTTGGCATCACTGCGCTGTCACATTTGAAATTCCTAGGAAACCCTTTCCCGCGTTAATCTCTTCATCTCATAAATGTTCCTAGCTAAACTATTGAGGTTTCGTTAGAATATCAATTTATCTCTCCGACTTAAAGATCAGTGAAGCCGTATTTAAAAATAGAATTTCTATCTCTTTAGACTCCCGCATAATTCCAAGATAACAAGTGATGTCATTTCTAATTCCTGACACTGAAGATCGACGAAGCCTTATTTAAAAATAGAATATTAATTTTTCTCTCTGACCTAAAGAGCGTTTATCCCTCAGACCTAAGATCAAAGAAGCAATACTTGTTTCTTTATTCCCATTTTCGTAAATCAATAATTCCCCTAGCGATTATGTAAATCAAGTTCTCAGAAATTCTCTCCCCTTTCGTGAATCAATAATTCCCCTCGATTATGTAAATCAATTTCATCGAAACCATGAAAATACATCAAAGTGAGAAAAATCATGTTTTTCCATTCTCAGTGAGAAAAACCATAAAACATCCGTAAATTGCTGTTGACATCCATGAAAAACAACAAATAAATTGACCAACACAAATAACCATCCATGAAACATCCATCAAAGTGAGAAAAATCTTGTTTTTTCATTCTCAGTGAGAAAAACCATAAAACAGACATAAATTGCTGTTAACATCCATGAAAAACAACAAATAAATTGACCAACACACATAACCATCCATGAAACATCCATAAAAGTGAGAAAAACCATGTTTTTTCATGTGAGAAAAATCCTTTTTTTTAATTTTCAGTGAGAAAAACCATAAAAACATGCGTAAATTATGTAAAAAAGTTGTAGATGACAGCAGGGGTGAGCAATGGGACTGGTACCCCCCTCTCTACTTACAAGGACCAATTTCTGTTCATTTTATGTTACACCTTATTTTTAGTTGGAAAAAACTTTTTTTTTCATTTGATTTGACATCATTTTTCTAATTATGCCGGGGAATCTGCCTCCTCCTTTCGTAGAGAATTGCCCCTAGAAAACCCCTCCTCCACGAAAAATTCTCCATGGAAAATACATCGCGTGTAAAGTCCCCCCCCCCAAAGAACATTCCCCCATGACAATGCTCTCGTTGTTGAAATTTCTCCGGAAAATTTCCTCCAGACAATTCCGCCAAGAAAATTTTCCTTACTTTCATTTGACATTTTTTTAATTTAATTTCTGAATTTTTCAATCCATACCTGAAGTCCCCCCTTGGTTGAAGTTTTAAAGAACCTCCCCCCCCCCCAATGGAAAGTTCCTTCGCAGAAAATTTCCCCGAGGAAACATCTTCCCGTGGAAATTTACCCTACGGAAAAATCCCCAGAAAATTACCTCCCCGCAGCAAATTTCCCGAGAAAAATTTTCCCCAAAATGTTCCCTTCACACGAAAATTGAGCAGTCAATAAGAAAGTAAAACAAATAAAAAGAATTCCGTATACGGATTCCGGATAAATTTCCCTATTTAAAATTCTCCCCGGAAACATTCCTCCCCACAAGGAATCCCCCCGCAGAAAATTCCCCCCAAAAATTTCCATATGTGTCCTAATAATACACACTATACATAAAAAATGGGCAAGATACATAACTTACAGCCCCTTCCCCAGGGCCTGTAGAGGGTCATTTAATTGCCAAATAAATAGTTGCTGGACCTTTTAACTCGGCTGAACCAAATGGCAATCTCAAACTTTTAATCAGATTTCTAGGGGGGAAAAGCAGTGGTGGAGTAGTTGCCCTCCAATGAATGATTCCTCTTCCGATTTTCTAGAACCAATAGCTTGGTACGATCACTCTTGGGGAAAAAATAAAACAAACAAATAAAGACACAATCGTGGTCTTTCTTCTGGCAAAAAAACTACATTTTTTGTAGATAGGAGGTCGCAACCACATCAGTGAGGTTCTCTGATATGCTGAATCTAATGGCGTGACTTTCAGTAATATCATTTGACTTTTAGGGGTGTTTCCCCCTTTCTTGAAAATCAGGCCGATTTTCTCAGGCTCATAGCTTTTGATGGGTAAAAGTAAACTTGATGAATTTTTGCAAATTTGGAATCAGCATAAAAAGTTAAATCTTTTAATGTATGTTGTTATCGAAATTCCTTTTTTTAGAGTTTTGGTAACTAGTTGGCCGATTTGCTCCCTACTTACAGTTCGTTACAAAGAACTTTTCGATTTGTTATCAGTTTCTTAGACTTAGGTCTTCCCACGCCAGCTGGCGCATAAGGCGACAACGATGTCTCTCTATGACGACCTCTCTTGTGTTTGAAGTTCAACGATCTCAAAACCGCAGCATTCTTCTCAAGGCATTTGCCTGTTGTTGCTTTCTATCGCTCACGTCTTCTGATGCCAGAAGGACACACATCATGGGGTAGGCTTCACCGGTGGTTGATCCAGAGGAGGGGCGAGGGGGACGCACGCCACCCAAAACAGTCTAAAGCAGTATAATTTACTTAATTAACGCAAGTTTGCTTTAATTAAACTTGCCTTTGACGCAAGTTTATCGGATCAACCTATTTTGCGTCCCCCTAAAAAATCCTGGATCCGCCACTGGGCTGCCCCCACCCATCCTCACCATGTGACCGTAATATCACCATCACAATTCTATCGATCACGAGTGGCTGCTTTGTCTTTTCACGTACAGAGGCGTTAGTGAGCTTATCAGTCCACTGGATACCAAGGATGCACCGAAGACAGATGTTCTCAAAACCCTGGATTTGCTTTTCCAGCTGCTTAGTCAACGCCCAAGATTCGCGTACGGAGAGGACGTTACTACTGCAAATCCGGAGCTTGAGCTTTAGGGACTATGCTGGATTCTTCCTCACATTTCTTAGTTTATTGAAGGCTCTTTCTGCGCATGCAATGCGTTTGGTAATTTCCCCTTCAGTGCTACCATCACATTTAATGATACTACCAAGGTACTTAAACTCTTCAACATCCTCTAGTAGACCAGACCAGACTTTGAGCGGTAGGGCAGGTAGGGTATTTACTTTGTTTCGTATGACTTTAGTTTTCTGTGTTCTGATTGACAGACCAACTCGCCCGGCCAAGCTGGAGAGTACAGAGATATTATTCTGTAGCTCCTCTTAAATGAGATAGGAGGGATATTTATGTTAGTAGCGGGGCCATAAGGCCTTCAAACGGTCAAATAGGGGGTGTATAAGTGGAGCTACTAGTCCTTCAAAACGTTATTATGCATCCCTGTGCAATTGAAGCGTAGCCCATGGATTTTAAACGGCCAGGTTCACCTATACAACTGACCAGCTGTTCTTACGTCACACGACAAACCCCTGTTTTAAATGGTCAGGTGTAATGTGTATGACGCAATCTTGATTCAATATTAGAAAAGTGTTCAGCGTGTCAACATCAAAACTATTGTGATGGATGCTTTATTGGATATTGAAAATGCTAGCGATGGTGAAAAAAAACCTAAAGTACCTAAAGTAGCAGTGGAAATTACAAGGGGTTGTCGACTAACCCTAGAATGGGACAAGATGTATGAAGGATATGTTATATCATTAAGCAAATTCAAGTCAGAAGAGCTATTATGCTTTGCAGCAAAAGTGAATATAGTGCACATACAGAGATTACAAGACAGAACTCTTAGTCTATAATTAGCAGTGAGAATGTCAGGATTAGAAATGGCTAGATTTGAGAACCAAAAAATCTTAGGGAATCTAGTAAAATTGAGAAAGTGGTTAATTTTAGCTGAGGATTTTCCAGAGTTACCTCTTCAACGGAAAGTATTTTCTCAAGGAATGCTTGTTGATATAACGGGAATTGATTCCCCATCTTTGGACGATTGCATGAAACTTTTACATCGTGGCCCATTTACTCAATTTATTGATATAATAATTGAGACAAAACAAAATTATATTGTGATTTTGCTTTTAGCCAATACTTAGACGGCCATTTTGTAAGACAATCGTGTCTAAGCAAGTTCTATGACTTCACTCCTCCTATAAGACATTCATTTTATTGATCGTGAGTCAGTTTCTTTTTTTGGTGAGACAGTCAACATCAAAAATGTTTTATTCGTGTCCATTATGCTTGTATACATTGGACAGCTGGTCTTCCTGTAAGAATTGTACCATTGCTGATGACTATAATGAAAAGTTTAGATTATGCAATCCATGTAAATTGCATAGAGGATATGCTGTGCAAATTAAATACTGTAATTCCTGTCTTTAAGAGATTTGTAACTCTCATACTAGAGGGTTCCTATGCTCCAATTCTCCCTATGATAAATGTGATCAATGGGAAAATACTTACCCTGGCCTGATTTAAAAAAAAAAAACTAAACGTGATTTCAGTTTATTTTTAAGAGACTGGTATCGTCGTGGTTTTAAATTGTTTTGGGAAAAAGAGCCTGGTTTGCGCTTTAATTGCTGGAATAAGAAAAGGTTTTTACGTCATCGCTGTGAAGATACCGGCTACTATGATTATAAACCTACAGGCTTTTATTTGGCTGTTACAGAAAGTTATTCTTCGTATGAAAATTTTGTGTGTGACGTTGCTTAAAATAAGCAGAATGAAACACTTTAATTTTATAATATAAATCGGAATAGCATTATTGACTTTAAGAAATAATAATAATAATAATTTATTTATAACCCACTGCACAAACAATGTGAAAAATAATGGAGTAAAGAGAAAAAGGAAAGAAAAAATAAACACACACAGCAGTTAAATTAAATAAATAGACATATAAAAAGAAAAATCATTGAAACAAACGAATGAGACTATGGCGAGGAGACAGCTTTTCATAGGTATTTGCAGACAGATTAATATGTAAATCACAAAATTTTTCAATAATATCAGGTGCTTTATACTTTTTGATAATAAGGCGATTACGAAATGACAACAGAAGAAACTTTACAATACCGATAAAAGCAACTCATTAATTTAGATAGGTCATTCTTCCTAAGCAAAGTATAAATACCTAAAAGGTCAAAATAGCATGGTCACAGAAAATAGAGTACAGCGACACTAAAGCTTTTCAATTATACTTCGGCCGATTTGCAACAATCTTGAAATGCCCACATCTAGTCTTGGTACATGCATCCCTAACAGCCGACAGACGAAAACAAAACATATTATAACAAAGAGTAATACCAAGCCGACGTAGGCTATCACCTGAACATATAGAAGAATAATTACATTTCAAAGGAGAATTCGTAGCATTACCGTTGAAACAAAGATACGCGCACTTTTCAACATTTAAATTAAGTCCAATATCTAAAAACCTTTTCTCACATTATCCCCCATTTTAGACAAAGAAAATTTCCTCCTACTAGTAAGTAGGATGTCATCCGCGTAAGCAATATACGATACATGAGAAAAACCAAGAAAGCAAGTATCAGCTATCTTAGAGAGCACTCTAGCAATACAAAGCTTAAAAACATAAGGGAATAACACGTCTCCTTGGCGCACTCCGCATCAAACACGAACATTCTCTTGGACAATAACCCCGTTCATTTTTAACCGCAAATAGACTATGCTATACCAATGCCTCAAAACAAAAATAATAGAAGCGTTAACGCCATTTACAAAAAGCGAATAAAGAGCTTGACTATGGACAATACTGTCAAAAGCTTTAGATACGTCTAGCGGACAAAGATGTATCTGCTCATTTTTATTGGCAGGCTGGCGAAGTACACTCGCAAGTGCCCAATGAGCATGGGCAAAACTAATTCCTGGAGCAAAACCGAACTGATTTTCACCAAACATCGCATTTTCAGTCACAGACGGAAGAAGTACACATTCAAAGATCTTACTAAATACAGACGCGACAGTGATATTGCAGCACAAGCTGCAATCTCCAGCATTTTCCACGCTTTAAAATCGCAGTAACCGATCCAAAAAGGAAGCTATCCGGTACAATGGAAACACGCAAACACATCTGAAAAGGGAACTGCAAATGAAACATTAGCTCTTTTGGATCAGGCCGTACATTTTGGGGGCAAATACCATCGATATCAATAGATTTGATTTAAGACCCTTAACTGACTTGACTACAAGATCGTAAGAAATCGGGATAACATTTCCCTGTAAAAGAGAATTTGGCAGACTTGTGTTAAGTAAATTCGAATATACCGCATACACTGAGAAATTAACATTCCAAAGAATCTTTGAATAATGTGAAACCCATTGTGAAGGAGATATGTTACACTTGATATTCTCATCTTCGAACTTGGAGCTGTTCAGCACTTGATTCCACTCGCTCCAATGTTGGGAAAAATGTTTACCACACAATCTGTTTTTTTCGAAGCTGCTTTTTAAAAGCAGATTTGGTATTCAGTTTTATATCGAATACTTTACCGGAGGAAGGTCTACCACAGGCTAACCATACGCGAAGCCAAAACTTCGCTTTATTTTTGATCGGTTTAAGTTCGGGTTCAAGATTCCAGATCGGTTTCCTAGTGTTCGCTCGACACCGATCATGAGGCACTGCGATAGCTTCAGCTAGCTTCATACATGATATAATTTTATAATAGTAGACATTCAGGTCCAGCTTCATATTGTGACTCATGGGACTGAGCTGCAAGATATGAAATGGCACTCGAACCGAAGATAGAAGTGACGTACGTGTCGTTAAGTAAAGACACCAATTTGCTTTATCCCAATTTCTGCTCTCAAACCATCGTTTAGGATAGTAGGAACTTCTGCCGTCGGTACCTATTTGAAGTTCTACTGATATTGGTAAGTGGTCGGTACCATTTTCATCATCGTCTAAATGGACTATATTAGAGTTGCAACCATCAGAACAAAAGCAATGATCAAGGTTAGATGTAGATCCTGTATGATGCTCAAATGTATAGGGCAGGTCTTTATCCATTTATAATTGGAAAAATATCTCATCAATTTTGCAGACAAAAGCAAAAAAGACATTCTCAGCACAATTACGCCTAAGAGTAGCGTATTCCCCCTCTTGTGCACAACAGATATATTTTGCTAATTATAGGTTTAAGACCATGGACAAAGAGATTGCAATGCCTTTGGAACGATTCAAATTTGAGGGATCGCATGCCAAGGTTTAAATGTAGATCTGTCGATGTGGGCAAAAAGATATCTTTCTCAAATAACAATATTTTATCGATGAAAAGATTAATTTTTTTGAATATGTTAATTTACCGATGGTGAAAGGGCTTTATGGGGTAATGGGGTTTTACATACTAATTTCATATGGGGAATAATATGAGCTGAAAATTGAGTATGGCCATCTTAATGAGTGGAGGGGGGAGGAACAGGTAGAGAAAAAAAGGGTTATGCCGTTTTCTGACTTGCCTGGAGATGCTTTTGAAATAATAGGCTAGAAAGTTCTAATAAAAACTAAGAGGGACTCACCATCACGTAAGAAGCTGCCCATTCGCTTTTTAATTTCGTGGTAGCACCCATTTTTTATAAGAGATCTGTCTTTTTCAAAATCCAAAATAAGACTGTTGCTAAATTCACTTTCTATCTTCTATTTATAGCGCCCCGGACACAAAGGCATTGCATGGGGCTTCTGGTTATAGTGCCTTTGGAAAAAAGGCATTGTATAAGGGCGTCTATTTGTAGTGGCCCTGGGACAAAATAAGGATAAAACAGTGCATAAGCTAGGGGAACTGTGTTCCCAGGAACTCTGATAGAAAGCAATAGACGTCTAGACTCTATAACGGTTCTCCTTATACAAAATGGGTGTGAATTGAGACAAAATAAAATGGCCGCTTGGTGTATCGGGAAATATTAGGCTAACATAGGTTTTAAGGAGAATCTTAGGGTATTGTAGGTTTTTAAATATAAATGTAGGTTTTCTAAGCAGAAAGAAGGTTTTTCAAAGAATAATCTTGGGGGTAAAGGACCCCCTGAAGGTTTTAAAGGAGAATCATAGGTTTTTAATTTGAAATGTAGGTTTTTTCTAATACTGAAACAAGATTGCGTCTTACATATTACACCTGGCCATTTAAAACAGGGGTATGTTGTGTGACATAAGACCAGCTGGCTAGTTATATAGGGGTACATGACCGTTTAAAATCCATGGGCTGCGCTTGTATTGTACAGGTACGCGTAATAACATCTTGAGGGACTAGTAGCTCCAGTTGCATAACCCCTATCTGATCGTTTAAACGCCTTATGGCCCCACTACTTATATCATCAGCAAAATAACCGTCACAGAATGTGCGGTTTTTATGACAACCTTTTTTTTGATATACTCATTTTCAAGCTCAAGAATCGCGTTTGCTGCCTCTAAAACACAAAATGTTGAGTGGACAATAGTCCTTTGCACTTGAAGTGCCTTAGCATCCCTCTGTTTAGCCCGTGATGAGAGAGTATCCCAAATTTCACTAAACACCTTTGGAACAACCATTTTATCGGTATTCGCAGGCCCAGGGTGACGCTCAAATAAATCTTCTGAATTCCATCTCTGAAATTGCATATTCGAAGTACATAGTCGATGAGAATAGCAAATAGCACTGGGAAGAGGATACATCCTTGGCGGACACCAGACTTCCCACTGAATCATTCGGTAGGGCCCCCATTATCAGTCCGTCAAGCACATAACTGTTTCTCGTATAGCGTGACAATCATAGAAACAATCTTGTCGGGGAATCTATATTCCCGTAGTATTCTCCATAGTGAGTCTCTGTGGACCGAGTCAACCGCTTTCAAAAAGTCAACGAAGGCAATAGTAATCTTAGTCAGCCATTCGTTGTATTCTTCTATGAGTACCCTCAAACTGAATATAAAATCAGCGCACGATCTCCCTGGTCGAAACCCTTGCTGCTCATTTTTTGGTATTGCGTCGACTTTTGACTGAATGCGGTTCAGTAGTACTTGGCAGAAAATTTTACTCCCTACAGACTGCAGAGTGATACCTTGCCAGTTATTAAAGTCAGTTGTTCTCCCTTTCTTAAAGAGCTTGACGATAACCCTTTTTTCCAATCGATGGGAATATTTTCAGTTTCCCATATCTGAGAAAGAGCCTTTTGAAGGAACTCGGCAATGACTTCAGCTCCATACTTCAAGAGCTCAGGCTGTAAGCCGTCAACTCCTGCAGCTTTGCCATTCTTAGGCTTACACAATACTGTCATGACTTCAAACAGGCTTATAGGTTCTTTGCTAAGGTCAAGTTGGAGGAATGGTAGCTCAGCCGGAGGGAATACAGAGTATGTAGGCGGTGAAAAGTTTAGTACCTTATTGAAGTATTCTTTCCATCTCTTATCAACCAACCAATAATCAATAATTTTACGACAAAAACACTTCAAGATAGAATCCCCCGTAAGGCTCTATGGCCAGGAAAAAAACAGGGGAAAAACAGAAATGACACAAATACTAAAAAAAAAGAAGAAAAGTATTTTCATCGTAATGCGTTTCAACCTTTCAAAGACTCAACACACACACACACACAAAACAAAGCAAAGAAAAAAACAATATTTAAAAGACCCAAATGATAAGGGATTTTAAGAGACCCCCCCCCCCCCAAAAAAAAAAAGAAGATATAGGACTATTCAATGAATTAAACAAAATTCAAAAATATATTTGAAACCAAGCCACAAAAAATGTTAAATAAACTCAATACCCCTCACAACAAACATTTCTAACCCAGGCTATGGCCCCCCCCCAAAAAAAAATAAAATAAAAATAAAATTATAAACATAAAACATCAAGACTTCGAAAAATTTCTTAAAATTCTTTTGAAACTACCAAACGAGTGACATTCTTGAGCTGACTCAGGTAGGCTATTCCAAACTATATAACAATTGATTAATGGATTAAAGTCAGACCTTACCGATGGAGTAAATAAAATATTAATATTCCTTGAATTGCGAAGATGATGCGTAGACCTATCAGTGACGAAAGAAGGAGTAGTTTGATGTCTTTATTTATAAGAAGTTTTTTTATAAGAAGTTGGACAGCCTTACTTTCAATCACAGGAGCTGGAATTCTGAAATCCCCAGTTATTTCCTTTGTGATACGATAGACTGTCCGGCTGTCGCCCTTACTGGTGGCTGCATCTGCTTCAGCTGCCTTTGTCTCAAGAAAGAGCTGTTTGTCAGCACTGGTAGACCGTTTTAAGACCTTGTGGGATTCCTTGTATTTAGATATCAAAAAACTCTTTGTACTCGACAGTGGATTCGCTCTCGCATCATTCCAACATGATTTTGGCTTCTTTTCGGTCATTCATAAGTTTCCAAGATTTGTCGCTGATCGACTGCTCACTTTTCTTTTTCACATATCTAATTTTTTCTTCGGTGGCACCCCGCAAACATTGTACAATAGACTTTGACCTCTCGTTTACTGTTGCATTTGTATCTTCAGTCGAAAGACTTGCAAACCTGTTAGCAAGATTTACACAGTACGCTTGCCGAAGACTCTTGTCCTGGTGCTTCCGGACGTCAAAGGACTTGATATTGTTTTCACATTTGTTCATAGTCTTCAGTTTAAGTCTGAAACTGGTAATCACTAGTTGGTGGTCAGAGTGTGAATCTCCACCACGGTAAGCTTCCACATCCTCCAGCGATCGTCTATGACGCTTTTTCACTAAAATGGGCTCAATCTGGCTCCTTATAACACCGTCAGGCGAAAGTTCAACTGTATTTGTGTACTTCACGGTGGAGGAACCATGATACACCTACTATCAGGCTACGGCTAGCACACATATCAACCAGACGCACTCTATTGCCATTGATAACACCCAGGCCATGTCGGCATAGCACATCAGACGCGAAACTATTATCATTATCAACTTTGGCATTAAAGTCACCATACACAGCTAATACATCGTGCTTAGGTACTGTATTGAGTATGTCGTTCAAATCACTATAGAAACTGTCCTTGGTGTCCCCACCAGCATCGTTTGTGGGGGTATAGGCTGCAACGACGGTAACCTTAGATTGGGAGCTTTCAAAACGGGCCTTAAGTATTCTTTCATTCTTAGGTACAAATTCCAACATCGGTTTCTTTACTTGTTTAATGACAACTAGGGCAACTCCGGCTTCACGTCTCTTCTCTTTACCTGAGAAGAATACTTCATAGTTGTCAACATATATTGAACCAATGCAATATTATTATCGTACAACGCAAATATTAAGGAGCAAATGAACCGGGGTCTTTAATTTCTCTTGCACACGAGTGTCCTTGTGGTTCCGATCTGGCACTTAAATCATATGAATTGATCACTTACAATTTTCTTGTTTCAAATAATTTCATCAAGTGTATAATTATGCATATATCAACTATGCTTAACCTTTGAAAGTGTCGCGTGCAGTTTTCTCATGATGGCGGAACATAATAAAGCTCATAGGAAGAAAGTGAAGGCTAACAAATTTTTAATTTAACAAATTGGCAATCTTTTACGCGCCATATGCTGCACTGATCTTGAAAAAAGTAAACAAATGTAATTATAGCTTGAGGCAGCCGTAAATGGTTAGACAAAAGTCACTCTCTCCTTTTAAATGAAAACGATCTCTTGTCCATCTCTATTACTAATATAGTTTAGACTTTTTTAAGAACTGTTTTATGCTAGCTAAGGAGTTGTTACATTTTCATTCGTGAATACTAATGAATATTAATATATATTTTGTTGGATATCAGGTGCATTTTGGTCTGACCTCGAAGCTACGTCTATAACAAAAGAATTGAGTTCAAGTGTATACATGACTAAGGTGGATATATGGAATCCTTATCAAGTAAGTTGCATTATATTGTATCATCCATGAAAATGATTCAGGATCCTAAACTAGACAGAGGGGGCCAGATTTAAATCTTTGCCGCCCCTAGGCCCTAGCATTTTTTTTCAAGGAGAAACAGAAATTTATCGGAAAATCCCAGCAAATTCAGGGGTAGTGGAAGCCCTGAACAGAAAGCAGCTGATGAATGATGAGCCAAATGTAATGCAAGAGAGAGGTGATACCAAGCTCTCAGCTGCAATTCTTGGGAGACATCTGACAGTTTTTGTAATTTCCCTTGGAATAGGCTACAAAAGGAACAGAGATAGGAACTTAAAAACAGCTTCTAAGAGGCTATTTTAGGCTTGACTTCATTCCTGGAAGCTTCATTTATCTGGCCTAGATCAGCAGATTCCCAAGGTCTCACAAACCCTTAAGTCAAATAGTTCGTGATAACGAACTGTAGGTAAGAAACTACTCAGGCCAATATTCACCAGAACTAAAAACAGAATTTTGACAACAATTGACATGTCAACACAATTGGCTTTTTATGCTGACTCTAAATCTGTAAAACTCGTTCAGTTTATTCTTACCCACCATAAGCCACGAGAGGTTCCAAGCTCCAATCTACAAAATATGGAATATTGCATTTTTTCCAAGAGAAAGATCGTGGATGCATGTCTATTTATTTTGCTTCTCCCGGAGGTGATTGTATCAAACCAATGGTCCTCGAAAATTAGGAGAGAGCTCACTCAAAGTAAATTTTATGTTTCTTTTTGTGTGACCGTAAAGATTGTGCCATAGTTAAATGTTGCTTTCTGATTTTCTATGGCACCAAACTACGAAATCGTCCCAAAGAGATCCAATTTGCAATCAATTTAAAATTCTTAGGAGTTAAACGATTTTATAAATATAAAAAAATATATTTAAGTTTCCTAGCTGTAGTGGAAGTAATACCATATCGTGGCAGGGCTGGATTTAACTAAGTTGATTCACTCTGTTTTTTTATATGAAATTATGCTAGATGATGTGTAATTGTGTATCAGCTATGATGGCAGAAGGGGGGGGGGGGGGGGTGCAGCCATTGTGTAGGCAGGGGTGAGGGAAGATCCCTAAAAGATCACATTTCAATGCCCAAACTGCTAACTCTCCAATAGCCTTCAGATGAATGTAGAAAGAGGTAGGGGGAGTAGGAAATAATTAATATATTTCTCTGTGTAGAATAAAATATTACACTCCCATGCCTAGTGGCACAGAGGTGGAAGAGGTGAGGTTGGCCATCATGAGCCCCGTCAGGAAATATCTTAGGAGGGTGGCAAATGTTGCTAGGAATTTTGTTTTTGGTAATTTTAAATGATGATATTTCAATTTATACGAATTTCAATATATTGAAATTTAAATATATGTATAATGGATTTATGGATAACAGAATCCTACTCTAGGGGTTTCGATGGCTTCAGCCGCGCTGAAGATGAAAAGTCACACAGAATCTCCATCCATATAGACAATAATAAAAAATTCACCCAAAATTTTTCTACATAAATATTAATAAGGGCTTATTGAACAAAATACCATTCATCGACAGTTTTGAAGGTATGTTCAAATTTTATCCAAAATTTAAATTGTAATCAAACATTTTAATTCTTAAGCAGAAAAACCGAAAAAGTTGTTCGGTACTAATCAATTTACAATCATTGATGTATACGTTTTAACAGCAATAAACCAGGGATTTAAGGGGCCAGCACCCCACATTATATCTTGGTTAGGCCTGGGTATGATTTGGAAAACAATCAGAAATCATTTTTTTTTTAAACTAGTTTTTTCAACCGAAAGCAAGGAGTAGCTTTGAAACACAAGAGCCATTGAATTGGAAAAAGAAGGTTTTTCAGAGCAAAACTTTTAGCTTAATGAGCGAAGAGTTGAGGAGGGGAAGTCCCCCTTATATATAAAACAATTTCAATTAGTTTGAAGTTTAAATATTTTTCCTTAATTCTAGCAAAAACTATTTTGTATTTGTTTAATTACGTTTCATGAAACGGTATAGTTTTACTAACACGATAGTTTAGCTAAAGCAAAAAAAAAAACGGTCCATATTTCAACGCTCTCTATCTGGTCTTTGATGGGTAGTAAAGCTTAGAGACAAACATTTTTGCAAGGTGATGAAAAAAGTATGTCGAGTAAAGTATAAGTATATAAAAATGAAAAAAGTAAAGTAATTACAAAAAATACACAAAACAATACCCTACTTACGAAAAATAAGATATGAACTCGTAGTAGCATTCAACCCTACTGAAGAATGCCAAAGTGTTGGATGGACATTATTGAACAATAATGATATTTTTGAACTTGGTTATCAAACAGCGGTATATTTATCGCCTTTAGACTTTGTAATTATAAAAATTGATGCATTTCCAAAAGAGATTGTTCAAAGTAAAGCATTGATACTAAGATTAAGAAAACCAAGTAAGAATTTCTAGTGCTGGGCGTTATTCAGAAACTCTGTAAGTGTTGAACATAACTGAGCAATATTGAAATTTCCAATTTAATTTTGAATACCAAAAACTGCTATAATTGACTGTTTTATACTTCAAAGCTATGAAAATTGAAACTTTTTCAAAGTGAACAACTAGGTCAACACAATCACTACTTGTAAAACAAATTAAATAAGAAAATAATAATAAAACACAAAAAACATGCGTAATTTGTGAAGGAAAAAATTAAATTAGACATTTCTTATTATTAATTAAAAAAAACTTTCCGTAAAAGAAGTTTTTCAAAGAAAAGTAATTTCATTTTAAACTTAAGCTCAGCAGATACAAATACCTGTTAAAATTCAAACTCAAAACGACCAGAAAATACTATTGAAGAATAAATGAAACCCAAAACGAAC
This sequence comes from Artemia sinica, assembly GCA_027921565.1. Taxonomy (NCBI): domain Eukaryota; kingdom Metazoa; phylum Arthropoda; class Branchiopoda; order Anostraca; family Artemiidae; genus Artemia; species Artemia sinica. Next base: position 40,047,372 of record CM051266.1, on the reverse strand, counting down.
AGACCTTAAATAAACAATCATAGGAAAAAACATAAAACAAGTAATAATATAAATGAATAAATAGATCTTAAAGCGAGTAATGCTTAAATTGAATATGAAAATCAGATGAAACAAAATATTTTGCTATTGAAGTATAAATGAAACTTAAAACGAATGAGCCCTTTTTGAAGTTTCTACGACAACGCTTTCTATAAAAACCTTATATGCCCCCAGGGCATAACTTACAACCCTTTCCCCGAGGGCTGTGGGGGGGGGGTGTCATCCTCTAAGACCGAATTTCCAGAATTTTCAACTACGTTGAACAAAATGGCTATCTCAAAATGTTGATTGGATGTGTTTGGGGAAAAGGTGAGTGTGAGAGGGGGTTTAGTTGCCCTCCAATCACTTTCGACTATTAGAAAGGGCACTAGCCCTTTGAATTTCCAATCGAACGAGCCCTTTTTGAAGTTTCTACGACAAAGCTTCCTATAAAAAGCTTATATGCCCCCAGGGCATAAGTTACAACCCTTGCCCTGGGGCCGTGGGGGGAGTGTCCTCCTGAAAAACATAATTTTATCTGGAAATCAACTACGTAGAACAAAATGGCTATCTCAAAATTTTGATTGGATGTGTTTGGGGAAATGGTGAGCGTGGAAGGGTTGTTAGTTGCCTTCCAATCACTTTTGACCTTTAATAAGGGCACTAGAACTCTCGATTTCCAATTGAATGAGCCCCCTTCTAAGTTTATACGACGACCCCTTCCATATGAAGTGCCTCTGGGGAAAAAAATAATAAATAAATAATAAAACATTGGAGCCGTATAACTTTTACTATAGGCAACGCTATACCGTTGCCTCTGATAGTTGCTTCAGATACCCGCTCATGAGGACTCTTAGGACTCGAATTTTCTTAGATACTAATAATTCGGGATGTTTAACTTCAAATTCGAAACAAATACATATTTTGAATCACCATAAAAACTTGATTCTCCGATTTAATGTTATCAATATTTAGGTTCTTGTGCTTGCATAATTGATAAGGATCGCTATTTGTTATTTACCATTTATTACTAAAAAGAACTTAATTATTTTTTTTACTCCAATCAAATCATATAAAAAACGTTTGGGGAAAACTGAATTAGAATTAGAGTCACAAATTAGAGCTCACATTGCCGTTTTAAGGGTCAAATCCTATTGGCAGGTAGCCAGCCATGGGCCAATACAATTGTTTTTCATGGTTTTCTCCTATTCTTTTTCCTTTGGTTTCCAAATAGTCACTTTATCGTCTTGATTTCCAGGGGGCTTTCCCCCTCCCCTTGCGGACGCCCATGCTTGCTCCCGTATCGTATTTGGAGATGCGTTATGATTATTAAAATTTATTATTTGCATGGTCAGCATGTAATTATAGAACTTCTGGAATAACTTATGTGTGTAGGAAGTAATCGTCGAACTCTGTATCCGCATTTTTTTTTTTTTTTTTACCTATATTAAGAACGTGTACTATTTACTGCGGTTAATGAACAACCGTGAAATGGTTCGCTGCGTAAATTTTAATTTCTTAGTATTTGGTTCATTTTTGGATATAGAAGAGTGCATGTCTTCTTGCTTACTTTTCATGGCATTAAAAGTCTAAAATTTAATAGACATAAAAATCCAACATATTAGAAGAAGATAAGAAAATTGGAACTTCTGTTTCGATATGAAGATTTCAGGTATTGTTTCCCAAAAATGTATGACAGATGCGGAAATGTTGCTTAAATTCTCAAAAAGATAAAATGAAGTTTTATCAGCATAGAAAGTTACTTGATTTCTAAAAAGTTAAGCTTCGAAGCTAGGGCATGTTAGGCAAAAAGAATGAATGAACTTTATTTCCCAGTAAAAAGAAATAATGTCCCTAGCAAAGTAATAAAAAGAAAGATAGCAGTAAAAAATCATCAAATAAGAAACGCACAAATATTTACAAACAGAACAATAAATGGACACTAATATTGCAAAGCATCGCACAGTTAACTTTCCGTTAAACTCATATAAATCTTCTTTAATGTTTTCTGAACAACCATGTACGGGTCTGGTATGTTATATTGGGTGGCTGGTGTTTACCCCCCCCCGGTGATTACCCCCCCCCCCCCCCCCAGAAAATACCTTCCCCCCCCCCAAAAAAAAAATACCACGCCCGTGGAAAATACAGTAAAATAACGTACATGAAAGGCATAAATAACATAAACTTTGATCAGCGATCAAACAGTTCGTGGTAACGAATTGTAAGTAAGGAGCGACCCGGCTCAATAGTAACCGAAACTCTAAGAAACGGAATTTTGATACCGGTAGATACATCAAACTAATCGGATCTTTATGCTGATTTCAAATATATAAGTTTCATCAAGTTTATATCCGTCCAACGCTTCGGCATTGCTCAGCAGATCTCTGATGTGATGTATCTAATAAAGGGATTTTCAATAAGATCGCTTGCTTTTTTGGGGGTGTTTCCCCTTTTTTTTAAATCAGGCAAATTTTCTCGGATTTTTGATTTTGGGTGGGTAACAAGTTTAACAATAAACTGAAAGAATTTTATATATTTAGAGGCAGCGTAAAAAGCGAATACTGCCTGTGTAATAATTGTCCTGAGATTTCCAGTTTTAGTTTTGGTGAATATTCATCCAAGTCACAGTTGAGTCTAAAGGCATTAAATATTTTGGTGTATGATAACCAAGTTCAAAACTGTCGATGTTGCTAAAAAAAAATATCCATCCAACGCTTCGGCATTGCTCAGCAGATCTCTGATGTGATGTATCTAATAAAGGGATTTTCAATAAGATCGCTTGCTTTTTTGGGGGTTTTTCCCCTTTTTTTTAAATCAGGCAAATTTTCTCGGATTTTTGGTTTTGGATGGGTAACAAATGTAACAATAAACTGAAAGAATTTTATATATTTATAGGCAGCATAAAAAGCCAATACAAAAGTTTTAGTTTTGGTGAATATTCGTCCAAGTCACTTTTTACTTCCAGTTTTTTTTTTTTATCACGAACTATTTGATAAGATTCTCTTGTGACGAAATTTTTTTGAACTTGTTCATTTTATTTAATTGATTAGGACACTAAAAAGAAAGAGGGTTAATTTGGCAGCTGAATAGTAAGTTTAAATTTTGTTTTTCTGTCGCAATTCTATTTTTTTTTTTTTTTTTTTTTTTTAGAGCAGAAATTAAATTTAAAAAAAAACAAGTTAAATAAAAAGAATTGTTTTCTGTCTTCAAACTGTCCAAATACTTTACCTCAGAGTAAATACACCCCAGGAAAATACCCCCCCCCCCCCGTGGAAAAGAAGGCTTTCCAAATTTGAGAATTTTATTTGAGTTATTTGAGTTTAATTTCCGTAGGGGGAACGAGTTTTGTTACTTTTGTATTATGGGCAACTCACTCAAGTTTACGCTGCGTAAAACTCGAGAGCAAAACCGGTTTCTTCGTTAGTTTTTTTTTTCAGTTTAGCGCGAGACAAGACAAAGAAAAGTGACAGAATATATGGGAAATATATAATTTGGGGCTATATATTTGCATATAAGGGGGGGGGGGGGGGTAAAATATTTGGATAGTTTGAAGTCAGAAAACAATTCTTACTTCATAATATGCAGAATATTTGTACCTACTTTACCCCCCCCCCCCTAATGTGCAAATATATAGCCCAAATTTGTTTCTAAAGTAACTAAGAAACCAGTTTGTTCTCGAGTTTCACACATCGATACCTTGAGTCAGTGGCGTATAACACACAAATATCAATTTTTTTTTAATTGAGAGAGAACTTTAACGTAAAGAGCGAGGTCTTGAGGAGGAGGCAACCCCTTTCATATATGTAATAATTTCAGTTCTTTTTGAAGTTTGATGTTGCTCCTCTCTTTCAGTTAAAAAACTTGTTTATTTTTATTTAATTACTTACAGTTAGTATAGGCTAATGGGAAACATAAGTTTTTTAAAGAAAAGTAAAGAGCCTCATTAAACTAAGAATGAGCAAAAATAAAGTAAATAATCTTCAAAGTAAAAACTATGGAGTATAATAGAAAAAAAAATAAAAAGATATAAAGTATGTTTTATCTGAAAAAGACTATGTCAATAAAAAATAAACGGAAGTTAATATAAAAAACTTTTTCCACAAAACAAGTTAGTCAAGGAATAGTAAACAGCCTCGTTAAGCCAAAATTGAGTAGAAATAAATTCAAATAATTTTCCATGCTTAAAACTACCACATATCACCACAAATAAATGAATTGAACCCAAAACGAACAGAAATCAGAGGCAACGCTGTAGCGTTGCCTATAGTAAAGGCCATACGGCTCCAATGTTTTATTATTTATTATTTATTATTTTTTTTTTTCCCCAGAGGCACTTCATATGGAAGGGGTCGTCGTAGAAACTTCAAAGGGGGCTCATTCGATTGGAAATCGAGAGTTCTAGTGCCCTTTTTAATAGTCAAAAATGATTGGAGGGCAACAAGGCCCCCCCCCACGACCACCATTCCCCCAAACACATCCAATCAAAATTTTGAGATAGCCATTTTGTTCAGCGTAGTTGATTTCCACATAGAAAATATATTTTTTGAGGAGGACACTCCCCCACAACCCTCAGGGCAAGGGTTTTAAGTTATGCCCTGGGGGCATATAAGGTTTTTATAGAAGGCGTTGTCGTAGAAACTTCAAAACAGGCTCAATCGATTGGAAATTAAAGGGCTAGTGCTCTTTTTTATAGTCGAAAGTGATTGGAGTGTAACTAGCCTCCCTCCCCCACCCACGCCCATCATTTCCCCAAACACATCCAATCAAAATTTTGAGATAGCCATTTTGTTCAGCGTAGTTGATTTCCAGATTGAAAATATATTTTTTGAGGACGACATTCCCCCACAACCCCCAGGGCAAGGGTTTTAAGCTATACCCTGGGGGCATATAAGGTTTTTATAGAAGGCGTTGTCGTAGAAACTTCAAAAAAGCTCAACCGACTGGAAATTCAAAAAGCTAGTGCCCTTTTTAATAGTTGGAAGTGATTGGAGGGCAACCAGCCCCCCCCCCCCACGCCCATTATTCCCCAGAACACATCCAATCAAAATTTTGAGATAGCCATTTTGTTCAGCGTAGTTGATTTCCAGATAAAAAATATATTTTTGAGGAGGATACTCTTTTAAGTTATGCCCTGGGGGTATATAAAGTTTTTATAGAAGGCGTTGTCGTAGAAACTTCAAAACATGCTCATGCGATTGGAAATTAATGGGCTAGTGCCCTTTTTAATAGTCGAAAGTGATTGGAGTGTAACTAGCCCCTCCCCCCCCCCCACGCCCATCATTTCCCCAAACACATCCAATCAAAATTTTCAGATAGCCATTTTGTTCAGCGTAGTTGATTTCCAGACAGAAAATATATTTTTGAGGAGGATACTCCCCCACAACCCTCAGGGCAAGGGTTTTAAGTTATGCCCTGGGGGCATATAAGGTTTTTATAGAAGGCGTTGTCGTAGAAACTTCAAAACAGGCTCATTCGATTGGAAATTAAAGGGCTAGTGCCCTTTTTAATAGTCGAAAGTGATTGGAGGGCAACTAGCCCCCTCCCCAAGCCCATCATTTCCCCAAACACATCCAATCAAAATTTTGAGATAGCCATTTTGTTCAGCGTAGTTGATTTCCAAATAAAAAATATGTTTTTGAGGAGGAAACTCCCCCAGAACCTTCAGGGCAAGGGTTTTAAGATATGCCCTGGGGGTATATATATAATGTTTTTATAGAAGGCGTTGTCGTAGAAACTTCAAAACAGGCTCATTCGATTGGAAATTCAAAGGGCTAGTGCCCTTTTTAATAGTCGAAAGTGATTGGAGGGCAACTAGCCCCCCCCCCACGCCCATCATTCCCCCAAACAAATCCAATCAAATTTTGAGATAGCCATTTTGTTCAGCGTAGTTGATTTTCAGATAGAAAACATGTTTTTGAGGAGGACAATCCCCCCCAACCCTCAGGGCAAGGGTTTTAAGTTATGCCCTGGGGGCGTATAAGGTTTTTGTAGAAGGCGTTGTCGTAAAAACTTCAAAACAGGCACATTCGATTGGAAATTCAAAGGGCTAGTTCCCTTTTTAATAGTCGAAAGTGATTGGAGGGCAACTAGCCCCCCCACGCCCATCATTCCCCGAAACAAATCCAATCAAAATTTTGAGATAGCCATTTTGTTCAGCGTAGTTGATTTCCAGATAAAAAATATGTTTTGAGGAGGACAATCCCCCACAACCCTCAGGGCAAGGGTTTTAAGTCATGCCCTGGGGGTATATAATGTTTTTATAGAAGGCAGTGTCGTAGAAACTTCAAAAAAGGCTCATTCGATTGGAAATTCCGAGGGCTAGTGCCCTTTGTAATAGTCGAAAGTGATTTGAGGGCAACTAACCACCCTCTCACGCCCACCTTTTCCCCAAACACATCCAATCAAAATTTTAAGACAGCCATTTTATTAAACGTAGTTTTAAGTTCTGTAAATTAGGTCTTTGAGTATTACAACTCCCCCAAAGCCCTCAGGGCAAGGGTTGTAATTTCAGGATTCTCCGAATCCTTCATATTATTTCTTATGGAAGGGATGCTCGTATAAACTTTAGAGAGGGCTCATTTGATTGAAAATTGAAAGTTCATGTTCACTTTTTAAGAGTCAAAAGAGATTAAAGGGCAACTAGCCCCTCTACCTCCTCCACGCCCTAAATGCATCAGATAAAAATTTTGAGATAGACATTTTGTTAAAATAGTTCAAAGTTCTGAAAACAAAAAACTCCGGTGTCGACACAGCCCACCAGGGCCCAGGGGTAGGCGTTGTAAGTAATGTCCTGGGGCATAACTTATTAAGGGGGGTTTATAACTTATGGGAAGGGGTTTTGTATGGGAAGAACACATAGGAAATCTATTATAATTATCCAGTTATACGGTTAAAATACATACTCTGTGATAGATGCAAAATTGCTTTGGCACACAAATTCCTCTTAAGGTCAATTCCAAACAGTCGCGATCCCTTTGTGTCAGCAAGTGAAATGGTCTAAACCCCCTTATTGGAGCTATTTTTTCAATCCATTCATTGTTGTCAATCGCTGTCCACAGGTTATGCAAGCTGTCTATTGTTCATATATAAGGTTTTTATCAAAGAGGTAATCGTATAGACTTTGAAAAAAAGCCTCATTCGATTTAAATTGAAATTTCTAGATCCGTTTTTTAAAGTCAAGAATAACCGAACAGTAAGCACCCCCCCCCATGCCATAAAAACTTGAAACTTTTTGCAATCAAAACGAACAAAAATTAATTTAAAGAAAACTGCCCGAAAAATAAGTTTTTCAAAGAAAAGTAAAGGCCATTTTAAACTTAAGCTCAGGAGATACAAATACCTGTTAAAATTCAAACTCAAAACGACCAGAAATTACTATTAAAGAATAAATGAAACCCAAAACGAACAGAAATTAAGTAAACAATCATAGCAAAAAACATACAACAAGTAATGATATAAATGAATAAATAGAATTAAAGCGAGTAATGCTTAGATTGAATATGAAAATCAAGCTTTTCAAAGAAATGTAAAGAGCCTCATTAAACCAAAAATGAGCAGAAATATAGTCAATTAATCTTCAAAGTAAAAACTATGGAGTATAATAGAAAAAAAATAAAAATATATAAAATATTTTTTATATGAAAAAGACTATGTCAATAAAAATGAACGGAAATTAATATGAAACACTTTTTCCACAAAACAAGTTTGTCAAAGGATAGTAAACAGCCTCGTTAAGCCAAAAATGAGTAGAAATAAATTCAAATAATTTTCCAAGCGTAAAACTACAACAAATCACCATAAATAAATGAACTGGACCCAAAATGAACAGAAATTACAATAAATAACCTATTCAAACTCTAAATAGCAACAATTAGCATGAGTAGGGCTGACAATCCCCACACCTCCTCAAGACCAGAACATAATTTGCACTTTACTGAAAACAAAATACATTTTAAATGTTTTCACTTTTTTGACTTTAACAAATAAAGAAGTATTAAGACTATAAGGAATAGATTTCAGAATATGTATATCAAACAGACAATACACTTTTTTTTGTTTTTTTTTTTTAGTAAAGTGCAAATTATTATCTGGTCTGAAGAAGACATGGGTGTTGTCAGACATACTCCTTTTACTTTTTGCTCGTTTTGAGTTTTACTAGGCTATCTATTATAATCTCTGTTAGTTTTGGGTTTCATTTATTTTTTAATGGTGATTTGTGGTAGTTTTACACTTGGAAGATAAGAAAAACAAACTCGTAGAATTAGACAACGCTTTTGTCCGTAAAAACTTAAACAATTTAGAATTTGTTGGTTCCCAAAGCCAACTATCCTTTCAAAGGATAGCCAAACCTTCTTAAACTTTTTGGTGCCATATGTTTTAGCTTAATTTTGATGATTGTTCGCCTATATTTTTTTTCTTCTTCAGTTTTTTTTTTTTTAATTTGGCACCCGCTACTGCCAAAAATTGCAGAAGTTCATATGGATGTCTTTTCAACACAAATGGATTTGTATTTTTTTTTTTTTTTTTCTAAGTTTTTACGATACTTCTGGTATGTAAAACCTCTTTTTCCCGTTCATTAGCGCTTTTCAACGAAACTAAAAAAAAAAAACTCAAAGAGAAGTTTCAAATTTAGAAACCTTATTTTCCACAGGGGGGAGGGTATTTTTCGCGAGTGTTTTTTTCTAAGAAGGGGGTGTTTTCCATGGGGGTTACTTTCTATGGAGGGGGAGGGGGTATTTTTCGTTGGGGGACATTTTTCGGGGGGTTAAACACACCCCCCCCCCAATTCACTATATTCATTTATGTTATTTTACTGTGTTCATGGCCGTATATTTGGCTTTAAAATACACTTATTTATCTATCTATCTAATATGCAGAATAATTGTATCAAACACATTTTGCATGCAGACCGCTATGCTTTACCCCTCCCCCCCCCCCCTAATGTGCAAATCTATAGTCCAAATTTATTTCTAAAGTAACGAAGAAAGTAACAAAAAAAACCGGTGTGTTCTCGAATTCTACACAGCGTAAATTTGAGTGAGTGGTGTTATACACAATTACCAAAATTCCTTCCCCCTAAAGAAATTAAAAAATAAAACTAAAATAAAATTCTCAAACTTGGAAAACCTTATTTTCCACTGGGGGGTATTTTCCGGAAGGGGGGGGTATTTACCGGGGGTATTTTCCGCGGAGGGGGGGGGGGGTATTTTCTGAGGGGGGGGGGGGGGGGTATTTTCGGCAGGGGGGGGTATTTTCCGATGGGTGGTTTTTTTCCGTGGGGGGGGGGTATTTTACGCGGGGGTATTTTCAGGGGGGGGGGGTATTTTCGGCGGTGGCATTTTTCGGGGGGAGCTGTTTTTTTTGGGGGGGGGGGAGGGTAACCGCCTAGAACCGTTATATTGGTTTCTAATATCTGCGTTAGGCCATGTGCTCATTATGGCTCTTTCAGGCGAAGTCGCCGTGCTTTTTTACTTCTTCGGGCAGCCTCAGTCTTCATTGGTACTTTTAAGGCTCAAAAAAGCACACAAAGCGCATTTGAAATGGCTTTTTCAGAAAAGTCTGTTTTTCGAAAAAGAAAAAGCTACTTTTACACGGCCGACTTCTCCTGAAAAAGCTATATTGAAGACAGGGCTTTACACTTCCAAGGAGGCGCACGCAAAAGGAATTTACAAAACCGGTAGTAACAAAAACACACCGTACGTTTAGTTTTATCTGAAAAGAGAACCAAAAAAGAAGAGAGCGCCAATAAGTGTGGTGTAACCATCACCGAATATAGCTGCGGGGCCGAATCAGTGAACTATACGAATCTTTCGAAGATACAATCCTACCCTAAGCTTTTCGGACTTTAGTAAAATCATCTATTAACAAAAGATGTGTCGACTTAACTTTACAACCCACAGGCAGACCATAGGTAGACACTATACTCGTAGAAGATTTTAGTATCTTATCACAAAATTTTACTTCTAGGGCAGGAACGATTCTTTTACGATTAAAGACATAAACTCTGTTTTGGTATCGTTGAAAGACAGACCGATTTTCTCATATGAGCTTTTCAAAGCCTCAAAACTCTCTTCAAAACGGGAAAAAAACGACTTAAATACAAAAGATCGACGGCATAGTTCATTAAAGACAGGTCTTGTCCAAGTGTGGACATCAATTTTTCCCACTCCTGATTCCAAGCCCAGTGGTTAAGTTTCTTAAGTTGGGTACTAGGATTACTTGAACCAACACAGAACGTATTCGAAACCGGAAGATGGTCAGAAACACTGATTGCATTGTTAACACAGGAAGAGGAGTGAATTGCATTCGGCTTCGTCCAAAGGAAAAAAAACATGATTATATGTTGAACCACTTATATGCATACATGTAAATGCCAGGTCGTTGTTAATGACAATTGTTGAGGATAGGAACTAAGAAAAATCACTGTCCTGGAGTGATTAGTATCACTAATATTACAGTTCATATCCCCTGTACCGATAAAAGCAAGGCCTTATTTCTGTGCTTCTGACAAAGTACTTGCAAGCTTACTACAAGCTCTGTTGAACTTCCACTCTGAGTATAAGTCACGGTAGTCGGTTTGCATATTTGTAGAAAACACAGCAACGTCTAAGAGTTGAACCGATATAAAAAAAATCAGAGGACTATTGTTTTGGGCATGAGTTTGGCAGGAATAAGTTGAGCCATACCACTAGAGGGCCTTCTTCTCCCACTCGACAACCTAGGCACACCAAAGACTTCAAACCAACCATCAAGTTGCAGCAGGGCTAGTCCTTCTTCGATAAGAAATGTTCATGTGGACAAAGCACATCACAATCAGCCATGAGCTAGCACAAAAGAGGATTTCTATTGATCACTGCACCAATTATATTCCAAGAAGTGATTCTTAGAGAGCAACTCATTTTGAAAGCTTCTGGGCTATAGGAAACTTATACGCATAGCACGGATGGTCAGTTTTATCACATAATGTACACTTTAGGGCTAGCTGACAGTGATTGTCTGTAGAATTAACATGTGTACCAACACGCTCTGAGTATTTCTCTGGATTAACACAGTTCGCAGAAGTGTTACCAAATGCTCAGAATCTATAACACTGAGGGGGCAGGAACTTGTATTCTGTATCAGAATGCCGCTCATAGCATATCTTAGGTTGACTGTCTATCGCTTTCTGTAGTGGTTCTCTAATTTTGAATTTAAGCGGAAAGATCTGGATGAAATGTAGGGAATTTGTAGAGTCAACACTTCAATATAAAAAAGTCACAGAAGAAGTTTTATTTTTGGAAACCCAATGTCAGCTCCAGGTCTTAGAAGATCAGTATCTGTCTATCCGCATTGGAAAAAAATTCTACCTTGTCTATAAAATACATTACCTCTACTATTTTAAAAAATTGATATGTCATGGCAATTTTGGAAATTATTTCTAAGTGAACGAAGCAATTTTGTATTTAGTATATTGTTGATTTTGTTATATTATATCATCTTGCGTACTTTCCGTAGTATTGCTCGATTAAAATACGAAAAGGCATCAAACCAAAAATTTCAGAAAACAACCCAAAATTCAGAATTTGGCGTTCTAGATTGACTCTTCCAGAATGCTTTCTAAGAAACCTAGAAGAGATACGGTATTTCATTGTCTGGTTCTCAGAGAAATAGTTTAATTTTTTGAAGGAGTACGACGTAAAAAGCCCTGAAAGAATTTACTTTCCCAACTAGGTGGGTTTGGTTTTGGCATCGTGTATAACGTAAAGAAAAAATAGTCAATTTTTTATCTGGAAAACTACTGCGAAAGTTTCAAGCCGTATGAAGACAAAAAGCTTTTGGCCCTTTTTGGGGGGAGGGGGATTGGTATTGTGTTTCTCTTTTCTTGTGCTATGGACTCCGCTTAACTCAATGACTTAAGGACATAAGTTTTTAGCTGATTAGAATCAAAGGTTTATGGCCATTTCTGGACTGCATTTTTTAGGGGGGGGGCTCGCATTCAAAAACTATTTTTTACATCAAGCTCTCCTTTGCTCAGGGAATTGTTACTTTAAGTTCCAAATTGATCAGGGACAACAAGGTTTTTGGCCCATTTCTAGGCCTCCTACCACTCTTCTCCATCCCAACAAACATTTGGTCCCCTTAGCCCAGGAAAAGATTCTTTATTGTTTGAAGCCAATACAAAAAAATTGGACCATATGCAGTCCTCATATTTGGGATCCTGGAACCCCAACAAAATAGAAAAAAAACACTTATGGCCCTTTTTTGGGTCCTATTTTTGGAAAAACTAAATTTTCTTATGAATCCTTTCTTGTGTATTTCGATCCCTATTGCACAAGGACTGAAATATATAAGTTTCAACCCAATAAATAAAAGATTTGGCCTTATAGGCTCAATTTTAAGGGGACCCATGCCCCACAGCCTATTTTTTTATTTAAGGTCTTCCTTGCCTAGAAACTTACGTTTTCAAACCGTTCAGAAAAAAACTTTCAGCACTTTCTGGCCCTATGTTGGGCCCCGTTTTCGGGGAAATAAATATCTTTTTGCATTTCTCCTTTTGTATTACGGTCTCCTTAGCCCAATATCTGAAGAATATAAGTTTCAAGCCGACCGGGACAAGAAGTTTGTTAATCCTTTTCGGGCCCGTTTTAGGGGGACCTTGCCCCAAAAAAAATTTTGTACGTTGTGCTACTTTTGGTGGAAGGACTTAGACAAAGGACTTTGACTCTTTAAGGGTCATGTCATCCCAAAAGGTATATTTATTCGACCTGCCGGCTGTTGTGAAACAAATAATGATCTAAAAACTTCCAGAGATGCCTTGGAGGGCTACAAAAGGGGGAGCAGGTAGGATAAAGGGCAAGGGCTAGGGTTAGTTTCCCTCGAATCCCAGTTAACTCTTTAAATGGGCACTAGAATTTTCAATGTTCAGTTGAATGAGCCCCCTCTCAAGCTCCTACAACCGCCCCTTCTATACAAAGGGGACGGGAGAAAAAGAAAACAAAATAGACATACAATGCTAGAGTGCTGCCTCTAAGCTCACTCTTTTAGCTCTCTGTTATTTCTTTTAATTTTTGTGGATTATTAGATTTCATTTATTCATTCGCAGTAGTTTCAGTTCAATTCGTTGATTCAAGAGTTGATTTCTATATGAATTTATTTCTACTCGGTTTAGGTCTTAATATTTCTAATAACTGTCCCTTGGAATTTTTTTTAGTCCTTGCAAGAGGGCGATATTGACATTGACCCGCTAAGCCTTCTTTTAATTTGTGTTCTATAGCTTGATTTCAATATAAATTATTAGTAATATAACCAAAATGCAGCCCTCTTTGTTTGAAAGACGTGTTGCGTACTTGCGTGTGCTCCTTGCAGTTTATTCACCAAGGACAATTGTCTGTAAGCATAAAAAGAGGGAGGTTGGAAAATAACCATAGTCTCTCTCTTATGCAGGGATACTACTCCATGTCTTTGGGTTTATGTTGTTCTTTGATGATTTTGCTCTCCGATAGTGAAAGAGGGTAAAAAAAAATCTTAAACAGGGAAAAATATGAGATAGATAATCAATTTAAAATTATCGAAAATTATATTTTGCGCTTCCCAGTTTCAGAGGCAGCAAGATAAACAGTTAATTTAATACGCATGTACGTTATAAAACTTCATTTCAATAAGCTCAATCATTTGAGGCTTAGATAAAATTGTGCACAGTGCTGTATGATTGCGCATCAGCTATTAGGGAGATGGGCCGGTGGATTTTCGGGTAGGTGGGGAAAAGGAGTGTGCCTGCACCCTCAAAAAGTCCATCCTTATGCATGGGCGTACGTAGCTTCTACTCTAGGGTGGGGAGGGGCAGCCGATTCTGTGATGAAGGGTGGGGGGCTGAAGTTATATTGGCAGTTCACGAAACCTTAAATTGCCAGCAAGTTCTATAATACCTACGAAATATTTATTAATAAGTAATCACCAAAAATCATAAAACATCAATAAGTTTCAGCATAAATACATCTTATTGGATTAGCGCTAAATCTTTCCAAGACATTATGGATAATTGCTTCTTGTTTGACTTTTATTCTGTCATTCCAGCTGATTTATTTCCCGCTTTTTCAACCATCTACCTTTTATCAACTGCTTTTTTAAACATCTACCTTTTTTCAACTGTTTTTCTACCATATCTAGGGTAAATTTGAATTTCTAGGGAGCATATGCCCCCTCTGCCCCCCCTTCTCTTTCCGTACGCCCATGTTTTTATGCCCAAATTTTCAATTTTCTCTGCTAGCCTTCATATAAATAGGAGGATACAACAAACTAATTTATAATCTTTTTTTATTTGAGGGGATAACTTTGGATTAAGCCTGTAATACTGTATAGATGTTGCAGGCATTGGTGGATCCAAGATTTTTTTAGGGGGGGGGGCAAAATAGGTTGATCCGATAAACTCGCATTAGGAGCAAGTTCAATTAACGCAAACTTGCGTTAATTAAGTAAATTACACTACTTTAGACTATTTTAGGGGGGCACGCGCCCCCCTCGTCCCTCCCCTGGATCCGCCACTGGTTGCAGGGTGATAGCTCCCCTCTTATTGCAGAAATAAATTACAACATTTGTTATTGTTTTTATTTATACACAGTATCTAATGTTTTCTTGTTTCTCGGGGTGCAAGTGCAATGTTTCCTGGTCCACCTGCCAGTGTCCTTGGGGGATGTTCCTGTAACAAGAAAAAAAAATACTTGTTTGAAGAATTCACGTTGAACACGATGAAGATGAAATTGAAAACCCTATAATTAATTATTTTGATGTTTCATATCCCCCTCCTCTGGATAATTATTGGTGGGGTGTACTTTTTCAAGGATGATTATCATTCTCGATGATCAGCATCCTTGTAAGAACATGAATGTATTAACTTGATTTGAATGTAAAGTTTTCATATGAATTACATATAGGTCATACTGGGATGCAGCATAACAGTTTCTCTTAAATATAAGTGTAATCTATAAAAATAAATCGATATTGTAGACATTTTGTTCAAATGACGAATGATTACTAAAGTACCCCATACCTGCAAAGGGGCTTAGTGTTTACCCCCCCACCCCCCCAATCTCCGGAAAATACATGCCCCCGCCCCCACCCCTGGAAAATGCCCCTGTGCAAAATATCCTCCGTGGAAAATACCCCCTCCCCAGAAAATACCCCAGCCTCGTGGCTGGTTGGTCTCCAATCACCTTCGACTTACAAAAAAGGGACCAGAACTTTCAATTCCTAGTCAATGAGCATCCTCGGAAGTTTCTACGACCAAGAGGTGGAGGTGGGGATGAGGAAGGGGCAGTCTTTCTCATATACAGAATAAATTATGCTCATTTTGGGGTTAAATGTTACTCTTTACTTTCACAATAATAGCGTAGACCAGAAATGTTCAAGGAAATCAAGAGGGATTAAATGTTAATTTTGTACAACCCCCCCACCCAAATATAATCCCCCCCCCAAAAAAATGTCCTGGACACGGCCCTGGGGATTATACATAAATTTCTACTTCCAACCTCCCCTCGTCTCTCCCTTAGAATTAATTTTGTATTTATCTGAATGCTCAATGAGTGTTGGGATGTTTTGGCATTAAAGTAAACCCTTTGAGGTATCTCCCTCCCTCCTTAGCTACCAAAACATTTTTAAGGTCTAAAGAAATTTCACAGCCTTATGATTCCCTGTTGTTTTACAATTTCAAACATTTGCATTTAAGGGCTATAAACCTTTGCAATGGGGTTATGTGATTGTTTTGTCGAGGGAGGGAGATACCTCAAAGGGTGCATTTTAATGCCAAAACCAGTTTTCATTGAGCCTTCAGATAAATACAGAATTAATTCTAAGAGAGGGACGAGGGGAGGGTGGAGGTAGAAATAGATATGTAATCCTCAGGGCGGTATCCAGGATTTTTGTTTTGGGGTGTTCATTTTTTTTTGGGGGGGGGCAAAAAACTTTAAAAACATATCAAAATGTAAAATTGATATTTAATCACTCTTGATATCTGAGAATTATTCTGGTGTACTCTGTTATTATGAAAATAAAGGGTAACATTAAACCCCAAAATGGGCATAATTTATTCCGTACATGAGGGGCCTGTCCCTTCCTCATCCCCACCTTCATCTCATGGTCGCAGAAACTTCGCAGGGTGTTCATTAAGTCAAAAATTAACAGTTCTATAATACTTTTATAAGTCGAAAGTGATTGGAGACCAACCAGCCATGGGGGAGTATTTGCCGAGGGGGTGGTATTTTCCATGGGGGAGTATTTCCTGGTGGGGGGGGGGGTAAACTCTGCCACCCATAATCATCTATTAGAGCGTTGGCCAGTGGATTATCTTATGTAGAAGGAGTTTAGCTAAGCCCAAAAAAGTATTGTCGACCTATGCTTCTAAAATTTCCGTGGAAGGTTCTTCAGATGAATTGAATGAACATTAATATGGTTATGGATTTAACCACCAACCGCAGCATTATTGCTGAGTGGAAGAAATTTCTCCTGAATCATATACTTTCATACATGAATTGAATCATACAGTGTTATTGCTAAGGGGACAAAATCTACCATCTTATTGCGGATATGGTAGTTTATTTTGGACGATTATACTTTATTTCAAAAAGCAAATACACTAAATGAGCAATTTTATTCGAGGCATTATTTTAAAAAGCTAAATGTTGATTTAAAGATTCTAGTTTGGGGGGATTAGCCCTCCACAGATTCAAGGTTATCCCAGGTATTGCATTAAAAACGGATCGAGATTGAATAAAAAAATTCTTGTGAAAGTAAAGAGCCACATTAAAACTTGAAAAAATGGAAATTATTTCGTACATTAGGGGGGCTGTCATTTCTTTTACCCTCCCCTCTTTACCCTAAAGTTTTCCCTTTTGTCCTCTATGCTCTAAGAACGACTTCTCAAGCACAAAGGTGATTGGTACGGGATAGAGAGGATGTTTCGTAATATTTCAAGACTGAAAGTTGCCCCCCTAAATTTTTTGTCACCCCCCTTCCAATTTTGAAAAATATCTTTTATTGGTAATTTCAAGATTTTTTGGGTTTTCATTGAAAACAATACGAACCCCCCCCCCCCCCTAGATATTGAAAAATATGTCCCCACCTGATTCCCATAAATCGACATCACTGCTCAGGGACATTGCTTTTCCTCGGGACTTTTGAAAAAATCTCCAGTTACTTCTAGTTTTACACTATTTTGATTTTTCAAGTCTTCCTTTTATATCATCTTGTATTTGGACAAAATATACTTCTGTCAGAAAAGTGCCCCAAGGCAAATTTATTAAAGGTACCTAAATATGAGCATTGGCTTTTAAAGGAGTCATTAAACATCTTTCTACGACCTTGCGACAGCCTGCTAGTCATGGCAAAAAAGGGCAAAAAAGTAGACATGCAACTGCTTCCCATGCGAAGAGTGGTTTTCCTTGTTTATCAATCTAGGGGCGTCAAAACCTCCTTCAGAGAGTTCTCGACCATGGTGGTTTCAATGCTGCACTTTTCATTTCAATCTGCCATTATTTCCGAGAATTTTCTATTTCTTTTTCAAAATTCTCGAAAATTCTTTTCGCAACATGCTTTTACTATTAAGAGAAATCTATGTAATAGCTGCCGTTCTTGAATTGCCATTGAATAGACTTTTTCACAGAACAGTTCGTTTAGACGGTGTTGGCAAACTTTCGTTTACTATGAGCTATGGTTCGCTCTGTTGTAAAGCTCTGCCTATTGCACATTTTGTGTCATCCTTTACTATCGCTATGATTTTTTTTTTCAACGTCCTATCCATATGTCGAATAAGAAAAGACCACCTTGTATAATGCTTGCTTTGTTATAGATAGCAGTTTCAAAATAAGACAAATTTCGCAGTAGAGAGGGATAGTGTCTAAGAGAAATTGAAGCGATTAGTCTCTGACAATGGTGAAGTAGCCGAAAGAGGCACATTTTATTTTTAGACTCTCTTCCTCTACCCCATTCATTACTTAGCAGGACAGTAAACTTGTGAATATTCTTACAAAGTACATGTGCGACTATTGAAAGATTTGCCTGGAGCCGCTTCATTGTAATTACTAAAAAAGTCTTTGTGAGTTGTAATACATCATCCGAAACCGTTTGGGGGAAAAAATGACAAGGCATTGCTGGCTTTTGGTCAAAATGGGTCTTCTCAAAAGACATCTTCGCTTGTGTTTAGCATTACAAAGTGCACAAGCAAAAACACAACAAGGTGAAAAAAGACTAATGCATATCAAAGCCGTCAAAGACTTTTAGCGCTATTTAAAGTGCTACTCTTTGTTATCTTGAATCTTATAGCTTTTTTTACAGTATGTACTGGAGAAACTGTATTATACGACGATTTTAGAAGTAGCTACAGCCTAGAAGAAAGTAAATCTCGGCCCATAGGGACCAAAATTTGAAAAACGTGTTTCCAAAGAAACTATTTACAGTAAAAAAAATTATCAATTGGCACTGATACCAAAGCAGTAACTAATGTTCAGGTTCAATGTAAGTTGTAATTAGATAATAAAAAAAAAAAATTCCTACTGAAAGTAACTAGCAACATTAAAACTTATAAAACAAGCAGAAATTATTCCATACATAAGGGTGACTACCCCTTCCTCAACCCTCGCTCTTTATGCTAAATTCTGAAAGCTCTGTAACAATACTTTTTCAAGTTCAATCACCCTTCTTTTTAAGCAGTCTTTCTTACGGGATTAGTTAAAAAAAAAACTTTTTCCAAAAAATAAGTGTTTCAAAGAAAACTAAAGAACTCCATTATACAAAAAATGAGCAAAAATAGAATCAAATAATCTACCAAGCGTCAAACTACCACAAATCAGCATCGATAAATAAATGAAACCCAAAACGAACAGAAATTACAATAAGTAACCGAGTCAAACTCCAAACGAGCAGAAATTAACATAAGTTGGGCTCAAACCCCCTATGCCTTCCCAAGCCCAGAACATAATTTGTACTTTACTGAAAAAAATACAAAAGAATGTGTATTGTCAGTTTAATATACATATACTAATATTTAGTAATCAAAATGTTAATATTATTTGATTTATTAAAGTTATAAAAGTAAAAACATTTATATTTTTTTCAGTAAAGTGCAAATTATGTTCTGGCCTTGGGAAGGCATAGGGGTTTTGAGCCCAACTTATGTTAATTTCTACTCGGGGCATAACTTACCTGCCCCCAGGCATGTAATTTTCATGCCCCCAGGGTATAACTTACAGCCCTTGCCCTGAGGGCTACGGGGGAGTGTTCTCCTCAAAAACATAATTTCTATCTGGAAATCAACTATGCTGAACAAAATGGCTATCTCAAAATTTTGATTGGATGTGTTTGGGGAAATGATGGGCGTGGAAGGGGTATTAGCAGCCTTCCAATCACTTTCGACTATTAAAAATGGCACTAGCCATTCCAATTTCCAGTCGAATGAGCCCTTTTCGAAGTTTCTACGACAACTCCTTCGATACGGAGTGCCCTGGTATGAAAAAAAAATAATAATACATTGTGGCAACATCGTTCTTTACTTAGGCACCGCGATTGCGCTGCCTATGAAAAAGGGCAATTTCAATTTCCAATCAAATGTGCCCTTTTTGAAATTTCTACAACAACTTTCTATATAAACTTTATATGCCCCCCGGGGCATAAATTACAACCCTTGCACTTAGGGCTCTGAGGGGGTTATCATCCTAAAAGACCTAATTTCCAGAACTTTCAACTATGTTGAACAAAATGGATATTTCAAAATTTTGATTGGATGTGTTTGGGAAATTGCGGGCGTGAGAGGGGCGTTAGTCGCTATCCAATCACTTTCAACTATTAAAAAAGGCACTAACCCTTTCAATTTCCAATTGAATGAGCCGTTTTGAAGTTTCTACGACAATGCTTTAAATAAAAACTTTATACGCCCCCAGGGCATAACTTACAACCCTTGCCCAGAGGGCTATAGGGGGAGGGGTTGTCATCCTTAAAGACCTAATTTCTAAGACTTTCAACTACGTTGAATAAAATGGCTATCTAAAAATTTTGGTCGGATGTCTTTGGGGAAACGGTGGGCGTGAGAGGGGGTTAGTGGCCCTCAAATCACTTTCGACTATTAAAAAGGGCACTAGCCTTTTGAATTTCAAGTCGAATGAGCCCTTTTTCAAGTTTCTACGACAGAGATTTCAATAAAAACCTTACATGCCCCCAGGCCATAATTTACAACCCTTTCCCTGAAGACTGTGGGGGGAGTGTCCAGCTCAAAGGTATAATTTCCTGTACTTTGAACTGCGTGGGACAAAATGGCTATCTCAAAATTTTTATTGGATGTGTTTAGGTAAATGGTGGGCATTGAAGGGGTGTTAGTTGACTTCCAATCACTTTTGACTATTGAAAAGGGCTCTAGCCCTTTCAATTTCCAATCGAATGAGCCCTTTTTGAAGTTTCTGTGACAACGTGTTCTAAAAAACCTTATATGCCCCCAGGGCATAACTTACAACCCTTGCCCTGAGGGCTGGGGGGCGGAGGTTTTCATCCTCAAATACCTAATTTCCAGAACTTAAAACTACGTTGAATAAAATGGCTATCTCAAAATTTTGATTGGATGTGTTTGGGGAAAAGATGGGCGTGAGAGGAGGGTTAGTTGTCCTCCAATCACTTTCGGCTATTAAAAAGGGCACTAGCCCTTTAATTTCCAATCGAATGAGCCTTTTTTGATGTTTCTACGACAACGCCTTCTATAAAAAACCTCATATTCCCCTAGGTCATAACTTACAACACTTGCCCTGATGGCTGTGGGGGAGTGTCCTCCTCAAAAACATAATTTCTATCTGGAAATCAACTACGCTGAAAAAAAATGGCTATCTCAAAATTTTGAGTGGATGTGTTTCGGAAAATGGTGGGCTTGGAAGGGGTATTAGTCGCCTTCCAATCACTTTCGATTATTAAAAAGGGAACAAACTACTCCAATTTCCAATTGAATGTGTCCTTTTCGAAGTTTCTACGACAACTTCTTCGATACGAAGTGCCCTGCTCTAAAGGAAAAAAATAATAAATAATACATTGTGCCAACATCCTTCTTATATGCCCCCAGGGCATAACTTAAAACCCTTGCCCTGAGGGTTATGGGGTATTGATTGGATGTGTTTGGGGGAATGATGGCCGTGGGGGGGGGGGTGGGGGGGGGTATTTGCCCTCTAATCACTTTCGACTATTAAAAAGGACACTAGCCACTCCAATTTCCAATCGAATGAGCCCTTTTCGAAGTTTCTACGACAACTCCTTCGATACGAAGTGCCCTGGTATGGAAAAAAAATAATAAAAAAAAAACATAGATAATACATTGTGCCAACATCGTTCTTTACTTAGGCAGCGCGATTGCGCTGCCTATGATTGTTACCAAAAGCCAAGCTTTAGCGTAAAGAGCGAGAGAAAAGAAAACAAAATTAATGCATTTAAACTTTACCGCTCTTTACTTATGTATTGCGCTGCCTTAAGGCCAACTTAAGTTCGTTTTCTGTTTGAATTGTTAAAGGATATAATTTCGACTCGTCTTTGTTTTAATATGGCTCTTCACTTTTTTTAAAAAGCTTCTTTTTTCGAAAACATTTTTTTTAATTAATCATAGGCAGCGCAATAGCGCTGGGCAAGTAAAGAGTAATGTGGGTTGTATGTTCTATTGTTTGTTTGTTTTTTCCAGCTGTGATTGAATCCAACCAATGGTTGCAGAAACTTCGGCGAGGGCTCATTCAATTGGAAGTTGAAAGTTCTAGTATCCTTTATAAGCGTCAAAAGTGAATGGAGGGCAAATAGCCCCCCTCCCTCGCCCGTTTTTGTTTCACTCCCTCAAAGACATTAAATAAGAATCTTGAGATAACCATTTTGTTCCAAATGTTTGAAAGGTCCTGTAACTAAGCCCCTGGGGATGACGCCTAAGCTTAGACTAAGAGTATTAAGGTGAAACTTTAAGAGAATGTTGATGGAGATGTCAAACTAAACTGAAACCCACTATACGCAAGTAGGTTGCCAAAAGGATGTATCAGAAATATCTCAGGAACGGCTTAAGTATTAAGCTGAAAATTTCAGGGCAACTATTACTATTACTATTGCTAATACTACTACTACTACTACTGCTGCTTCAGCACCATTTGAACTTAGTCAAACGAGTTTAGCTGCATCCAGGTTGTCAAAATATCTCAAAAATAGAATAGCGTATTAAGTTTAAACTTTCAGGGATAGTTGATGGGGACATAAAGCTAAATCAAAAGCCACTACATACATTCAACTTGTCAAAAAGGCGTATCAGAAATATCCCACGAATGACTGAGGGTACTAAGTTAGAACTCTCAGGGCTACCGCTACTACTACCACTACTGCTAAGGCTACTGTTGCTATTACTACTACTATTTTTGA
Source organism: Artemia sinica (assembly GCA_027921565.1). Classification (NCBI taxonomy): domain Eukaryota; kingdom Metazoa; phylum Arthropoda; class Branchiopoda; order Anostraca; family Artemiidae; genus Artemia; species Artemia sinica. Next base: position 40,024,971 of record CM051266.1, on the reverse strand, counting down.
ACTAAACGAATAGAGTTTAAGTTCACCTAGGTTGTCAAAATAGCATGAGTAAGATACCTTAGGAATAGAATAGGGTATTAAGTTAAAACTGTCAGGGAAAGTTGAGAGAGATACAAAACTAAATCAAGGGGCTATGTGTGTGCAGATTGTCAAAAGGCAGTCTGTGCAATATTCTAGGAACAGATAACGACATTACATTGAAACTTTCAGGGTATGTTGTTGGGGATGTTGAACTAAATCAAAAGACACTATATGCATCCAAGGTTGTCGAATGGGCATATCTGCAATGTTTAAGGATAAGAGTATTAAGCTGAAACTTTCAGGGCCTGTTGAGGGGGGTGTTGAACTAAATCGAAAGAAACTATTCGCATTCAGGTTGTCAAAAGGGCTATCAGCAATATTTCAGGAACGACTGAGTGTATTAGGTTGAAACTTTCAAGGCTACTAATACTACTACTACTACAGTTAGTACTACTACTACTATTACTACTACAACTACTACTAGTTCTATTACTTATGCTACTGGTACTACTACGACTACTAACTATTCTAATACTACTGCTGCTGTTACTGCTACTACTTATGACTGCGACTGCGACGGAATGTGACTACTTGCGGCTGCGACTGTTACTACTTGTGACTGTGACTACTTGTGATTGCAACAACTACTTTAAACTGAAGGTACTTGTGACTGTAACTACTTGCAACTGCAACTACTTGTGACTGTAATTACTTGCGACCGTGACTGCAACTGCTTGCGACTGTGGCTATTTCCGACTGCGGTTGCATTTGACTACGATGGACTGTGACTACTTGTGACTAGTGTTCTAACTACTTGCGACTGCGACTGCTTATGACTGTGACTATTTGTGACTGCAACAGCTACTTGCAAATGCAATTACTTGTGGCTGCGACGGCGACTACTTGTGAATGGAACTGTGACAACTTGGAACTGTGACTGCGACTACATGTGACTGTGACTGCTTGCAACTGGGATTACATCCTACTGCTATTGCTACAACTTCTGCGATGGTGACTGATACTGCTTGCGACTGCTAAGAAAACTAAGTTAGAACTTTCGAAGCGTGCTGAGGGCGATAGTTGATTAAAATTTGTCTATACTCAAGTTTGTAACATCAGGAATCAGGGAATCCTTCAGCCCTATAGAACCAAGGGCTATGCAGACTTTTAACCGTTTATTTAATTCATATTTCCCGTACCCATCCAACCAAAGCACTCTTGTCAGTAGCAATGAAAATCCTAAAATAAATAGTTTTAATTACAATAGATACCAAAAAATAATCAAACAGTTCGTGTTAGAAAACTGTAAGTAATGAGCGACTCCACCCAATTGAAAATGAGACTCTAAAAAACAGAATTTTGATAACAATATATACATCAAAAGAATTGGTTTTTTATGCTGATTCCAAATATATAAGAATCATTAAGTTTAATGTTACCCATCAAAAGCAACGAGTCTAAGAAAATGTTCCTTAAATTTGAACAAGTAGGGAAACATCCCTTGAAACTCAAGTAATCTTAGCCGCGTTTTCAGGCTCAGCGGGTTCGAACACGGGTTGTTCTCGTCTAGTTTCAAGTTTTTCGTCTAGTTTCAGCGGGTTCGAAGCTTCAACCCCGTGTTTGATGCACTACATGCACTGATGCACAACGCTTGATGCACTAGACACGAACAACCCGTGTTTAAAGACGGGTTGTTCACGGATCAGCGGGTTCGAACACGGGTTGTTCTCGTCTAGTCCATTAAGCGTTGTACATCAGTGCATCTAGTTTATCAAACACGGGGTTGAAGCTTCGAACCCGCTGAAACTAGACAAAACTAGATGAAAAACTAGAAACTTGAAACTAGACGAGAACAACCCGTGTTCGAACCCGCTGAGCCTGAAAACGCGGCTCTTATTGAAAATCGCACCATTAGATTCAGAGTATCGGAGAACCCTACTGAAGAGGTTTCAAGCTCCCGTCTACAAAAATGTGGAATTTTGTATTATTTTGCCAGGAGAAAGATCACGCATTCGTGTTTATTTCATTTGTTTGTTCTTTTTTTCTTTCTTTTGTTCTTCCCAGGGGTGATTGTACCGAACCTACTGTCCTAGAAGATTGGAAGAGGGTTCATTTGAACGGAAATTAAAATTTATTAGTGCCTTTTTTAAGTGACCAAAAAAATTGAGGGCAACTTGCCCCCTCCCACACCCTTTTTTCCCCAAAGTCGTCCTGTCAAAGTTTTGAGATAGCTATTTGTTCAGCATAGTTGAAAGTTCAGGTAGCTAAGCCTTTGGGGATGACTTGGCCCCCGGCAACCCCCGGAGGAAGGCCTGGAAGTCATGAAATTTGCCCATTGTTTGCATATAGTACTTCGTTATTGGGAAGCATACAGACATTTTTCCGGAGGGAGGATTTTCTGGGAATGGATTTTCAACGGGGAGAATTCCCCATTGGTAGGGGAGTTTCCGTGGGTGAACTTTTCGGGGGAAATTTTAAGCGGGGAGAATTCACCAGAATTCATATACGGAATTCGTTTTATTTCTCTTAGTTTCTAGTTGGCGACTCCACTTTACATGTGGAGACGCTCTGGGGGAATTGTCCGGGGGAAATTTTCAGCAGAGTTGGAATTCTTCAGAGGGTTTTCAGGTGGGGGATTTTCCAAGGTAGAAGTTCTCCATGGGGGAATTATCACCATGAGAAATTCTCCACGGGGAAATTTCCATGCGAGAAACTTCCATTTGAGGGGATTTCTGGGGAAAATTTCCACACAGGGGAGATTCCACCATGACTTGAAAAGCGATCAGAAATTAATTAAAAAACAAGTATGTTTTCAAATGAAGGAATATTTTTCAGGTAGAATCGTCCGCAAGAAATTTTCTGGGGAGAATTCGCATAAAACGTAAAGCAAACAGAAATTATTTCGTATATGAAGGGGACTGCCCCTTCTCAATACCCTGCTCTTTACTCTATAGTTTGACCTTAAGCACTAAAAACTTTAGATCGAAGAGAGGGTACCGAGGATTGGGCAGCCTCCATCATATACGGAATAATTTTTGAGTTTTAATGCTGCTCCTCATTTTCAATTGACAAGTACGTTGAAAAAAATGGCTATCTCAAAAATTTGATTGGATATGTTTCGGGAAATGGTGGGCGTGAGAGGGAGGTTAGTTGCCCTCCAATCAGTTTCGTTCCAAATGAATCCGTTCCATTTGAATTTTTTTCCAATTTCCAATTAATTGAGCCTTTTTTTGAAGTTTCTACGACAACATTTTCTATAAAAAAAAACCTTATATGCCCTCAGGGCATAACTTACAACCTTAGCCCTGAGGGCTCTGGGGGGAGTGTCATCCTCAAAGACCTAATTTTCGGAACTTTCAACTAGGTTGAACAAAATGGCTATCTCAAAATTTTGATTGGATGTGTTTGGGGAAAAGGTGAGCGTGAGACGGGAGTTAGTTGCCCTCCAATCACTTTTGACTATTAAAAAGGGCACTAGCCCTTTGAATTTCCAATTGAATGAGCCTTTTTTTATTTTTCTACGACAACGCTTTCTATAAAAATCTCATAACCCCAGGGCATAGCATACAACCCTTGCCCTTAGGGCTGTGGGGGAGTGTCCTCCTCAAAATCATAATTCTATCTGGAAATCAACTACGGTGAACAAAATGGCTAACTCAAAATTTTGATTGAATGTGTTTGGGGAAATGGTGGGCGTGGAAGGGGTGTTAGTTGCCTTCCAATGACTTTCGACTGTTAAAAAGGGCACTAGCCACTCCAATTTCCAATCGAATGAGTCCTTTTCGGAGTTTCTACGACAACTCCTTTGATACGAAGTGCCCTGGTCTAAAGGAAAAAAAAATAATAATAATACATTGTGCCAACGTTGTTCTTTACTTAGGTATCGCAATTGCGCTGCTTATGATACAGGGGGACTTGGGGAAGGATTTCACGTCATAGCCTCCCTTCAGTCTGAAGAATATATTTGGATTACGAAAAACTTATAACTAATAGTTCAATACAGAAAACTGAGCAAATTGTGATGAATTGCGTTTCGATGCAATGAAAACTCAACCCAGACAACTCGGCAGAGAGTAATCATCAATAAAAAACTCAGCCCAGTTAAATCAACCTTTAAAGTCAACAAATACAACAAAACTCAATAAAATCCAAGGAAATCTCAGAACAGGGAACTCAGTACTGAAAACTTAACATAAATAACTATAAGAATGAAACTTAACTTATCACTCAACTAAGTCAAGTAGAATGACGAAGCTCAAGAAAGGCAATCAAATCAACTCAATACAACATACCCAACTCAACGAGAGAACTTAGTCTAAACAACTGAAGTCAGTTAGCCCGTGAGAGGTAACTCAGCAACTGCAAGTTGACTCACCGAGAATTCTCGCAATCACCACAAAATTATTCAGATGTATCATTTTTAGAAAGCAATGGAAATATAGTAAAAAAAAATACAGGCTTCAGCATATTCTTAATCACGTGAATTAGGTTAGGCTTTCTGGAACCAAAATTAGCCTGGAATTGAGAATCTGCCAGTTTTCATCAGTTTTCTTTTTGCAACTGAAATGATTTGAGCAAGGGGCCAAATGATTCAAAATTACCGATAATTTTGATGATGATGAAGTTGATGAGGTGTTTTACATAATCGTAAAGATGGAAGAAGAGTTGGGGAGACAACATTAGTTCATGTGATGACCAGGGTGTTGGCAATTTAAAAGTAGGGGTTGAAGAACAATACAGCTATGGAGAGAAGGTAGATGTTGTGGATTTGGAAGTGGCGGAAATTATAATTAAGCTTGTAGAGTTTGGGTGATGAACTTGTATATTGGGATAGAGGATAAGGATAGAAATACAACTGTTGCTACAACTTTGACTGTTTCAGCTAAAAAAAAAATTAATAATTAAACAAATAATAGGCGATTTTTCCTTCAAAAAGTAAAGGGTGTTATAAGAACTTAAGCCCGAAGAAGGTAATGCACAGCACAAGTTAATTCTTTACGCTAAAGTTTTTTTTTGTTTTAAAAAATAAAGTTGTGAGACAGAGTCAAACTTTAGCACAAAGAGTGAGGCGTTGAGGAGGGGACAGCCCCTTTCATATACGAAATAATTACTGTTCGTTTTAAGTTTTAATGTCGCTCCTTACTTTCAGTTAAAAATCTTTTTTTTTATTTAATTTCTGAACATTTTTGAATTAATGCAGCTTTAATTTTGGCTCGCCGTACATGAATAATTAAAACGAAATTTGCATATTAATTTTACTTTTTTTGGCTAAATGGCTTTCTCGAAATTTTGTTCTGACGTAACTTACGAATTAACTTACATAACGAACTTCTATATTCGTATATTTTTATAACGTAGATTATGGAGTTCTCCCCCTAGTCAATACCTCGCTCTTTACGCTAAAGTTCAACTTTTGTTCCAATTCTTGAAGAATGACCCCTTATTTACAAAGGCCGTTAATTAGCGTAAATAGCTCTGATGAAAGTACAAAAGAAAAATTAGTGCAAAGAGCAAGGTAATAACTAGGGGGCAAACCGAATCATATACATAATAATTTCTCTTCGTTTTAAATATTGATTTTGCTCCTTACTTTAACTTGAAAATTTTTTTTTTTTTTAATTTAATTTCTGTTTTTTTTAAGTAATGCTGAGAAATCCGGTGCCCCCTTCATAGCAATGTCCCTTCCCCATGAAAACTTCCTCCGTGGAAAGATCCTCTCATGTAACCACCGACCCCCCCCCCCCCCCCCCCCAACTACCAGAAAAAATCCCCCCTGAAAACTTCTGTATATTTCCCAATAACCAATACTATATGTAAACATTGGGGAAAGTTCCTAACTTGCAGCCCTTCCCCCGGGGACTGTGGGGGATTAAGTCGTCCTCAGAGACATAGTTATTGTATTTTTTACCATGCTGGACAAAATGGCTATCTCAAAATTTGGATCGGGTGACTTCGGAAAAAATGAGCGTGGGAGGGGGCCTAGTTGCCTTCTATTTTGTTCACTTAAAATGGGCACTAGAACTTTTAATTTCCGTTCGAATGAGGCCTCTCGCGATATTCTAGGACCACTGGGTCGATACGATCACCCCTGGGAAAAAAAACAAAACAAATAAACACTCATCCGTGATCTTTCTTCAGGCATAAAATACAAAATTCCATATTTTTGTAGATAGAAGCTTGAAACTTCTATAGTAGGGTTCTCTGATACGCTGAATCCGATGATGTGATTTTATTAAGGTTCTATAACTTTTAGGGGGTATTTCCCCCTTTTTTCCAAAATAAGGCAAATTTTCTCAGGCATGCAACTTTTGACGGGAATATTATAGTTGATGAAACTTATATATTTGAAATCAGCATAAAAATCTGATTCTTTTGATGTATCTATTGGTATCAAAATTCCGTTTTTAGAGTTTTGGTTATTATCGAGCCGGGTCGCTACTTACTTACAGTTCGTTACCACGAACTGTTTGATCCAAAGTAATCGCTATATACCTTCCCAATATAATCGACCTTCCTTCCATGTCTTCAAGAAGGAGCTGAACATCAGAAGCACTAACTATGGCAGCTGGACATTTAATCACCACTTCAAAAAACCATAAACATCATCAGGATAAATTCCCTTCTTCAGTATTTTCCACAAACAAGAAAATATGTTTATACATGAACAAGACAACACAAAAACAAACAAAAGACAAATCAGACAGACTCCAGTCCCGAATACAGTTCTGAAATCGCGAACTCATTTTCCACTATAATCTGTGCTAAACTTTAAGCACAAATGTTTTACCTTTCAACTCTAACATTTTTTAATATCGTCACTCGCGTCTGAAAATCAATTAGCCTACTTTAATTTTAACAAACTTCAGCGTGCATGAGGTCACAATAAAGTCCGAGGGGTCTAAATCAGTACCGGATAATCGATATACTAAGACACTTCGAATCTAATTCGGAGCATCAGATACTTCCACATTATTAAGACCCCCAGAAAAAGGCAATACAAATTCAGCCGATGATCAACCAATGATCATTCAATGATCCAATGATCAAAATGATCATTCCAAAATGGAAGTCAACTTACAAACTAACAGCTGTACAGCAGCCTCGCATTTCGCATGTTTGTTTTCTAACCATTTACTTGATCAGCTCTCAGTTAAAGTCCCATTCATTGTGTTGATCATTTCTTTTATTCCAATCAGACTGATCATTATTAGATCAATCATTATCAGACTGAATTGTCCTTAAAGTTTCTAAAATCTTCAATACATTTTCGCCATTTGTCTTTTTGCACTTCTCAGCAACATCCTCTTTATATTGAACCGCAGAATTCGTGACTGCGCAAATTTGGCTATCAGGCACTCTTGCCCGCTTACGATCTTTCTGTCCTCACTTGTCTTTCTTATTCTTTGGCTCCTGCTTACCTTCCATAACTAATCAAATCAAAATGATGCTCACATCTCAACGAGTCTTATTTTACCCACGAGGCTGAGTCGTGCAGTAATCCTGCCGCTAGGGTTCGGCTAACATCATAATGAAAAAAAATGATGGAAATTCTTATTTGTAGAAAAATAAACAAAATTAAAAAAAAAAATTCATAAAATTCTTGTATGTTATATTCATATTTTATAACATTTATAACCGCAGGAACAAAAAGGACTAAGAAATTATTTACTTGATAAATGGGCAAATTGCTGGAATGCTGGTCCTCAGCCACATATTGTGGTGTCTGCAGGATTTTTTTTTCTCATTTGTATTCATGAACCAAAAAACTGTTTCAAAAAAAGAATTTAGTGTAGTAGTGCTATTAGTAGTAGCAATAGCAGTGGTATTAGTAGTAGTAACACCACTAGTACTAGTGATTGAAGTTGCAGCTAGTAGTCTTACATATAGTCGTACTAGTAGTAGCTAGAAGCCCTACAGACAAGATTGGAAGCTTTATAAAGAGTTATAAATAGCTGCAGAACTTGTAGTTGCAATAGTATTAGTAGCAGTGGTAAGGCTGGTTTCCTTTTGCAAAGAAAAAAAAATACTTTGTGTGTTGGAGGACTTCGGTAAAACCATCGATAATTTCCAAAATTTCGCATTGCAAGGACGATGAACAAAGCAAGAAGGCACAATAAAGGCATGGGGCTTGAACAGGGGGCAAACTGCGTCACATTAAAGTATTGGTGGGTGTTATTACGCGGAGAGAGGAAAAGAGCATGCATAACTCTTACTTTACTTTTGACAGGAGCTAGAGGCTGCTCCACTTTGCCTTGAATCCTTAATTCCACCAGAAGGGACTTCCCATGAGTAACGACCTGGTGCAACGGATTCGACGTGCTACAGCCAATACCCGTCCCAGAGCCAACGAAAGAGGCGGAAGCCTCCACGCTGCTCTATATTTTTCTTCACCATTGACCATCATTCTTCCTTCTTGCCTCCAGGTCGGCGTTTCCAGTTTTAAACGGCTGCGTTAGAAACGTAGCTGGGAAAGTTAGTGAAATGCTTTATGTTTAATAGAGAACGAAGAGGGGCCTATACAAGAATTATTAAAGTGATAGATCATATGAGCATAAGAGGGGTGTAAAGGAAATGGAGAAAGCATTAAAATGTGAATTAAGAAGGTGTGAAGCGGATGTCATGGATAAGTTGCCGAAAATAATAGTAAATGGTAAAATATTGCACTGGTATGTTAATAAACTGAGAGGTAATAGTCAATCTGGCCTTGTCCCAATTAAAGATAAGAACGGGGCCTTAATCAGTGAGAAGGAAAGAGTTAAAGAGAGATGGGTGGAACATTTTGTGAATAGGCTGAACCGTGATAGAGTTACAGTAAAAGATATAGAAAAGAATGAAAAAGTTTGTGACGCTTCGGATATGAAGGAAGTCTCTTTTGCGAGGAAGAATTAGTAACAGTACTAAAAAGATAAAAAAAAATAATAAAACCCCAGGTGCTGATAGTGTGGTAAATTTGTTTTGTTTTTTTTTTAAATATGGTGGTTGTGAGGTTAGAGATAAGTTATTGAAGATTACGAATTCGATTTTTGAGAAGAGGAAGTAGCTAGCGATTTTAGGAAAACACCATTAAACCCTTCCATAAAAAGGTGATAAGAGTGAGCGTTATAATTATAGAGGCATTAACCTGGTTGCTGTAGGAAGCAAATTACTTGCTATGATGATACTTTTTAGAGAAGAGCAGTGTTGTTTTAGGAAGGGTAGAGGAAGCGTCAACCAAATTTTCCCTCTTAGATTAATAACTGAGAAGTGCCTGAGTCATCAAACGCCTTTAGTCCTCAATTTTATAGATTATGAGCAAGCGTTTGATTCAGCTGATAGAAGAGCCTTAGCGAAGGTCCTATCCTTGCACGATATACCACCTAAAAACAACAAATTGATTAGTGCTACGTACGGGAATAACATTGCTGCGGTAAAGGTAGGAAATGAGCTTAGTAGCTGGTCCGCATTAAATGAGGAGTTAAGCAGGGTAGTGTTCTATCCCCATTTATATCAATCATTTTGATGGACATTGTCCTAAGGAGTACAGCAAAGGCAATAGGAGAACACGTAATCAAATAGGGATGGAAAACACTTAGATTATGCTAACGAATAAAGCATCCTAGATGAAAACGGTAGCAAAAGGAATGAACTTTTAGAGGCTTTGAGGATTCAGGGTGCAGGCATAGGTTTGAAAATTAATGCAAGAAAGCTAAGTCACTAAGACTAGTAATAAATAAAGGCGAAGAGGTGATGTATGCTAAGGAGAAGATCGATGAAGAAGACAGCTTCACTTACCTCGGTAGTATTATTGGTGAAGACAGTGGGTGCAGTTAAGACGTTAAAAGTAGAATAGCCAAGGCCCAGGGTCTTTTTTCACTGTTGGAAAAGTTTGGAAGAATAGGAAGATAAGTCTGCGAACCAAGATTAGAATATTAGAAGCTACAGTGACGACAATGGTCAAGTATGGTTCTGAAATGTGGGGGCTCAGAAAAACGGAGGAGGAGTTGCTTGAAGTTTTCCAGAGAAATTGCCTACGGATTTTTCTGGGTACCCGACCGACTGACCATATCTCAAATAGTAAGCTGCACGAAAAACCTGCTTCAATCCCGCTCTCTAGAGGTATATTGAAAAAAGAATGAGATGGCTAGGGCATGTTCTGCAGATGAAGGATGACCTAGTGCCAAATATTGTCCTTGCCGGCCAACCGTCTAGGACCAGATGAAAAGTGGGTCGTCTCTGAATCGGGTGGGAGGATTTCGTAATTAAAGACTGAAGAGAAGTGGGAGGGTGTAAAGAGGGAGGCTTTGAAAAGATTGGGATGGAAGAGCATCGTGCATAGCTGTGTTGGCCTCAGGCTCCTTGATGTTGCAACGAGTTGGTACTAGCAGTACCAATAGTTCACAGGTATCCTGTTTGAATACTTGCTCATTGCGCTGGATACTTTGAAAACAACGGATACATTCTTGATTCAAGGCATCCAGCTTTCTTCTATTTTGAGCTCCAATAACCCACGTTTCGTTCCCATATAGGACAGTTTTTCTGGCGATCACTTTTCAGACTTTAATTTTCGAAGTGAGGGTTATCCCCCGACGTATCCATGGTGACTTATTGAGCTGAGGGAAGCTGACAGAGGCTAGGTGAATATGCCTTTTAATTTTTTGGCCAGATCCACCCCCTGAATTCACAAGGTAAATGAATTCTCGAGCTTGATCAATGCAGTTTCCGCCTAGGAATATAGAAGGGGAACTCTGGGAAATTGTCAGATATCACTTTGGCCTTTCTTGGGTTAGTGTTTAACCTGACTATGGAAGAGTACTCTATAAAACCGGCAATTGTCACTTGGGTTTTCAGTGAATGATCCTCAGCGAGGGCAATATCATCAACATGATCTAAGTCAATGGCCTGAACACCTTCTCAGATCATCAATCCTATGTGGATGCTGATAGCTCTCTCCGTAATCTAGTCAACCACATAATTGAAAAGGATGGGAAACAAGACATCCCTTGCTTGACTCCTGGGTCTATAAAGAAATTTTCAGATCCTTCGCCATTAGTCTAAACCATCGTTTGTGCACCCGGGTATAACACTTTTAATAGCTCTATGTAATGCAAGGGCATTACAAACTCTTCTAAGATATACCATAAAGCTTCATGCTGAGCTGAATCAAAGGCTTCTAAGAAATCAATAAAATGAGGAGCAGCAAACCGGACATATGGCACTGTTAAAGTAGCTGCCTAAGAAGTAAAATTTGCTCAATGGCATAATCCCTGGTTAGCCGGCTTCTTATATCCTCATTCTCTTTTCTCGGGCCTGTTTAAATTTATTCAGGAAAAGGATGGCTAAAAGCTTTCCATAATATCAGTGAGAGCAATTCAGCGGTATTTCTTACATTCTGGCTTTTCACCCTTTTTGAAGAGAAGAAGAAGGATTGAAAGTTTCCAATCCTTCGAAAAAGTCTTTTTGGTTCAAATTTGGTTAAGCTGCAGTTTGGGTTGAGCTGGGACAATCTTGTCAGTAGCTTTCTTTAATTCATATAATATAGGTGTAGTTCAAGACAAATTCTCTAAGATGCTCAATGGACTTTGCAGCAAGACTTGGGATTATGCACGGGTGATGGGACGAATTTAAGATTCCTTGAAAATTTTCCTTTCATCTTAATACCCTCACAGACAGGTCCTTTGTAATATGCCTGCCCTTCAGGTAGATGGTCACAGAGGCTTGTTGCTTCCTCTAAGTGGCTTGCCTTAGAGATTGGTTGAGCTAACGGGTGTCGTGTGCGTTACATGTGTCTTCCATGAACACTCAAAATTTGCCGGCTAACTTAATGGTTTCTAGGATAATCTAGTTTTTTTTTCACTTTCGCAGGAGTCTCTCACTGACTCCTGCATTGCGCAAGTACTTTATTTTAACTCCTTTTTTTGTAACTCCTTGATAACTCCTTTTTTTAAGTACCATGTGATCAAATGGTTTTTCTTTTGCTGGAACATTGCATATAACAAACGTTTTATGTAGAGCAAGACCAATCAGCCTTTCACCCACCACAAAGAATACAAGACCAAAGAGCAGACAAAAATTCAAAAACCACTTCCACTTCTGATTTTAAGTTGATTTTTCCACAATTAAATAATTCTAAAGGTAATTACACGATCTCACTTGCCCTAATTCCATGGCAGAACAGAATCTACCATCAAACTGATTCAGTGGAAAATTAAGCCGAGTCTGGACTTCGTACATAACTGAGCATTAATCGATATTATACGTCATTATTTGATTTAAAACTAACCAGGTCATTATTGGGTCTAATAATGAAATAAATCAATCACTGGTGCAAAAACAAGGTAAACTCTGTTTTGGTTGAAAAACAATCTAATACCTGTAGAATTTTGGTGAGATGGTAAGAACATTATTGAAGACATGACTATGTACAAAAACGAGCTACGTCCAAACTATTGGCTAAATTGACGGACATGCTTAGCCTCGTTTCAACGTATGTGACTTTTCCTGCTTTAGGTCCCCCAGTTACAGACTACACATATTTGCATGAATCAAATTTTAATAGGATGTATCGTACCCATATTTCTACTAAAACATATTTATGTAGATTTTTTTTTTTTAATCGGCTGTTTGTGTAAGTTGATTCCATTGCTAATAGGATTGCATTCGTTAGTAGACTCATGGAGGCAAATTATTTAAACTTTCTGATTCCGATTAAAATAGCCATCCTTAAATTTTTATTAAATGTGATGTGGAGTGACGGGGGCATAAAGGGCTAAAAATGTGGTTTGAGACCTTCTATTTATTTTCGTTTTTTGTATTTGCTGCTTTTTTGAATGTTTTCTTTTTCTTTGTTGTTGTTTATTCTCCTGCATTTCATTATGTTTTTTACCACTATTTTACCTGTCATTCACTCCTTCGAGTCGTTCTTTCACTTAAAAAGGGAATTAGATCTCCAATTTTGTGGTCATACCCTCACTCATCTTTCGAAGATTGCCTGTTCTATCTGTTTAGGCGAAAAAAAAAAAAACCGTAAGAAACACATCATTCGTTGCCAGCTCTACCTTGGTGCATAGCCTATGCTTCACGTTAATCCTTCTGAAATGACCATATTTGAAAAATAGTCTGTACGAAAAAAGTGGCTTGATCTCACTTTCTATGGCTTTTAATGACAATTTTCACATATAACACGTCTCATGCATTTATTTAGGTTTTTCTCTAGAGTTGCGTCTGTCGAAATTCCTTTCAATACAATCAACTGACGAGTTCTCAGGGATAACCTTCCTTAGGAGACGATCCAAAATTCCTTATGTAGTCAATATGCCATCCCGTGTTTCTGCCTGTTTGCCGCATTTACTTGGTAAACGGTGGCACAAGTAGAGATAGCCAAAATGGAGATAGGTGGCCGAAATAGAGATAGGTGGCCGAACGGAGGCACAAGTAGAGATAGTCGAAAGGAGATGGTCAATGTACTTGCAGATGAATCACACTCAGCTTTCTCGCTCGGGAGGACGGAACTGAACCAATTGGTATGTACGCCCCAGGAGGGGAAGAAAAGAAAGGAAAGAAATTTTAGAATGGTTAGGTCAAGTTTTACAGATAAAGAATGAATGATAGCTTACAAAGAATACTACTGTTTGACAATCCCCTGTAGTGAAACGGAAAGCAGGACGTCCTTGAATTGGATGGGAAGAGTTCATAAGAAAAGATACAATGGAAAGAGAGACTTCATTGGAAGGAGTGAAAAGTGAAGCTTTGAATATATTGATATAGACAAAGAGTGTGTGCACCTGTCTTGGCCTCAGGTGGCTAGGTGCTGAAATGACTTTTTGGTGTTAATTGTAATTTCAGCACATTTTAGATTTCATTTTTATTTGTTGTTTGTTTTAAATTTGATTCCTATATATTTTGCTTGCTGCTTGTTTTAATGTTTAATGCAATTTTCTACTTTTTGTTGCAAAAGCTTTTTTTTAAATAACGTCAAATATGATGTCCCATTACTTGGAATCAATACATTAACTTCGCAGCTTTTTTTTTATTTAAAGGGGAAAAAACTGGCCCGGCCATCAGCTTCACCAACAGTATTTGCGCTCTTTCGTAAACTTTGAAAGTATCTATTAAGATCAATAAATAGGAAAAATGAGAAAAAAGGCAGGGACGACGGACCTCAGATAAACAGTTTCTCGGGGCTTTCTTCGACTGCTTTGTGGGAGATACCATCTAATTACTGCAAAGCTGCCACTTTATAACTCGGCTGCTGTTGCTTTAGCTCCAAATCTCGACCTCATACTAAAAGGATACTTTAAGGATATCTACACCAAGGAGAGCTGAAGCTGAAACCACTAAGTATCAGAACCTTTTTTCACACGACACCAAGTATACGCTCACGATGAAGTCACAAATAAAAGAGTTTAAAGAGTCGGAATTAAAGCGAGCTGAGGGAAGGCTCTGATACATATTTTTTCTCTGTTTCATTTTCATTCATGCATGATCTTTTGAAAAATCCCCCAGGAGGGATCTTTCGAGTATATTATCTGAAAATTTCATTTGAATCAAAAGCAAATTGAAAAAAAAATATGTAATAGTTATGTTTAATACAAGTAAATCCCAATCAGATCATCTTATATGACATCAAAAATTTAATTTAGAATTCGACATTTTAATTCTCAGTCTGAAAAACTGAAAAAAGGAAATATATTCCAAAATTACTTTGGCAATCAAAAACGAACAAAAATTAATTTAGAAAAACTTCCTGGAAAAGAATTGTTTCAAAGAAAACCGAAGAGCCATATTATAACTTAAGACGAGCAGAAATAAAGTCTTATAATAGTTCAAACTTAAAACAAACAGAATTTATTATCAAAGAATAAATGAAACCCAAACTGAACAGAAATTGAAATAAACAATCACATCGAACATAAAGATAACAGATACTGAGATAGATGAATAAATAAGTCCTAAAATGAATACTTTTGTCAAACTTATGACGAACAGGGATTACTACAAAAAAGAGTTTGGCTGCTCCCCTCCCCTATCCGTAAATCTACTAAAGACTATGATGTCATTTGCGCTTTACCGGAAACCAAATTTACTACCGAATAGAATGTAAAAATCCTGTTAAACAAAATCCTGAATCTTAAATTGCGGCTCCAGAAATCAGTATTATTATATATTAGACACTCAGTTTATTTTCATTAGTCCTTTCCAGTCATATCAGTGGCAACGCTATAGCGTTGCCTATAGTAAAGGCCATACGGCTCCAATGTTTTATTATTATTAATTTAAAAAACAATGCCGAAAAATAAGTTCTTCAAAGAAAAGTAAAGGCCATTTTAATCTTAAGCTCAGCAGATACAAATACCTGTTAAAATTCAAACTCAAAACGACCTGAAATTACTATTAATGAACAAATGAAGCCCAAAACGAACAAAAAATTAAATAAACAATCATCATAGGCAGCGCAATCAAGCTGCCTAAGTAAAGAACGATGTTGACACAATATATTGTTTATTATTTTTTTTTCCATACCATGGAACTTCGTATCGAAGGAGTTGTCGTAGAAACTTCGAAAAGGGCTCATTCGATTGGAAATTGGTGTGGCTAGTGCCCTTTTTAATAGTCAAAAGTGATTGGAGGGCAACTATCCCCCCCTCCACGCCATAATTCCCCCAAACACATCCAGTCAAAATTTTGAGATAGCCATTTTGTTCAGCGTAGTCGATTTCCGGATAGAAAATGTATTTTTGAGGAGGACACTTCCTCACAACCCTCAGGGCTAAGGTTTTAAGTTATGCCCTGGGGGCATATAAGAACGATGTTGGCACAATGTATAATTTATTATATTTTTCCTTTAAAGCAGGGTACTTCGTATGAAAGAAGTTGTCGTAGAAACTTCAAAAAGGGCTCATTCAATTGGAAATTGGAGTGGCTTGTGCCATTTTTAATAGTCGAAAGTGATTGGAAGGCGACTAACACCACTTCCACGCCCACCATTTCCTGAAACCCATCCAATCAAAATTTTGAGATAGCCATTTTGTTCAGCGTAGTTGATTTCCATACAGAAATTATTTTTTTGAGGACGACAATCCCCCACAGCCCTCAGGGAAAGGTTTGTAAGTTATGCCCTGGGGGTATATCGGCTGTGGCAAACCAAAAGGCGGTAAGTGACATGTTCTCGGAAAATGAGTTTTATCCCCATCCCCACCAAACAGAACACGCTCGATCGATTGATCTATTCAGAATGTACATATGTCTGGCAGACCAAAAGGAGTTGAGTTCAGTGAAGGGCAAGTTCTGCACTTATCTCCTTTTGGGCTCCCGTGGATACCAGTAAAACAAGTTTTCAATTTGTCACTTAGCGGCTTTTGGCCGTTTACGCCGGGATTTTTTCGTCATTTTCATTGCTGTCTGAAGAAAAGAAGAAAACTAGACTATAATTGCAAAATGAACAGAGGAAAGTGCCTTTTAACTGAAGCTCTGAAAACGAAGCTCTCAAGAAAGACCAGATGAAAATGGAAATGATGTGAGTTTTCCGGCAATACAAGTAGAGTAAGAAGTACCATTTCTACGGGCCCTATGTGCCAAACAGGTTTTTCTGGTAGGTAAACATTTCTACAGGGCATTACACTCTTTCAAAGAGGAACGAGTATCATGGATACATGTTTATTTTTTATTTTATTTTTTTTTAAACTGGTATTTTTTCAATGAAGCCCATAGCACTTTGCAGAAACCCGTGAATGTAGGACTGAAAGTCCGTTCGCAGTATATCTGAATCCAATTACTAATCATTTTAAGTTGAAAATTGTGACGTAAAAATAACTCTATTTGCGAATTTTTTTTTGCGAGAAGGTATTTGCGTAAAGGTATTGCGTTGGTTAAGAATGCCTCACGGGTAATTAAAGAATGGGATGCTTCCATCAACAATACAAAGAATATGCTCAGATACTTAATAGATTTGACGCCTACAAGAGACATTGGTAAAAGGTATTCAATAGCTTAATTGAAAAGTAACGATAGAATGACATTGTGACTTGACCTCGCTTTACCTCTCCGATGTGGTCTGTATAATACACAAGTAACGTTTGAAAAGTATTGTCAATTTAAAAAGAAATGGCTGAAAAGTGTTTTGAGGGGGATGGGTTGCATGGAGGGTTGAGTTGCACGAGGGTTCAGTTAAAGGGGATACAGTTACACGGGGGTTTAGTTAAATTGGGTTGAGTTGCACGAGGGTTCAGTTAAATTGGGTTGAGTTGCACGAGGGTTCAGTAGCACGAGGGTTCAGTAGCACGGGGGTTCAGTTGTACAGGGTTTCGATTATAAAGGGGTTCAGTTACATGGGGGGTTCACTTGCACGGGGGTTGAGTTAAATGGGGCTTGAGTTCCACGAGGGTAGTGCTTTGTCGTGGTTTAGCTTGTCACAGTTACATTCTCTTGATCTTTCAAAGTTCACTTTGATTTTATTTCATTGATTCTTTTTGTTTGCATGTCCGGGCTGGTGTTTGCAAGTCCAAGTTGGGTTTTCAGACCTACGTTTTTAGATTTTCGTGGGTGTTTGGATGTTTCGCCGAAAAAAAAACATAGTTGTACCCTCAACGCCTCGCTCTTTACGCTAAATTTTTTTATTGTTTAAAAAATTAGAATTGTGGGAAAGTCAAACTTTAATGTAAAGAGCGAGTCGTTGAGGAGGGGACAGTCCCTTTCATAAACGGAATAATTTCTATTCGTTTTAAGTTTTGACATCGTTCCTTACTTTCAGTTTAAAAAAAAACTTGTTTTTTGCTTAGGTAATAATGGAACATTTAGTATTTTTTCTAATGTAAGTGTTTTCTTAAGAAAATGGCCCATCTGTAACAAATATAGCCTTAGCTAGTTAAAACTGCACATAAACTCTTGATTTTTTTTATCGTGTTACTTAGATAATAAAGGAACGTTTGGTTTTCTTTCCTAATTTAGTGTGTTTTCTTAAGAAAATGCCCCATCTTTAACAAATTTTGCCTTAACTAGTTAAAACTGTGCATAAATTCTCCAATTTTAGTTATGTTACTTAGCTAATAAAGGATCATTTGGTTTTCTTTCCTTATTTATGTGTTTTCTTTTGTTTGCATGTCCGGGCTGATGTTTGCAAGTCCAAGTTGGGTTTTCAGACCTACGTTTTTTAGATTTTCGTGGGTGTTTGGATGTTTTGCCAAAAAAAAAAAACATAGTTGCACCCTCAACGCCTCGCTCTTTACGCTAAATTTTTTTATTGTTTAAAAAATTAGAGTTGTGAGAAAGTCAAACTTTAACGTAAAGAACGAGTCGTTGAGGAGGGGACAGCCCCTTTCATAAACGGAATAATTTCTATTCGTTTTAAGTTTTGACATCATTCCTTACTTTCAGTTAAAAAAAAACTTGTCTTTTACTTAGGTAATAAAGGAACATTTAGTATTTTTTCTAATGTAAGTGTTTTCTTAAGAATATGGCCCATCTGTAACAAATATAGCCTTAGTTAGTTAAAACTGCACATAAACTCTTAATTTTTTGTCGTGTTACTTAGATAATAAGGGAACATTTGGTTTTCTTTCCTAATTTAGTGTGTTTTCTTAAGAAAATGCCCCATCTTTAACAAATTTTGCCTTAAATAGTTAAAACTGTGCATAAATTCTTCAATTTTAGTTATGTTACTTAGCTAATAAAGGAACATTTGGTTTTCTTTCCTTATTTATGTGTTTTCTTTTGTTTGCATGTTCGGGCTGGGGTTTGCAAGTCCAAGTTGGGTTTTCAGACCTACGTTTTTTAGATTTTCGTGGGTGTTTGGATGTTTTGCAGAAAAAAAAAACATAGTTGTACCCTCAACGCCTCGCTCTTTACGCTAAATTTTTTTATTGTTTAAAAAATTAGAGTTGTGAGAAAGTCAAACTTTAACGTAAAGAACGAGTCGTTGAGCAGGGGACAGCCCCTTTCATAAACGGAATAATTTCTATTCGTTTTAAGTTTTGACATCGTTCCTTACTTTCAGTTAAAAAAAAACTTGTTTTTTACTTAGGTAATAATGGAACATTTAGTATTTTTTCTAATGTAAGTGTTTTCTTAAGAAAATGGCCCATCTGTAACAAATATAGCCTTAGCTAGTTAAAACTGCACATAAACTCTTGATTTTTTGTTGTGTTACTTAGATAATAAAGGTACATTTGGTTTTCTTTCCTAATTTAGTGTGTTTTCTTAAGAAAATGACCAATCTTTAACAAATTTTGCCTTAACTACTTAAAACTGTAAATAAATTCTTCAATTTTAGTTATGTTACTTAGCTAATAAAGGAACATTTGGTTTTCTTTCCTTATTTATGTGTTTTCTTTTGTTTGCATGTCCAAGCTGGGGTTTGCAAGTCCAAGTTGGGTTTTCAGACCTACGTTTTTTAGATTTTCGTGGGTGTTTGGATGTTCTGCCGAAAAAAAAAATATGTTAATACGTTTAAGCAATAAATATCTTTAAGCTTAACCCGTCTTTATTCTTTAGAATAGTTTTATTCATTTCATTAAATTATGAAAAAATTGTAAGTAAGTAACAATAGCTTTCTTGAATTCGCTTCCTGGAAACAATACAGATATTTAATTCAAGAAATCATAATTTATTTTTTCTGTTCAATTATTTTCAGTGTAAGCCAATATAATTACCACATTCTTTTATTCTAGCTTATTATTTTCAGTGTAAGCCAATATAATTACCACATTCTTTTATTCTAACTTAACTTGTAGGAATAGAGTTTCGGTTACTATTGAGCCTTACATGCCTGAAATCATGAATTAGAATATTTAATTAGCTGTTTGGGTTTTCAGACATAGTTTTTTAGATGTTCATGGGTGTTAGGTTCCTGGAGGGTTTTATGACTCCTCCCTCCAATGAATTCAGATGGTTTTAGGACTCATCCCCCTAGCCATAACTCCATTCAACCTTGAGCGAAGATATAAAAGTTTGATGAAGTATTTTTCTACTTAACAACTACATTAATAACTTCCAAGATGATAGGACTGTATGACACAGAATTTATCAGTTACCGAGAGTTCAATGACTCCTCCCCGCAATGACTTCCAGGGGTTTTATGACTCCTCCCCACAATGAATTCAGATGGTTTTAGGGCTCATCCCCCTAGCCATAACTCCATTCAGCCTTGAGCGAAAATATAAAAGTTTGATGAAGTATTTTTCTACTTAACAACTACATTAATAACTTCCAAGATGATAGGACTGTTTGACACAGAATTTATCAGTTTGAAAAAATCATCTTGTGGTGTTATATTTGAATGTGCATTTTTATTATTGTCTATGGAACTCGAAGAAATTGACTGTTATCATTGGATAGTGAACTATAACATGTTTGAGTATGATAAAAGCTTGTGGAGTACTACATTACGTCATATGAACAGACTGGGATTCTACGATAGAGTAATACCACCACTTAATAATGCTGGTCGGGAACTGAGAAATGTTCAGGAGGAAGTCAGTGAAATTTGCAGCTTTTTCGGGGTTTAAGCGCTCTACGTAAAGGGCAATGTACCTACAGATAAAGTTTTAATTCAAAAGTGTGACCCTAGGATTCCACTTTTCAATCTAGAAGAGTTTAAGTGTCCTAAATTTGAGGGGGGTTATCACCGTCCTGAAGACGAGGTTAGGTTCTTCGCACAGTGGATACCTAAGAACATACCTGATCGTGATAAATCCATAAGACATGTTAAAAACTATTCTATATCATGGGACCATCGTTTGTGGATGTTTAAGAGTGAACTCTAAGTACTATTTTTATGTAAACATTTGTTGTTTTTTTTTTGTTTTTTTTTCAAAAAAAAATCTGTTAATACGTTTAAGCAATAAATATCTTTAAGCTTAACCCGTCTTTATTCTTTAGAATAGTTCTATTGTAAGCAAGTAACAAACTCTTTCCTGAAGTCACCTCTTGGATACACAATGCAGAAACTTCATTTAAGAAACTATGAAAAAATTGTAAGTAAGTAAGTAAGTAACAAATTCTTTCTTGAAGTCACCTCTTGGATACACAATAAGGAAATTTTCATTAAAGAAATTATGAAAAAATTGTAAGTAAGTAGCAAATTCTTTCTTGAATTCACCTGCTGGATAAACAGACATTTCGTTCAAGAAATTATGACAAAATTCTAAGTAAGTAACAAACTCTTTATTGTTTACATGACTTAGATACACGATGTAGAAATTTAATTCAAGAAACTATGAAAAAATTCTCAGTAAGTAACAATTTCTTTCTTGAAGTCATCTCTTGGATACACAATACGGAATTCAAGAAATTATGAAAATATTTGTTAGTAAGTAACAAACTCTTTATTGATTTCAACTCTTGGATATACAGTACCGATACTTCATTCAAGAAATTATGAAAAAATCGCAAGTAAGTAACTTTTTTTTCTCTTTATCACAAACAATTTTTCACTTAGCTACATGATGTAGAAATTTAATTCAAGAAATTATTAAAAAATTCTCAGTAAGTAAAAATTTCTTTCTTGAAGTCAACTCTTGGATACACAATACGGAAATTTCATTCAAGAAATTATGAAAATATTTGTAAGTAAGTAACAAAACTCTTTATTGATTTCACCTCTTGGATATACAGTACAGATACTTCATTCAAGAAATTATGAAAAAATCGCAAGTAAGTAACTTTTTTTTCTCTTTATCACAAACAATTTTCACTTAGCTACATGATGTAGAAATTTAATTCAAGAAATTATGAAAAAATTCTCAGTAAGTAACAATTTCTTTCTTTCTTGAAGTCAACTCTTGGATACACAATACGGAAATTTCATTCAAGAAATTATGAAAAAATTGTAACTAAGTAGCAAATTCTTTCTTGAATACTTCATTCAAGAAATTATAAAAAAATCGCAAGTAAGTAACTTTTTTTCTCTTTATCACAAACAATTTTCACTTAGCTACACGATGTAGAAATTTAATTCAAGAAATTAAGAAAAAATTCTCAGTAAGTAACAATTTCTTTCTTGAAGTCAACTCTTGGATACACAATACGGAAATTTCATTCAAGAAATTATAAAAATATTTGTAAGTAACAAGCTCTTTATTGATTTCACCTCTTGAATATACAGTAAAGATACTTCATTCAAGAAACGTGATTAAACACGTTTTGAAACTACATGCTATTTGCATGCCTTTCCTTGGCACCTTTCCAAACGAACGGGGATTCCCCACTGGTTCCTACACATTGCAAAAAGTGAGCAGTAGAAAAACTCCACGTTTTCAGCCAGACTGGTTTTTTAGACAACACCCATTTTTTAGGGACCAATCAGAGACAGCAGAGGTTGCTCAATATACAATAACTTGATTGGTGATTGGTTACACACCACGACGGCGCATACATAGTGAGAGAGACATGCAAAGTCGACATAGCTTTATTTCATTTTTTTAAGGTGAATTTAGACGAGGTTACGTGCGCTATGAAAATATTTGTAAGTAAGTAACAAAACTCTTTATTGATTTCACCTCTTGGATATACAGTACAGATACTTCATTCAAAAATTATGAAAAAATCGCAAGTAAGTAACTTTTTTTTTCTCTTTATCACAAACAATTTTCACTTAGCTATATGATGTAGAAATTTAATTCAAGAAATTATTAAAAAATTCTCAGTAAGTAACAATTTCTTTCTTGAAGTCAACTCTTGGATACACAATACGGAAATTTCATTCAAGAAATTATAAAAAAATTGTAACTAAGTAGCAAATTCTTTCTTGAATACTTCATTCAAGAAATTATAAAAAAAATCGCAAGTAAGTAACTTTTTTTTTCTCTTTATCACAAACAATTTTCACTTAGCTACACGATGTAGAAATTTAATTCAAGAAACTATGAAAAAATTCTCAGTAAGTAACAATTTCTTTCTTGAAGTCAACTCTTGGATACACAATACGGAAATTTCATTCAAGAAATTATAAAAATATTTGTAAGTAACAAGCTCTTTATTGATTTCACCTCTTGAATATACAGTAAAGATACTTCATTCAAGAAACGTGATTAAACACGTTTTGAAACTACATGCTATTTGC
This sequence comes from Artemia sinica, assembly GCA_027921565.1. Lineage (NCBI taxonomy): Eukaryota > Metazoa > Arthropoda > Branchiopoda > Anostraca > Artemiidae > Artemia > Artemia sinica. The sequence goes on along the minus strand of CM051266.1, from coordinate 40,001,918 downwards.
ATGCCTTTCCTTGGCACCTTTCCAAACGAACGGGGATTCCCCACTGGTACCTACACATTGCAAAAAGTGAGCAGTAGGAAAACTCCACGTTTTCAGCCAGACTGGTTTTTTAGACAACACCCATTTTTTAGGGACCAATCAGAGACAGCGGAGGTTGCTCAATATACAATAACTTGATTGGTGATTGGTTACACACCACGACGGCGCATACATAGTGAGAGAGACATGCAAAGTCGACATAGCTTTATTTCATTTTTTTTAAGGTTAATTTAGACGAAGTTACGTGCGCGCACGTAACTTCGTCTAAATTAACCTTAAAAAAAATGAAATAAAGCTATGTCGACTTTGCATGTCTCTCTCACTATGTATGCACCGTCGTGGTGTGTAACCAATCACCAATCAAGTTATTGTATATTGAGCAACCTCCGCTGTCTCTGATTGGTCCCTAAAAAATGGGTGTTGTCTAAAAAACCAGTCTGGCTGAAAACGTGGAGTTTTCCTACTGCTCACTTTTTGCAATGTGTAGGAACCAGTGGGGAATCCCCGTTCGTTTGGAAAGGTGCCAAGGAAAGGCATGCAAATAGCATGTAGTTTCAAAACGTGTTTAATCACGTTTCTTGAATGAAGTATCTGTACTGTATATTCAAGAGGTGAAATCAATAAAGAGCTTGTTACTTACTTACAAATATTTTTTATAATTTCTTGAATGAAATTTCCGTATTGTGTATCCAAGAGTTGACTTCAAGAAAGAAATTGTTACTTACTGAGAATTTTTTCATAATTTCTTGAATTAAATTTCTACATCGTGTAGCTAAGTGAAAATTGTTTGTGATAAAGAGAAAAAAAAAAGTTACTTACTTGCGATTTTTTTATAATTTCTTGAATGAAGTATTCAAGAAAGAAGTTGCTACTTAGTTACAATTTTTTCATAATTTCTTGAATGAAATTTCCGTATTGTGTATCCAAGAGTTGACTTCAAGAAAGAAAGAAATTGTTACTTATTGAGAATTTTTTAATAATTTCTTGAATTAAATTTCTACATCATGTAGCTAAGTGAAAATTGTTTGTGATAAAGAGAAAAAAAAGTTACTTACTTGCGATTTTTTCATAATTTCTTGAATGAAGTATCTGTACTGTATATCCAAGAGGTGAAATCAATAAAGAGCTTGTTACTTACTTACAAATATTTTTATAATTTCTTGAATGAAATTTCCGTATTGTGTATCCAAGAGTTGACTTCAAGAAAGAAATTGTTATTTACTGAGAATTTTTTAATAATTTCTTGAATTAAATTTCTACATCATGTAGCTAAGTGAAAAATTGTTTGTGATAAAGAGAAAAAAAGTTACTTACTTGCGATTTTTTCATAATTTCTTGAATGAAGTATCGGTACTGTATATCCAAGAGGTGAAATCAATAAAGAGTTTGTTACTTACTTACAAATATTTTCATAATTTCTTGAATTCCGTATTGTGTATCCAAGAGATGACTTCAAGAAAGAAATTGTTACTTACTGAGAATTTTTTCATAATTTCTTGAATTAAATTTCTACATCGTGTATCTAAGTCATGTAAACAATAAAGAGTTTGTTACTTACTTAGAATTTTGTCATAATTTCTTGAACAAAATGTCTTTGTTTATCCAGCAGGTGAATTCAAGAAAGAATTTGCTACTTACTTACAATTTTTTCATAATTTCTTTAATGAAAATTTCTGTATTGTGTATCCAAGAGGTGACTTCAAGAAAGAATTTGTTACTTACTTACTTACTTACAATTTTTTCATAGTTTCTTAAATGAAGTTTCTGCATTGTGTATCCAAGAGGTGACTTCAGGAAAGAGTTTGTTACTTGCTTACAATAGAACTATTCTAAAGAATAAAGACGGGTTAAACTTAAAGATATTTATTGCTTAAACGTATTAACAGATTTTTTTTTGAAAAAAAAACAAAAAAAAACAACAAATGTTTACATAAAAATAGTACTTAGAGTTCACTCTTAAACATCCACAAACGATGGTCCCATGATATAGAATAGTTTTTAACATGTCTTATGGATTTATCACGATCAGGTATGTTCTTAGGTATCCACTGTGCGAAGAACCTAACCTCGTCTTCAGGACGGTGATAACCCCCCTCAAATTTAGGACACTTAAACTCTTCTAGATTGAAAAGTGGAATCCTAGGGTCACACTTTTGAATTAAAACTTTATCTGTAGGTACATTGCCCTTTACGTAGAGCGCTTCAACCCCGAAAAAGCTGCAAATTTCACTGACTTCCTCCTGAACATTTCTCAGTTCCCGACCAGCATTATTAAGTGGTGGTATTACTCTATCGTAGAATCCCAGTCTGTTCATATGACGTAATGTAGTACTCCACAAGCCTTTATCATACTCAAACATGTTATAGTTCACTATCCAATGATAACAGTCAATTTCTTCGAGTTCCATAGACAATAATAAAAATGCACATTCAAATATAACACCACAAGATGATTTTTTCAAACTGATAAATTCTGTGTCATACAGTCCTATCATCTTGGAAGTTATTAATGTAGTTGTTAAGTAGAAAAATACTTCATCAAACTTTTATATCTTTGCTCAAGGCTGAATGGAGTTATGGCTAGGGGATGAGCCCTACAACCATCTGAATTCATTGTGGGGAGGAGTCATAAAACCCCTGGAAGTCATTGCGGGGAGGAGTCATTGAACTCTCGGTAACTGATAAATTCTGTGTCATACAGTCCTATCACCTTGGAAGTTATTAATGTAGTTGTAAAGTAGAAAAATACTTCATCAAACTTTTATATCTTCGCTCAAGGTTGAATGGAGTTATGGCTAGGGGGATGAGTCCTAAAACCATCTGAATTCATTGGAGGGAGGAGTCATAAAACCCTCCAGGAACCTAACACCCATGAACATCTAAAAAACTATGTCTGAAAATCCCAAACAGCTAATTAAATATTCTAATTCATGATTTCAGGCATGTAAGGCTCAATAGTAACCGAAACTCTATTCCTACAAGTTAAGTTAGAATAAAAGAATGTGGTAATTATATTGGCTTACACTGAAAATAATAAGCTAGAATAAAAGAATGTGGTAATTATATTGGCTTACACTGAAAATATTTGAACAGAAAAAATAAATTATGATTTCTTGAATTAAATATCTGTATTGTTTCCAGGAAGCGAATTCAAGAAAGCTATTGTTACTTACTTACAATTTTTTCATAATTTAATGAAATGAATAAAACTATTCTAAAGAATAAAGACGGGTTAAGCTTAAAGATATTTATTTCTTAAACGTATTAACATATTTTTTTTTTCGGCAGAACATCCAAACACCCACGAAAATCTAAAAAACGTAGGTCTGAAAACCCCACTTGGACTTGCAAACACTCTCGGTAACTGATAAATTCTGTGTCATACAGTCCTATAATCTTGGAAGTTATTAATGTAGTTGTTAAGTAGAAAAATACTTCATCAAACTTTTATATCTTCGCTCAAGGTTGAATGGAGTTATGGCTAGGGGGATGAGTCCTAAAACCATCTGAATTCATTGGAGGGAGGAGTCATAAAACCCTCCAGGAACCTAACACCCATGAACATCTAAAAAACTATGTCTGAAAACCCAAACAGCTAATTAAATATTCTAATTCATGATTTCAGGCATGTAAGGCTCAATAGTCACCGAAACTCTATTCCTACAAGTTAAGTTAGAATAAAAGAATGTGGTAATTATATTGGCTTACTCTGAAAATAATAAGCTAGAATAAAAGAATGTGGTAATTATATTGGCTTACACTGAAAATAATTGAAAAGAAAAAATAAATTATGATTTCTTGAATTAAATATCTGTATTGTTTCCAGGAAGCGAATTCAAGAAAGCTATTATTACTCACTTACAATTTTTTCATAATTTAATGAAATGAATAAAACTATTCTAAAGAATAAAGACGGGTTAAGCTTAAAGATATTTATTGCTTAAACGTATTAATATATTTTTTTTCGGCAGAACATCCAAACACCCACGAAAATCTAAAAAACGTAGGTCTGAAAACCCAACTTGGACTTGCAAACACCAGCCCGGACATGCAAACAAAAGAAAACACATAAATAAGGAAAGAAAACCAAATGTTCCTTTATTAGCTAAGTAACATAACTAAAATTGAAGAATTTATGCACAGTTTTAAGTAGTTAAGGCAAAATTTGTTAAAGATGGGGCATTTTCTTAAGAAAACACACTAAATTAGGAAAGAAAACCAAATGTTCCTTTATTATCTAAGTAACACGACAAAAAATCAAGAGTTTATGTGCAGTTTTAACTAACTAAGGCTATATTTGTTACAGATGGGCCATTTTCTTAAGAAAACACTTACATTAGAAAAAATACTAAATGTTCCATTATTACCTAAGTAAAAAACAAGTTTTTTTTAACTGAAAGTAAGGAATGATGTCAAAACTTAAAACGAATAGAAATTATTCCGTTTATGAAAGGGGCTGTCCCCTCCTCAACGACTCGTTCTTTACGTTAAAGTTTGACTTTCTCACAACTCTAATTTTTTAAACAATAAAAAAATTTAGCGTAAAGAGCAAGGCGTTGAGGGTACAACTATGTTTTTTTTTTTGGCAAAACATCCAAACACCCACGAAAATCTAAAAAACGTAGGTCTGAAAACCCAACTTGGACTTGCAAACATCAGCCCGGACATGCAAACAAAAGAAAACACATAAATAAGGAAAGAAAACCAAATGATCCTTTATTAGCTAAGTAACATAACTAAAATTGGAGAATTTATGCACAGTTTTAACTAGTTAAGGCAAAATTTGTTAAAGATGGGGCATTTTCTTAAGAAAACACACTAAATTAGGAAAGAAAACCAAATGTTCAAAACAAAAAGAATCAATGAAATAAAATCAAAGTGAACTTTGAAAGATCAAGAGAATGTAACTGTGACAAGCTAAACCACGACAAAGCACTACTCTCGTGGAACTCAAGCCCCATTTAACTCAACCCCCGTGCAAGTGAACCCCCCATGTAACTGAACCCCTTTATAATCGAAACCCTGTACAACTGAACCCCCGTGCTACTGAACCCTCGTGCTACTGAACCCTCGTGCAACTCAACCCAATTTAACTGAACCCTCGTGCAACTCAACCCAATTTGACTAAACCCCCGTGTAACTGTATCCCCTTTAACTGAACCCTCGTGCAACTCAACCCTCCATGCAACCCATCCCCCTCAAAACACTTTTCAGCCATTTCTTTTTAAATTGACAATACTTTTCAAACGTTACTTGTGTATTATACAGACCACATCGGAGAGGTAAAGCGAGGTCAAGTCACAATGTCATTCTATCGTTACTTTTCAATTAAGCTATTGAATACCTTTTACCAATGTCTCTTGTAGGCGTCAAATCTATTAAGTATCTGAGCATATTCTTTGTATTGTTGATGGAAGCATCCCATTCTTTAATTACCCGTGAGGCATTCTTAACCAACGCAATACCTTTACGCAAATACCTTTTCGCAAAAAAAAAATTCGCAAATAGAGTTATTTTTACGTCACAATTTTCAACTTAAAATGATTAGTAATTGGATTCAGATATACTGCGAACGGACTTTCAGTCCTACATTCACGGGTTTCTGCAAAGTGCTATGGGCTTCATTGAAAAAATACCAGTTTAAAAAAAAAAAATAAATAAACACGTATCCATGATACTCGTTCCTCTTTGAAAGAGTGTAATGCCTGTAGAAATGTTTACCTACCAGAAAAACCTGTTTGGTACATAGGGCCCGTAGAAATGGTACTTCTTACTCTACTAATACAACCAAAATCAAAAAAGACCAGGATAATTTCAAAGGAACCTCTAGCAGTGAGAAAGCTTCCGGCAGTGAGAGAGCTTCCGGCAGTGAAAGAGCCTCCAGCTGCAGTGATTGAGCCGCCAGCACAACAAGAAAAAGAATATGGATTTGACAACACTCTGTTCGTGAAATACTGCCTGGAGAAATCAGACTTTAAATTGGATACGAAATTAGATGAAATAAATTGAGCCTGTTCAAAGAAAGAATGAAGATATTTCCCTTCTCAGTATTTCTCTGTCAAGACCTTCCGCTTCAAGCTTCTTGCAACAGATATCCCCTTGGCCCGAAACCTCATTTGACAAATATGTTAAAATGGAACTGGAACACTCGTCAGATTTTCCCCAAGTTGATTTGCTTGATTTGAGTTTACTTTCTGAGGCACTGGAATGTGACCAAGACAGTTCTGGAGTAGTTTTAAAAGAAGCTTCTGCACTGAACCGTAGTTGTATATCCTTGGAAAGTTAGAAGCTGGTAAAACAACATGACCTTGAAGAGTGTTTTGGATGCCAAAGTGGCAGCGAATACGAACCGTCTGAGTCCAAACACGATTCAAGCTCAGAATGTGATAGTGAAATTGATATTACTGAGGGAAAAAATCCAAGATACAAACCAAAGAAATCTGTCCAAACGCCTTCAAGCCCAACTGTTGGAAGAAACCGTTCTTCATCTGTGCCTGCAGTTTCTTGCATAGCAATCTCTGCAAATGACCAGCATGCACTGTGTGGTGAACCAACTCTGCCTGGCCAGCTTTCAATGCCTCATCAACCTATACCTGAGGATTCAGATCAAGCGAGGTCTGGATCAACGGTTGAAGAACCAGCCCTGACTAGTCAGCCTGTACTTCCTGATGTAGAGACTGATACAGCTCCTGTGCCGATAGAAAAATCGTTTATGAAGAAAAGCGTGTCGGAGAATAAAAAGAAAAGAATATAGAAAAAAAGAAAAACGTCCCTTTATTGAGGTAGGTTGTGACATCCACAAATGCAAAAGATCTTGCAAGTCACTAACTCTCGGGCAGCAGCGTTTAGTATACGAAAGTTACACAGCTCTTGGCTATGCCGAGCGCAAAGCCTATATGAGATCGTTTATTACGACAATGCAACCAAACCGGAGAAAGAAAAACCCTGAAGGGATGAAAAAACGAAAAGTAACACTTCTGTAGAGGTTACCTACCAGTGTTGGACAAGATATGATCCCTGTGTGTCAAAAAACATTTTTAGCCACCTTTGGCTTTAAGCACACCAAGGTTCTCGAAGTCGCTGTGGAACGAATTCTTCAAGACGGTGTGTCATACTTTCCAAAAGAAAGAAGGGGTGGAAACCAGCACGAAGAAGTGGATAAAGAATCTTTAAGGATGTACATCTAGTCTTATAAGCCTTGTGTCGCTCACTACCTCCGATACAATGTACCATATACTAGGTATATATCAAGAGAAACTTCAGTTAAAGATATGTCGGAAGATTTTCGGGAGCGATTCCCAGAAGAGAATTGTTCGTTGCACAGTTACGGAGAGATGTTGAGAGCGATAAAGATCTCCAACAAAATGCCAAAGTCAGACGTGTGTGAGTATTGCGATGTTTTTAAATTGAAGGATAGTGAAGGTTGTGAAAAACAGGAGTATCAATTTTATCGGCAGATGGTTGAAAAGGCACGAATTCAGCTCCAGAGAGACGTGAAGGATAGCTTTGCACCAAAAACTTTGGTTTTCACTGTCAATATGCAAAAAGTTCTAATACTCCCAATAATGCCTGCTGTTAAGGAGTCTTTTTTCATGAGCCGCCTGGTCTGTTTCAACGAAACGTTTGTGCCTGCAAAAAGTCAAACCACAGGGTCGGCTCCTCTTCCAGCCTATTGTATTATCTGGCACGAGGCAACTTACGGAGGAAGTGCAGACGCAGTTGCTTCAGCTTATCATGCACTTATTGACGAGTATAGGGATATAGATGAATTCATATTTTATGCCGACAATTGTAGTGGACAAAACAAAAGTTACATTCTGTTTTTTATGCTAGTGAGGATTTTGAACGAACCCTGGGCACCCGTCAAGATCACCATCAAGTATTTGACAAGAGGTCATACTCATATGTCTGCCGATGGACTCCATGGACTTATCGAGGCTAAAATTAGGAAGAACAGAAATGTTGAGGACTTTAACGCTATGAAGAAGCTGATGGAAGATTCCAGGGAAAATACTCTCGTCAGGGAGCTTTGCCTCAGTGACTTTCGTGAGTGGAAAAACAAAAAGTCCTCCAAAAAGAAGAAAGATAACCAGTCAGTGCTGCTACAGAAAATAGTTGAAGCTGTGTTCAAAAAAGGTGAATCCTCTATGTTTTATCGTGAGGATTTTGATCAGGAGCTTGTCTCTTACGATTTCCTTACAGTTGCAGGATTACCAAAGTCTCTGAACCAACCGAGGGGAATAAATGCCTCGAAAAAAGGTTAGATCATGACAAAGCTGGTAACACACATGAGAGACCAAAGATCCAGAGAATTCTGGAAAAAGATACCAACATAAGATAAAGCATCAGATGATCTCACTTTTGAGGGATGTGAAGAATAAGATGAACCATAATGATGTTTGATTTTTTGAGTTCCTAAAAGTTTAATTGAAGTCGAATGTTGTTACTGTTTTCTGGTCAGTTTCCAAATAACCGAACAATCCTTTTATACGTTCTTTTACATTAAAATAGTTGAAGTTATGGTTCTGAGAATGCGATATTCACAGGCGTGGGTGGCATCAGAGGGTAGTTTTCAACATGATCTATTTAGTGAGTAAGAAAAAAAATTCGGTAAAAAAGTTTAATGGCTTAAAATATTGTCAAAAGTTTAATTTTTTTTGCATTTAAATTTAAACGGCAAAATGGCATATACCTCCTTTTGGTCTGCCAAAAACACGACAAAAGGAGATAAGTGACAAAAGTGTCAAAAGTAAATGGAAAGTTGGATTTTTGAAAGCACAACGTGATTCAGCACGAAAAATTACGTCTGCTCATGTTCAGAAATGATTCCCAGCAATTTATTTTCCTAGTTTTAAATTGGGTTATTTGTTTAAAACGTTTTTCGCGTCTCCTGTAAAATTTATAAAATGTCACTTACCACACTTTGGTTTGCCACAGGCAATATAAGGTTTTTATAGAAGGCGTTGTCGTAGAAACTTCAAAAAAGGCTGATTCGATTGGAAATTTAAAGGGCTAGTGCACTTTCTAATAGTCGAAAGTGATTGGGGGGCAACTAACCCCCTCTCACACCCACCTTTTCCCCAAACACATCCAATCAAAATTATGAGATAGCCATTTTACTCAACGTAGTTTTAAGTTCTGGAAATTAGGTCTTTGAGGATGACAAACCCCCTCCTCTCACAGCCCTCAGGGCAAGGGTTGTAAGTTACGCCCTGGGGACATATAAGATTTTTATAAAACGCGTTGTCGTAGAAACTTCAAAAAGGGCTCATTCGATTGGAAATTGAAATGGCTAGTGCCCTTTTTAATAGTCGAAAGTGATTGTAAGGCAACTAACACCCCTTCCACGTCCACCAATTCTCCAGAAACATCCAATAAAAATTTTGAGATAGCCATTTTGTTCCAAGCAGTTCAAAGTTTAGGAAATTATACCTTTGAGCAGGACACTCCTCCCAAAGTATTCAGGGCAAGGGTTATAAGTTATGCCCTGGGGGGAATATAAGGTTTTTATTGAAATCTTTGTCGTTGAAACTTGAAAAAGGGCTCATTCGATTGGAAATTCAAAGGGCTAGTGCCCTTTTTAATAGTCAAAAGTGATTTGAGGGTAACTAGCCCCCCTTTCAAGCCCAGCTTTCCCCCAAACACATCCAATAAAAATTTTTAGATAGCCATTTTATTAAATGTAGTTGAAAGTTTTTGAAATTAGGTCTTTAAGGATGACAACCCCTCCCCACCACAGACCTCAGACCAAGGGTTGTAAGTTATGCCCTGGGGCATATAAGGCTATCTATTAAAATTTAACCAAATCAAAATAGCGTAAGTGCATCCAAGCTATTAAAGAAAGTAAACAGGTTTTTTTTGCGAATGGTATCAAGTTTTCCATTTCAGGTCAACTAGAGGAGGTATGAAACTAAATTAAACACTACTATTTGTGTCCAGATTTTTAAAAGGGTGCGTGTTGTTAAGAATTGCTGAAAATTTTTCTCCAGCATACAAATAGCAGGCCAAACTATAAAGTCTTAAAAAAACGAAAAGATTTAAAGTATTATTTTCTTTTTCCTTGAAAAGACTATGTCAATATAAAACGAACAGAAATTAATTAAAAAAACTTTTTCCACAAAATAAGTTTTTCAAAGAGAAGTAAAGAACAACATTAAACAAAAAATTAGCAAAAACAAAATCAAATAATCTACCAAGCGTGAAACTACAAATCTACTACAAATCAAATAATCTACTACAAATCTACTACCAAACTACTACAAATCAGCATCGATAAATACATGAAACCCAAAACGAACAAAAATTACAATAAATGACCGAGTCAAACTAAAAACGAGCAGAAATTAACATAAGTTGGGCTCAAAACCCCTATGCCTTCCCAAGGCCAGAACAAAATTTGCACTCTACTGAAAAAAATACAAATGAACGTGCATTGTCAGTTTAATATACATATACTGATATTTAGTCATCAAAATGTTAATATTATTTGATTTATCAAAGTTATAAAAGTAAAAACATTTATATTTTTTCAGTACAGTGCAAATTTTTGTTCTGGCCTTGGGAAGGCACAGGGGTTTTGAGCTCAACTTATGTTAATTTCTGCTCGTTTTGAGTTTGACTCGGTTATTTATTATTTGAACTTGACTCTGATTCTTATCGGATGAGTTTGGGGGGGAAAGGGCGTGGGGGGGGATAATTACCCTTTGGTCTCTTTTGACTCTTTAAAAGTGAACCAGAACTTTGTATTTCCAACCGAATCGGCCCTCTCTGAAGTTTATTCAAGCATCCCTTCTATAAGAACCATATATACCCCTAGAGCATAACTTACAACGCCTTTCCCTAGGCCCTGGGGGGTTGTGTCGGCCCCGGAGTTTTAATATCTGATGTTGAACTATTTTTACAAAATGGTTACCTCAAAATTTTATAAACTCATCCGATAAACCCAAAAGCGTGGAGGGCGAGAGGGCCTAGTTGCCCTCCAATCTTTTTTTACTCTGAGAAAATGAACTAGAACTTTTAATTTCCACTCAAATTAGCCCTCTCTGAAGTTATACGAGCATCCCTTTCATAATAACCACATACATCCCCAGGATATAGCTTACAATGCCTGCCCCCTGGTGTTGTGTCGACACCGGAGTTTTTGTTATCTGACCTTTGAACTATTTAAAAAAAAAATGGCTCTCTCAAAATTTGTATCGGATGGATTTGGGAAAAAAAATGGTGTGTGGGGGGAGGCTAGTTGCCCTCAGATATCTTTTGATTCTTAAAACGTGAACTAAAACTTTCAATTTCTAATCAAATGAGCCCTCTCTGAAGCTTATACGAGCATTCCTTTCATAAGAGCCATATACGCCCCGAGGACAACACTTACAACGCCTATTCCCTGGCCCTGGGGGGTTTTGTTGACACCGGAGTTTTTTTTATCTAATTTTTGGACAATTTTCAAAAAAACTGGCTATCTCAAAATTTGCAGCGGTTGGGTCTGGGGAAAAACGGCATGGGGGGGGGCTAGTTGCCCTTAAATCTCTCGACTCTTAAGAAGTGAACTAAAACTTTCAATTTCCAATCAAATGAGCCCTCTATGAAGTTTATACGAGCATCCCTTTCATTAGAACCATACATGCCTTCAGGGCATGAACGCCTTCTCCCGGGCCCTGGGAGGTTGTATTGACACTGGATTTTTTCTTAGAAGGGTTGGGGGAGGGGGCTAGTTGCCCTCCAATCTCTTTTGACTCTCAAAAACTGAACTAGAACTTTCATCAGATGGGTTTGGGAAAGAAGGCGTGGGGGGGGGGCTATTTGCCCTCGAATCTCTTTTGACTATTAAAAAGTGAGCTTTCAAAAAAGTGAACTTTCAATTTCCAATCAAATGAGCCCTCTCTTAAGTTTATACGAGCATCCCTTTCATAAGAACCACATATGCCCCAGGGCATAACTTACAACGCCTGCCCCCAGGCCATGGGGAGATGTGTCGACACCTGAGTTTTTGTTATCTGATTTTTGAACAATTTTTAACTTAATGGCTATCTCAAAATTTTTATCAGATGCATTCGGGAAAATGGGGTGGGGGAGGGGGCTAGTTGCCCTCTTTTGACTCTCAAAAACTAAACTAGAACTTTCATTTTCCAATCAAATGAACTCTCTCTGAAGCTTTTACGAGCATCCCTTCCATAAGAACCATATATTCCCCAGGACATAACTTGCAACACCTGCCCTAGGGCCCTAGGGGGATGCGTCAACCCCGGAGTTTTCGTTATATGGTCTTTGAACTATTTTTAAAAAAAATGGCTATCTCAAAGTTCAATGATCTTGTTATGGACCTGGGCCCTTCAGTGTATCCTGTACTATTTGCTGATGACAGCAACTTCTTCATCACTGGCACCAATTTACCATCGGCAATAAGCTCTGCCCAAGTCCTTCTGAACAGAGTCCAGGCGTGGTGCCTTACGAATAACATGACCATTAATAGCAAAAAAGTCAAATAGTAATATTCAGAACTACTACTACTACTACTAACAACTCACCGCAGCACCAAGCCGCCTGAGGCCAACACAGCTACGCACGCTCCTCCTACATCCAAATCTGTTCAAAGCCTCCCTTTTTACACCCGCCAACGAAGTTCCCGTTTCCTTTAAATCTTTCTTTATGACGTCCTCCCACCCCAGACGGGGACGACCTGCTTTCCGTTTAGCCCTAGATGGTTGGCCGAAAAGAACAATCTTCGGCAATCTGTCATCCTTCATCCACACAACGTGCCCTAACCACCTCAACCTTTCTTTCATTATAGCCCTAAAGAGCGGTATTGAACCACATTTTTCGTATAGCCTATTGTTTGAAATATGGTCAGTCAGCCGGGTACCCAGAACAATCCTTAAGCAATTTCTCTGGAAAACATCTAGCAAATCTTCATTCGCTTTTCGGAGCGTCCATGCTTCAGAGCCATATTTGACAACTGTCATCACTGTAGCTTCTAATATTCTAATCTTGGTTTGCAGACTTATCTTCCTATTCTTCCAGACTTTTTTTAACTGTGAAAAAACAGCCTGAGCCTGGGCTATTCTATTTTTAACATCTTCACTGCTCCTACCATCTTTACTAATAATACTACCAAGGTAAGTGAAGCTGCCCACCTGATCAATCTTTTCATTACCCAACGTCACCTTTTCATCTTCACTTATTCCTAGCCTTAGTGACTTAGTCTTCCTAACATTAATTTTCAAACCAATTCTAGCACCCTGAACTCGCAAAACCTCTAAAACTTCATTCATTTTGCTCACACTTTCATCTAGGATGCTTAAATCATCAGCATAATCCAAGTCCAGGAGACTTTTTCCTCCCCATTTGATTCCGTGGTCTCCCATTGCCTTTCCTGTGCTCCTTAAAACAAAGTCCATCAAAATAATCCATATAAAGGGGGATAGAACACAACCCTGCTTAACTCCCGATTTAATACAAAACCAGCTGCTAACCTCATTTCCTACCTTAACCGCAGCAGTGTTATTCTCGTACATAGCACTAATCACTTTAATATATTTGTCTGGTATACCGTACAAGGATAAAACCTTTACTAAAGCTCTTCTATCAACAGAGTCGAACGCTTGGTCATAATCTATAAAACTGAGGACCAAATATTCAGAACCCCCTACAACAAAGACGTAATTCAACCTGCTCTTGGTCTTAAGTACTCCTCCGACATCCTCCCACAAGTGGAGGTTGCCAAGTTTCTTGGTGTATTTATTGACTCATGCTTGTCCTTCTCTAATCATATTTCTTACATCACAGCAATAATTTTGAGACAAGTAGCTATGATTAACCGTGTGAATTATTTTCTTTCTCCTGACATCCTAGTTAGCCTCTATTATTCCTTTATTTTTCCTTACCTTTCTTATTGAGGATCAGTTTGGGGAAATACAAACCGGTCTTTCACTAAAAAACTCAAATTTGCCCAAAACCGTGCCATTAAAGCAGTTTTTCGGCTTCCCCGTCTATATCCAACCCGTGATTTGTATTCAGATTTTGGTATAGCTCCACTTGATCAAATCATACAAAAACTAAACTTATCGCTTGCTTACTCTGCTTTCCACAATAATCTTCCACCTCAACTACTAACCTATTATAACATTAATAATTCGGAAGCCCACTGTCTCCGTTCATCCAATAGAGCCTTTATAATTCCTAAATGCGTTTCTAGTGCTGCCCAGCAATCTTCCATTTACAAATCTATTATTCAATGGAACAAAATACCCTCCAGTGTTGAACTAGCCACAAGTTTCTGCAAGCTGTATAAAAATGTAACAAAACTTGATAATATAATTTAATCTTTCAATTTTTAACCAATTTGCTTTAATTACCCATGTTTTATTCTTCTTTTTTTTCAGTGTTATTTTAATTTTTTTTTTTTTTTTTTGGTCCTTAACAAATTCTCTTCTAGGATCTTTATTGTTATTAAATAAAAAAACAAGTTTTTTTAAACTGAAAGTAAGGAGCAACATTAAAACTTAAAACGAACAGAAATTATTCCGTATATGAAAGGGGCCTCGCTCTTTACGCTTCGCTCTTTACGCTAAAGTTTGACTCTGTCTCACGACTTTATTTTTTAAAACAATAAAAAACTTTAGCGTAAAGAGCGAAGCGTAAAGAGCGAGGCCCCTTTCATATACGGAATAATTTCTGTTCGTTTTAAGTTTTAATGTCACTCCTTACTTTCAGTTTAAAAAACTTGTTTTTTTTATTTAATTTCTGATCGTTTTTTAGTTAATGCAGCTTTTATTTTGGCTCACCGTCATTGAATAAGTAAACAAAAATTTGCATAAAAATTTTGCTTTTCTTTTGTTAAATGGATGTCTCTAAATTTGGTTATGACGTTATTTACACATTAACTTACGTAACTAACTTCTATATTCGTATATTTTTCTTCTGGCAAAAAATACAAAGTTGCAGATTTTTGCAGATATGAGCTTGAAACCTATGTAATAGAGTTTTCTGATACGCTGAATCTGACGGTGTGATTTTCATTAAAATTCTTTCACTTGTAGGGGATGTTTCCCCCCTCTTTAAAAAATCGGGTAAATTTTCTCAGGCTCGTAGCCTTTGATGAGTAATACTAAACTTAATAAAATTTTATATTTAGAATCAGCATTATAAACACATTCTTTTGATACATTTATTGACATCAAAATTCCGTTTTTAAAAGTTTTGATTACTATTGAGCCGTATCGCTTGTTTTTTTTATTGTTTTTTTTTTATTACGTATATGTTATTACGTATATGAGGGGGTTCTCCCCTTAGTCAATACCACCCT
Organism: Artemia sinica; assembly: GCA_027921565.1. NCBI lineage: Eukaryota > Metazoa > Arthropoda > Branchiopoda > Anostraca > Artemiidae > Artemia > Artemia sinica. The sequence continues at coordinate 39,986,578 of CM051266.1, read as the reverse complement.
CTTTACGTTAAAAGTTAAAAAAAATTTGATTCACAAACCCCTGAATCACAAAGGCCGTTTAATTAGAATAGATAGCTCTTTTGAAAGCACTAAAAAAAACTGTAGCGTAAAGAGAGAGATATTGACTTAGGGGAGAACCCCCTCACATATGTTATAATTTCTGTTCGTTTTAAGTTCTAATGTTGCTTCTTACTTTCAGTTGAAAAAACTTGTTTTTTTATTTAGTTTCTGATCGTTTTTTAAATAATGCTTGGAAATCCGGCGCCCCCTTCATAGAAATGTCTCTTACCCCAAAGAAACATCCTCTACGGAAAGATTCTCCAGAGTAACCCCCTCCTCTAGCCTCCCCCCCCCCCCTCCAGAAAAAAATCCTTCCTGAAAATGACTGTATACTTCCCAATAACCAATATATAATGCTGGCAAGTCCGGCGCCCCCTTCATGGCAATTTCCCTTCCCCAATGAAAACTTCCTTCATGGACAGATCCTCCAACATAACCCCCGACCCCCCCCCCCGCTACCAGAAAAAAACTCCTGAAAACTTCTGTATACTTCCCAATAACCAATACTATATGTTAACATTGAGTAAAGTTCATAACTTTTAGCCCTCCCCCCGGGGACTTCGGGGGATTAAGTCATCCTAAAAGACATATTTATCATATTTTCGACTATGCTAAACAAAATGGCTATCACAAAATTTTTATCAGGTGACTTTGGGAAAAAATAAGCGTGGGAGGGGGCCTAGTTGCCCTCCATTTTTTTGGTCACTTAAAAAGGGCACTTGAACTTTTAATTTCCGTTCCAATGAGCCCTCCCACGATATTCTAGGACCACTGGGTCGATACGATCACCCCTGGGGAAAAAACAAAAACAAATAAACACGCATCCGTGATCTTTCTTCTGGCAAAAAATGCAAAATTCCACATTTTTGTAGATAGGAGCTTGAAACCTCTACAGTAGGGTTCTCTAATACGCTAAATATGATGGTGTGATTTTCATTAAGATTCTATAACTTTCATGGGGTCTTTTCCCCTTTTTTTGAAAATCAGCCAAATTTTCTCAGGCGCGTAACTTCTGATGGGTAGCACTAAACTTTATGAAAGTTATATATTTGAAATCAGCATTGAAATCTGATTCTTTTGATGTATCTATTGGTATCAAAAATCCGTTTTCTAGAGTGTCGGTTACCATTGAGCCGGGTCGCTCCTTACTTACAGTTCGTTATCACGAACTGTTTGATTGATATTTGTGTTATGTTTTTATTCGAATAAATTGAATTGAATTGAAAGTTCTTATCAGATGGGTTTTCGAAAAAGGCCGTGGAGGGGAGGATAGGTGCCCTAAAATCTCTTTTGACTCTTAAAAAGTGAACTAGAACTTTCAATATCCAATCAAATGACCCTCTTTGAAGTTTATACGAGCATCCCCTCCATAAGAACCATATATGCCCCCAGTGTATAACTTACAACGCCTGCCCCGGGTCCTGGGGGGTTGTGTCGACACCGGAGTTTTTGTTATATGATCTTTGAATTAGTGCTAACAAAATAACTATCTCAAAATTTTTATCGGATGCAGTTGGGAAAAAAGGGCTTGATGGGGGGGGGCTGGTTACCCTCCGATATCTTTTGACGCTTAAAAAGACCAGCAGATACAAGTACCTGTTAAAATTCAAACTCAAAACGACCAGAAATTACTATTAAAGAATAAATGAAACCCAAAACAAACAGAAATTAAATAAACAATCATAGCCAAAAAACACACAACAAGTAATAATATAAATGAATAAATAGATCTTAAAGCGAGTAATGCTTAGTTTGAATATGAAAAACAATGTTTAAAATGAAAAAAAAAATATTTTGCTATTGAAGTATAAATGAAACTCAAAACGAACAGAAATTAAGTTAACAATCAATGCAAACAAACATACAATAGATGTTAATGTAAATGAATAAATAAAACTTAAAACAAGTGAAACTTAAATTGAATATGCAAATCAAGCTTGAAACGAACAAAAATCACTACAAACAAGAGGTAGGTTATCGCCTCCTTCTCTCACTGTAAAAGTCAGGGGCGTCGTTTGGGATGGGCAAGGGGGCAGTTGCCCCCCCCCCCAGTAAAAAACTATTATATAGCCCATGCTCCTTGAATATCCAAAAGTAGACCCCTCTTGCCCCCTCAATGAAAATGTTGTGGATTCGCCCCTGGTAGAAGTCTAAAACCTACTGCGTCATTGGCGCTTTACTGAAAAGTATATGTGTCTTGAACAGTCTTGGAAAGTATAAATAACATCAAATTTAATATTTGATATATAATGATATTAGTTTTTGAAAGATCCATCAGTTCAAGAATTTATTTCACCGTAATTTTATTTTTATCTTCAATGCTGTAAGAACTGGAAAAGAAAATATTTGTAATATAATTCGTTTTCACTGAATAGCCAATGACGCTGTAGGCTTTTGGTTTTTACAGTTAAGGAAGGGTGCAGTATCCAAACTCTTGTTTGCGGTGAAACTATATTCGTCTTGAACAATTTTAGAAAGAAATAATAAATTAAACTGAATGTTTGATGTATAATGATATTAATTGCTGAAAGATCATCAGTTCAAAATTTACTATAATTTTAATGTTTATTTTCAATATTAAGCTCAAAAGAAAATATTTGTAATAAAATTGGTTTTCAGTAAAGTGCCAATGACGCAATAGGTTTTAGACTTTTACATTGAGAGAAGGAGGCGATACCCAAACTCTTGTTTGTAGTGGTTTTTGTTCGGTTCAAGCTTGATTTGCATATTCAATTTAAGTTTCACTCGTCTTAAGATTTGTTTATTCATTTACATTAATATTCATTGTATGTTTTGTTTGCATTGTTTGTTTATTTAATTTCTGTTCCTTATGAGTGTCATTTGTACTTCAATAGCAAAATAGTTTTTTTTCGTTTTAAACTTTGTTTTTCGTATTCAATCTAAGCACTACTCGCTTTAAAATCTATTTATTCATTTATATTATTACTTTTTGTATGTTTTTTGCTATGATTGTTTATTTAATTTCTGTTTGTTTTGGTTTTCATTTATTCCTTAATAGTCATTTCTGGTCGTTTTCAGTTTGAATTTTAACAGGTACTTGTATCTGCTGAACTTAATTTGAAAATGGCCTTTACTTTTCTTTGAAAAACTTATTTTTCGGAAAGTTGTTTTTGTAATTAATTGATTAATATAGCTAAATTATTTTTATTTTTCGTCGATGTTTTGGAAAACAAAGCAAACCATCTAAAATAAATAGCGTTACCAATAAAACGCAAATGACGTAATAGGTTTTAAAAGCTTTACAGGTAGAGGAGGGGGAAGCAGTGGTGGACCCAGAGGGGGGTGAGGGGCGCGCGCCCCCTAACATAGTCTAAAGTAGTGTAATTTACTTAATTGTCGCAAGTCTGCGTTAATTAAACTTGCTCCTAACACAAGATCAACCTATTTTGCCCCCCCCCCCCTAAAACAAATCCTGGATCCGTCACTGGGGGAAGTAGTCATACACCTGTTAGTAGTAATGTTTGTTCGTTTTAAGTTTGATTCTAGCACTCATTTTAGAATTGTTTTATTCATCTACATCAGTAGCTGTATATTTGTGTTTAATGTGATTATTTATTTGAATTTCTCTTGATTTGGATTTCATTAAATCTTTGATAGTAATTTATGGCCATTTTAAACTTAAATTTTTATGGGACTTAATTTCTGCTCTTCTTAAGTTCTAATACGATACTCTACTTTTTTTGAAAAACTTCTTTTTCCTGAGAGTTTTTTTTTTTCAATCTACTCTACGCGCCAAGTCAACAAACCCTACTTACGTTTCCAAAGAGTAAGAGCGGAAAAAATTTATAAAGTAAGCCCAGCACTTAAAACTTTACATTGTAAGATCTAGGAACTTAAAGGGGCTGTTATTACAGCTTGGGTAATATCAAAGATGAAATAACCAGTTACGAATTCATAACTATTACCTTGGGTTTATTTAACAGCATGTATTGAAAGGAAATAAGGCTATTCTTTCAGAGCAAAAGTAACAGTAGTTTCTGCCAGACTTAACCTAATAAAACAAATTTTTCTTACGGAAGTAAAGAGCGAAGTTGCAACTTCAAGCAGACAAAGATTATTCCTTCGCAGATTGGGCAAGATATATCTACAAAACTACCTGAAATAGACTGCATCGTGATATCTTCCCGTATTTGTAAAACTCTGAAACTAACACCTCACTGAAAACACAAAACTGACCTTAAAAAAAAAAAAAAAGACAGGATGCTCTCTGAAGACCAGAAAATTCCATGAGTAGCATGCAGAAAATAAAATACTAACTACATGTCTCTCATTAGTTTTTCATCGGCCATAATATCGGTGTATTTAGCATACAATTATCATTCTCTAAAAAAAAACTCAAGCAAGCTCAGTTTTCAGTAAAGTACTAGTTTTTAGAATTGCACAGATATTGGAAATTATTGGAATTTATTTCTGCCCATTTGTGGTTTAATGTAGCTCTTTACTTTTCTTTGAAAAACTTATTCTGTGGAAAATTTTTATAATTAATTTATATTCGTATTTTATTGATATAATCTCTTTCATGGAAAAAGAAGAAAATATTTTAAATCGTTTAATTTTTTTATAAGAATCCATAGTTTGGCTTGCTACTCGTATGTTGGAGAAAAATTTTCCAAATTTTTAAACAGCATACGCCCTTTATAAAATCTGGACCCACATGGTATTATTTAATTTAGTTTTATATCTCCTCAAGTTCACCAGAAAAATAAAACTTAATACCATTCCCAAAACATTGTATCTATGCTCTTTGACAACCTGGATACACTTACATTTTTTGATTTACTTTAATTAAAAGAGCAGTAGTTGTATTAGTAGTAGCCCTGAAAGTTTCAAATTAATGCCCTCAATCGTTCTTGGGATATTGCTGACGCGTCTTATTGGTAACCAGTATACACATCGTGCCTTTTGATTTAGTTTTAAAGAAACATTTAATTTTAAAGCATGAAAAACAAGTTGCATATCTGTGGGGATTGACATACCTCATGCCCCTTGAGACATAGTTACTGGATCGTTCAACTACGCCTAACAAAATGGATATTTTAAAATTTTGACTGGACGTGGTTTTACAATTAATAGGCTTGGGAGGAGGAGTGCATGCCCTCTAATCATTTTGACTCTTATTAGTGCCCTAGAACTTTTAATTTTGAATTTAATGAGCTCCTTTAAAAGTTTCTATGATATTGCTATCTATGATAGCGCTGCGATGTCTATGATATGGCTTATATGCCCTTTTAAATCTTCATGCATATAGTTTGTTCGTTGAATTGGAACTCCCCCGAAACGTTCCCTAAAATTTTCGCCTTAATACCCTTATTGTCATTAGTTACGGCAATCATAATGGTAGTATTAATATTATACACATAGTGCCTTCTGGCTAGTTAAAAATCCTCCGAAAGAAAGTTTGAGATGGCTGGAACACGTTCTGCAGATGAAAGATTTCCAAAGATCGTCCTTGTCAGCAACCATATAGGGTCAAAAGAAAAGCAGGTCATTTCCGAATTAGCCGTTTCTGAGTTAGTACTGTTGCACCCTTTTGACCACAGTTTATATAATTATCTAAGATAATTCCATAAACTGTGCTTTTGACAATCTACATGCTCATAGTTCGTTTTAATTTACTTAAACATCTGCCTAAATATTCCTTGATAGCTTCACCTTAATACCCTTAGCTTACGCAGTAGCAATAGTTGTAGTAGCAGTAGCAGCATTAGTAACAGTATGCACATAGCATCTTTGGTTTTCTTTAACACCCCTCTCAACAGGCGCTGAAAGATTCAACTTAATATCATAAACCGTTCCTGAAGCAGTGCTGATGCGCCGTCTAGACAATCTGTATTTGCGTAGTGTGTTTCGATTTAATTCAGTATTGTTTCAATATCCCTGAAATTTTCGCCTTAATGCTCTTAGCTTTAGTAGCAATAGCAGTAATACCAGTATTAATACTAGTAGCAGTAGTAGTGGTAGAAGTAGAATTAATAGCAGTAGTAGTAGTAGCAGTAGTAATGGTAGTAGCAGTAGTAGTAGTAGTTGTATTAGGATGCGAATTCTAGCTTTTCGTTAGTTCGACATCACCCACAACAAGCCATGTAAATTTCAAATTCATACACAAAAAAGTTCCTAAGATGTTGCTGATATGTTCTTTTGACAACCTGCATACAGACGGCGTGTTGTGATTCAGTTCACCTTCCCCCCTCAATATTCCCTGAAAATTTCACCTTCATGCGCTTAGGCATAGTTATAACAGTAGTTACAGTAATAGTAGTAATAGTAGTAGTAGTACTAGTTGTAGGACTAGTACTAGTAGCAGCACTAGTATTAGCATATTGCCTTTTGGTTAGTTGAACATCCCCTTCATCAATCCCTGGAAGTTCCAACTTAATACAATTAGCCGTTGCTATGACATTGCCGATATGCCCTTCTGATGACTTGAATGTTCATTAGTCATTAAAATCCATTGTATATTCATTAGCCATTAAATTCGTTAGTAAATTAGCCATTACTCACAGATAGGTCTTAGTAGAAAATCTCTTCGGGATAGTTTGCTAGGGCGAGATTCCCGAGTATCACAAGGGCATAATATGGAACCGATGATGGTACCTGAGTAGGTCAAAAAACTTTATGTACATGCGAGTTTTCAAATTACCTGCAATGTCTTTGGAATGGCTAGGGAGATTAAACTTAAGCTTCCAGGCAGTGTTGGGTGAGGGGTTCAAGTGGATCTCAAATTTGGACTCAAGGTAGGCGGATCTAGACACTATATGTATCTTGGTCATCGAAATAGCATGTCTGTAACATCTCGGCAATAGCTTGGAGTGAAGTTGAAACTTTCAGGTACTATTGGGGAGAGGAAGGGGGAAGTTGGGGTAAGGGGGCTTCAAATTTTTGGTCGGGAGATGGAGAAGGGGCTAAATAATTGTCTCTGATCAATATATTTTTGGGCTATAAACTTCTATGGGATTTATAATTAATATACACTAAGTAGCGAGATTAATCAAAGAACGCTAAGGTTGTATGATTATTAAAATGGTGTATCTGTAACATCTCAAGAACAGCTTGGGGTACAAAGTTCAAACTTCCAGGGAGTATTAACGGGAGTTAGAGAGGATAGCTAAAATTGAACCTCGACTTGGAAGAGATGGTAGATTCCATTAAAAGAAACTATATGCATCGGGGTTATTAAAATACATTATGTGGAATACCTCGAGTATTGCTGGGGGGATGTCGCTGAAACTTTTAGAAAGTACAGGAGAAGCCAGGGAGGGGGAGGGGAAGGGGCTGGGGAATTTTTTTCTCCGATCCACCAAACGTGTTCACACTATAAGGTCCTGTGGAACTTATTATTTATGCACAGTTAAGTAGCGAGGTAAATCAAAAGACAATACACGTTGCCAGGGCATCAAAATAGCGTATCCTCACTATTTTGGAAATGGCTTGGGAGATCAAGTTGATGCCCTTATAGAGTTAACCAGTAGGGGGGGGCTAACGTATCAATTGTGGAAAGGAGTAGGGAGATTTATCCCATTAGACCCCCCCCCCAATTTCAAGAAACATGCTTTTTTGGTATTCTATTGAAAAATGACCTTTTTTGGTATTTTCAATGACAAGATCGAAAAACAACAAAATTACCCGCCCTAGGTTTAGAAAATGGATTTTACCCACTCCCTCCCAAAGGTTTTGTGAATTGGTGCCACTAGAGTTGACATGCATATTTAACCTTGGAACAGCTAAAAATTGAAGCTAACATAAATTTTAGTACACATTATTCCTCATCTATCATCGGATTAAATCAGTTAAACGGATTATCTGATATATGGATTATTTTATAACTAGATTTGAATAATTGATTTTATGCCGTGCGACGTCGAATCTGCTACACCGTGTGATTCTGTTCGAAACCTTATAGAAGTGTCGTAGAGCTGTCTCAACTCCACTTTGTTGTAAAAGCAGGCTAAGCATATTTTGATGCTGATTGGATATTTTGCATTTTTCTTTGGATGGAAAAATGTTGCAAAACGTAAGATCCCCGTTACAGCACGAGGGCCTTTCTGCTTCGAACTCTGATTAGGACGAGTTTTTTACAGATTACGCTAGCAAGGTGGGCGGTAAACGTAAAATGTTACACCGAGATCTGGCTAGTTATATTGTTGTGCAGGAATTGTTCATTCATATGACGGCTTTTGCTACACCTTGAGGCCAACTTGACTTGATTACAGGTGAACTAACCGATACCCAAGCAACTTAGTGTGCGTCTAAATCTCGTAGTGGACTGTTGCAACAATGGCAGAGACTTTATAACAAGTGTTGCGTTCCTGAGATTCAACTAATCTTGCAAACCGGATAGTCATCTGCTTCTTTGGATATATTTTTAATTAAAATCATCAAATTAGGTAATGAATATTGTCATTTCACTCATGCAAAATGTATGCGACCCCATTTGAGGAGTAGATTCGCTGGTAGTATTAGCCTATATGGAAATTATCGAAAATGGTGAATGTATTCTAAATGACAAGGGAGGGTTTTCAAAAGTTCAAGCAACTATAGGCCTATCTAGATATTATTTTATTTATAAGGTAGGGGTAATTGGCTATCCAGGGGAAGGGTATATCATCTTTTGAAAAAGCCTGATTTATACTTAATCTGAATTTCTTCACCTCGCCCCTTGAAGGGTTGAGCATGCAATATAAGCCAAAACTAATCCCTAAAAAGTTTAACCTGGTATAATTCACCTCCAATATGTGGAAAAATGGCTACAAGCTCTCTCCAAACGACGAAGCTGAAATTGCACTTTCGTCAAAACCTGACAGATTATCAAAAAAGTAGTAATGTTTTAATTAAAGTTTGTCATTTTTTACAGCCCGGATAATCTACAGGATCCTTAGACAGTGCTTTTCTTGGTGAACTTAAAGTACATGACCACTTCTAAGGTAAACATGGTAATAAAATAAAAGGAGTACCACTAGGTTCCTTATTTTATGCTCTTTCATATCACACTCAATTTTCTGACAATGCGTCCCATCCCCAACATTTCTTCGCTGTTTTTCATTTCAGGATGCGTCTTATCTTCTTTGTTTAAGGGTTTCTTGCATTCTTGGTTCGTAAAAAATAATTGCCCTAAGTGATTGCAATACAATTGTTGAATTTAAATATTATTTAAAAATTAATTAGAAATGTGGATGAAAATGGATTTTACGGATTTAGTAGACACAGCCAACATATCATAAAATTAGATTTCCGTTGCTTTAGTGTTTTTGTTTATTTTTCGTTTTTTATATGTTCTAGGGCTGCATCTGGGACCATCAGGGGTGCATTGTCAGAAAAGTAATCATGATATTTGAAAAGATCATAAAATAAGGAATCTAATGGATACTACTTTTAGTTAATTAACAAGTTTCCTTTAGAAGTGATCATGCACTTTAACTTTGGTTTTTCCCAGTAAAAGCAAAATCCTAAATTTTCGGAGCAGCGCACTGAATGAGCAATATTATTAGCACCTTTTCGGGTATTTGTGCATTATACCCACTCTTTCATATACTGCTAGTTTGGTTAATGCTAATGAATAAAATAGGATGAATATAGAATAGTTTAGAAACAAATTTGGGCTATAAATTTGCACATTACGGGATTGGGGTGGGATGTAAAGAAAAAAATCCAAAATATAATTTTATGAAGGCCGTATCCAGGGGGGGGTTACCCGGTTTGAACCCCCCCCCCCCCCCGAAATTTTTGACCGACTCGAAAATAAGTCGAAAATTAGTAAAACCTAGGTAAAAATCAGTAAAATTAGTCGAAAACTGAGTCAAAAATTAGTAACCCCCCCCCAAAGAAAAGTCAAAAATTAGTAAAACCCCCCCCCTGAACAAAAATCCTGGATACGGCCCTGAATTTTATCATTCATTTTAGATCACCCGTTTCACACAACTCGACTCTAACAACTATTTTATGATCGGGTATCTCTCCCGCATCTGTACCGGTAACTGCCGCATCTCATTTGACATATTTAAAAGAGTGGGTATAATGCACAAGTACCCCTTTGTGTTTATTTCTGATCGTTTTATATTGAAGCGCTCGGGATGTTCGGTGTAATTCCAATAGCTGGTTGGATATATTTAAACTTTTAACTCTTTCTTTCGTTCTTAAATATCGACAGTTGCCTATATCGAAAGCTTCGGGCAACTTCAGCATTGATTATTCGAGGGTTTATGATGAAGTTGCATCATAAACCCTATAGTTAGTTGCTAAACCAATTTATTGTAGTAAATATCGCTTGTTAAAGTTATTCGATAGTAAAATAACGGTATGGTTAGCTTGATACGCCTCATATTCAGGAGCAGGAATTTTTTTACGAGGGGAGGGGGCTAAATACGGTTTATTTCACAAACTTGTGAAAAATATATTTTTAATTCAAAATATTTTGCGTTTCCAGTCATTGTGGTTTTACCGTAAAGTGATAATCTCCTGAAGGTGACGATGTGGATACGATAGGATTGAGTTTTTTGTCTCCTTGAAGGGATAAAGATTCTAATTTTGATGTCAATACCAATTCCATTATAATAGTGAATTTTATTAAATTATTCTAGAAATTTTTTGACTATTTTTCCTTTTTTATCCTTTAAAGTTGATGATTTTTCCCTCTGGCTTCTTCTTTTCCGAAGGAGGAAGTTTTTCAACTGCAACTTTTTCCTGTTTCTTTTTCCTCATTTTTGCACTCTCTTACTGTTGATAGAAACATCATACTGTGACATTAACTGTCTTTTTTAAACCCTTTGGTTGAAATATCATTGTCTCTTTTTCAACCGACACAAAAGATCGACTTAGTGAATTTTTGGTCCCCTATAGAGATGGGATTGAATAAGATATTAGGGACGATGGGCAAACATAAATCCCTCATTTCGGTTCTTTGTGTGTCAGCTAAACCAATTGTGGATTTTTTTTTTGTCAAAAGATAAATATTGATGAGTAAACGAATCAAATTAAAAACAGTTCTTTACCTTGTTTTGAAAAACAATAAATACTTTATATGCATGAAAGTTGATAATCGGTACTTTTTTCTTATAGCCACCACACTCAAGATCTTGTATCGCGAACATGAGACAATAACCGGTTTTCATGGTCTTTATTCCAGACAATATTAGCTTCGGCTCGGTGGGAAACTACATTGTAGCTATATTTTAATTAAATATTTATTTGGTATTTTGGTTAGGTTAGTTTAGGCTACGTACTTAATATAATGCAGTCTGGGCGGCCCCCCTTCCATAATTCTTTGTTATAGTTTTCATAATTTTGTTAGTAAAATGCTAGATTATCATCATATTTTATTTTATTTCATTAGCATTAACCAAACTTCACTCCTCGACAGAACTTGAGTGTGGTGGCTATAAGACACAAGTACCTGATAATCTTACATACATAAAAATAAAAATAGCATGTCCATATAACAATGAAACTCCTGAAAAGTCAATATGCGTATCTATCCGAATAGGCTAAAGATGGTCAGAGAAGGGCCAAAAATATAACTATGTATTTTTGCAAGGTCAAATCTTTCAAGTTCTCCAGCTATTATTCTGATGGGTGGAGTTGACCCCATCTAGTGTAGAATATTTAGACTAGCGACTAATAAAACCTACGATTTGGTGCTATCCTCTCCGGCATATAACACAGCATGTTACCAAAATAAATCTGAAAACAGAAGCATATAGCTATGACTACCCCGACGAATTTGCCGAAGGGGGAGGGGCAAAAATAAAAAAAAAAGTTTATTTTGCCGAAAATTGTTACATTTTTCTAAATATAAAAGCATCTTACATTTTTGTGCATTTTTTTCCTTTTCTAAGGTGGTTTAGTTTCTTTTCTACAACCTTGTAGGTGATCATGTGTACATAGCTCTATAAGGAATCGCTAAATGAACACAAATTATTTTTACTGTCATAGGGTAAACAGGAGTTTACAGTTTATAATCTTGTTAATTAGAGTGATAACCAAATCGATTTAGTTTGGATGAGTTAAGTTTGAAGTCAAGCTACCAATAGATATGACACGTTCATGGCTATATTTGAACAATATTTTGTACATCTCTACGAGTCCCTCGTAAATTTACAGCTTCTACTCAAGGCCGTATTCAGGGGAGGGGTTAGAGAGTTTGAACCCCAATCCCCCGAAATGTTTGTACAACTCGTAAAATCGTAACAAAATGCATAAAACACATTTTTGACGTGTTTTTTGTAAACCCCCCCCCCCCTGAAAAATTCCCCTCTCCTCTAAAAAGTCCTGGATACATTCCTACTTACAATCCTCGGCAGAAGATACTCGATAGTATCTTCAACGCATCTTCAGTAAAGATTTCATTCAGAAATACTAGTTGATTTTCTATGAAAGAAACTTTTCACTTTTCGTATACTAGTTAGTCATTACGGTTGGAACCTCAGTTAAAATAGTGTGCGCTAAAAACCTGTTTGGCTGGTTTTATGGCTCGATTCAGAAATTACTTCATTCACTTCTTGTCTATCCAGAGTTAGCAACTGAAAATATTGGATTGGATTTTTTTATAGGCATTTAACAAGTTTCCTTAGACAAGTGAAACTTAAAGAACAAGTGAAACGGATGATTCGCACAGAACAGTAATTATTCCACTACCAAACAAAGGATCTTAAGTTAAGCAAAATATCAAAAGGGCCACCAAGCGTAGATGAGGCAGGTATGCCACCAGGGTTGTCACTAAGTTCAGTTCCCTAATATCTACAATATCATATTTTATCCCATTTTGGTAAATTTTTCGTTTTTCATATTATTGACTGATGAATAAAGTAAACATGCCACTCGTTGTCTTTTTATGCTTTTTCCAAATATAATAATCATTTTTTGTCGGAAATGAAAATTTACCCCTACCCCTATAGGCTATATACCAATTCAGGGTATATATTTGCACATTGGGAGGGGGTGAAGGTGGGGGTAAATTTTATTTCTTATGTAAATGAGAGGTAATTTTAAACTTTCCCCCACCCCTAATGTGCAAATATATACCCTGAATTGGTATATATAGGGGTGCGGTAAAATTCATTTCTGACAAAAATGACTATTATATTTGGAAAGAGCATAAAAAAGGCATTGAGTGGTATATTTACTTTTTTCATAAGTCAATAATGAATAACGAAAAATTTACGCCCATTTTTTGTATCAGTTATACAACTCCGTTGGGTACTGTTCTAATATCTGTAAAAAACACGCGAGGCATCCACTCGACAAAAGCAAAGATCTGACGCTATATAATGTTGTATAAACAAATATTCAGGGGTTTCTCACTCTGGGAACTATATTTAAACTTTAGGTTTTTGGGGTTTAGGGGGGGGGAGCCTAGGTTAGGTTATGTATTTAACATATGCTATGATTTACCCCCCCCCCCCCTCCTTATTGTGCAAATATGTAGCCCAATTCTGTTCATAAACTATTATACTCTCATCATATTTTGTTTTATTTCATTAGCATTAACCAAACTTCACTTCTCGAGTGTTTTACAGATATTAGAGCAGTACCCTCCGTTGTCTGAAAAAGTTCCAAAAAAAGTATTTATCTAAAAGTTTATAGTTCTCACATCGGAATATATTCCAGGATAAGATTAAAATCTTACTTAAAACGCTCCTACGGTTGGCTCTAATTTAAAACATTAAAACTTACCTCTCGATTTTAAATTTAACTAATTTTTATTGACTCTGCTTTTGCCTTTGCTTTCTTTGGCCTTTCGAACAAATGATTACACGAAAATCAACTTCAGCAGTAGAATATAATCATCCACGTACATACGTAGAAATTTATTTGAAGGAGGTCTTAATTTTGGGAAGAGGGGAAATATTAAAAAAAATTTGCAGAAATTGGGTAATTACAAAAATAAGAAATTACTAGGAAATAGTAACAATGTGGAGGTTGAGGTCTAAAAGTCCCCTCCCCCTCTTTAGCTTATATGCCTAGGTTCAATATTTCGGGAACGGACAAGTTTGAAAAAAAAAACAGTTATTTGAAACATTTAGGAGGTTAAGCGGAAAATTGTAAACATGTCAGATTACCTTCTCTACCTCCCAACCCCCCCCCCCATTTCCATGCAATTTTCAGCTTTCAAATATATGCTTATCTGATTAATTAGTACAAGCTTGAAGATTGTATCTCTTGTATTCTATTGGCATTTCGCTAGTTTCGACAACTTGTCAGTTCTTTGACCTTAGCAATTCACTGGAAAAAGTCAAAGAACACTTTTGAATTCCCAACTTTCTTTATGAATCTAAAAACAATTTTAGGTGTGGCTTCACTAGTTTTGTTTTTTTTTCATTTTTCAAGTTCTGTCAGTTCAACCTTTTATGGGTGTTCACCATCCGATTTCTTGCAAAAATTATAAGCTGGTGGGATAATGAAGTGTGTGTATATTTTTCTTTTCGTTTTTGTTTGTCTGGGTTTTGTGTTCTAACTTGAACCACATAAAAGGGTTTTCTAATTTCTTTACTTTCTTTCATAGTAAAATAAATTCATGGTTTTTGGGTATATAGCGGCTATGTGCTTTCTCTGTGTTCAGTTTTTCAAACAGTACGTGGTAACGAACTGTAAGTAAGGACCGACCCGGCTCAATGGTAACCGAAACTCTAGAAAACGGGTTTTTGATACAAATTGATACATCAAAAGAATCAGATTTTAATGCTGAATTCAAATATATAAATTTCATCAAGTTTAGTCCTACCCATCAAAAGTTACGCACCTGAGAAAATTTGGCTGATTTTCGAAAAAAAGGCGGAAGACCCTCTAAAAGTTATAGACCCTTAATGAAAATCACACCATCACATTCAGCGTATCAGAGAACCCTACTGTAGAGGTTTCAAGCTCCTATCTACAAAAATGTGGAATTTTGCATTTTTTGCCAGAAGAAAGATCACGGATGCGTGTTTATTTGTTTTTGTTTTTTTTTTTCCCAGGGGTGATCGTATCGACCCAGTGGTCCTAAAATATTTTGGGAGGACTCATTGGAACGGAAATTAAAAGTTCTAGTGCCCTTTTTAAGTGACCAAAAAAATGGAGGGCAACTAGGCCCCCTCCCACGCTTATTTTTTCCCAAATTCACCTGATCAAAATTTTGAGATAGCCATTTTGTTCAGCATGGTTGAAAATATGATAAGTATGTCCTTTAGGATGACTTAATCCCCCGAAGTCCCCGGGGGGAGGGCTGAAAGTTATGAACTTTACCCAATGTTAACATATAGTATTGGTTATTAGGAAGTATACAGACGTTTTCAAAGGGGATTTTTTCTGGTAGTAAGGGGGTGGTTGGGTCGGGGGTTATTTGGGAAGATCTTTCCATGAAGGAAGTTTTCATGGGGGAAGGGAAATTGCTATGAAGGGGGTGCCGGATTTCTCAGCATTATTTAAAAAAAAGATCAGAAATTAAATATAAAAAAAACAAGTTTTCCAACTCAAAATAAGGAGTAACATCAAAACTTAAAACGAACAGAAAATATTACGTGTATGATTGGGTTCACCCTCTAGTCAATACCTCGCTCTTTAAGCCAAAGATTTTTTAGTACTTTCATAAGAGCTATTTATTCTAAATAACGGCCTTTGTGATTAAGGGGTCATTTTTAAAGAATTGGAACGAAATTCGAACTTTAGCTTAAAGAGCGAGGTATTGACTAGGGGGCGAGCCTCCTAATATACGTCGAATATCGTTATAGAAGATCGTTACGTAAGTTAATTCGTAAGTTACGTATATTTATTAGTAATAAAAACGTTGGTAAATAAAATTAAACAAGTTTCGAGAAAGCCATTTAACCAAATAAAAGTGAAATTAATATACAAATTTTGTTTTAATTATTCATGTACGGTGAGCCAAAATCAAAACCTACATTAATTCAAAAACGTTTAAAAATTAAATAAAAAAAAAACAAGTTTTTTTTAACAGAAAGTAAGGAACGACGTTAAAACTTAAAACGAACAGCAATTATTCCGTATATGAAAGGGCCTGTCCCCTCCTCAACGCCTCGCTCTTGACGCTAAAGTTTTTTATTGTTTAAAAAAATAGAGTTGTCAGAAAGTCAAACTTTAGCGTAAAGAGCGAGGCGTTGAGGAGGGGACAGCCCCTTTCATATACGGAATAATTTCTGTTCGTTTTAAGTTTTAACGTCGTTCCTTACTTTCTGTTAAAAAAACTTGTTTTTTTTTATTTAATACTGAATCAAAGTTGAATCATGTGCAAGCCATCGTTTACAAAGAGACGACAATGGATTCCTCTTCTCAACCAGTCGTTGAGCCCTTCTACAAAAATGAAAATGCTTGAAAAACAAAATCTCTTTGAGCCTGGAAAGATTTTTTTGGCCCCTAAATGTCACCCCAGCCATCTTCTAAAGACGTGGCACTTCTGGAGAATTGCTATTTGAAGCTACTTGGCTATATAAACACAAACTGTGGTTAAGGCCGTGTCCAAGGGCAGGGAGGTAGGGCGTCTGACACCTCCCCCCGAAATATTTTTTCGACTCGTAAAAACCAAACAAAAATGAATATAATTTTTTTTTTTTTTATTCTTTCCATCTAAAAGTCAAGGCCTTTATGTCACTTTTTTCTGGAACGATTTAGAATTGGTTAGAACTTGATTTTCTTTTCCTTTTTCTTTTGCAGGATTTGTGCATTTAATTAAAAATTCCCAATCGAAGCTCCACAATGGCACACCTTTTCAATCTAGTCATTTTATTACAATGTTCTTTCGGATGTTTAACTCTGAAGGTAAGGATAGTTCACTTAATTTGCCCGCGAAAATATGCACATTTGATTGGCATAGATTCAAAATGCTAAGGTATTCTAATTTTCCTGGTCGCCTAATTGACAAGTTACCAAACTTGGAACCAAATAGGAGGATAATTGAGTAGAATTAAAAGTCAGCCATGCTCAGAATTTGTAATGATCGAATTATTTGAAATTATTGGTGACACGAAGCTTGTCTTAGAGAATGGCTGAGATTTAAGGTCAATAGCCAGTGGTGTCGTTTGGGGGTGGCAAGGGGGGCAGTTGCCTCCCCCTAATAAATTGGAAAAAAGCTATTATATAGCCCATGCCCCTTGACTCTCTGGATGTGGAACTTTTTTGCCCCCTCAATAAAAATGCTGGAGCTACGCCCCTGTCAATAGCGACACCACCATCGTATGAAAAATATTAATTTCCTCTATGTAGTTAAAACCACAAAAAGAAGCTAGAATTTATGTGTTTGTCTAATCAACTAGCCCCATGAAATAGCACCATATAAAAGGATAATTGAGCAGGACAAAAGCGTAGCATTAGTTTTCACTTTAGCAAAGTATAATCACCTAAGGAACAAGTACTGACAAAACTCTCCAAAAGTGACCCCGCGTACCTCAGCGCCTCTAGAAGCAAAATGCTGTACTACTTAATTGCTCCGAGCCAATAAGCCAATCTATTCTCCTAAGTTGTATTGAATTGTGTTACTACGTTATTTAGTTGCCAGGTTCGCATAGGTATGGAATCATCTCCGGAGACGCGGACAAAGGGTCACTTTTTTTGTGTGGGAGAGGATAGGTTTTGTCAGTACTTGTTCCGTAGGTGATTATACTTTGCACTTTAGTAACCAATACAAATTTCTAAGTTACTTGAAACCATAGGGCCGTTTTTTAGCACTAAGATCTTACATCTAAGATCCTTCACCTTTCTGCAAAGATTATCGTTTTTTTTCAACTCATCTTTGTTCTAAGATCTTACAGCTCACTGATGTTAGCAAATTACGTGAAAGACGCCATCTTTCTGCCATATAGAACAATGATGAGATAACTTTGATGATCTATACTCATCATTGTTCTCAGACCGCTGATCAGAGCAGAATGATGAAAGACGTTTGCATAAAAACGACCAAAGATGTAAGATCTTAGCTCAAAGATTTCACTTTTAAGCGTTTTCTGACAAAAGATATAAGGTCTTAGCACATTGACGAGTGAAAAAACGGCCTTCATATGAATGACTTGAAAAAGCCAGCCCTAAGAACGGCTGGGATTCGAACTTGCAAACGATATAAACACAGAATGCCGCATATTTCTTTCTTCTATACAAATATATTAAGATTTCCCTTAGATTGTGAAGCTTGACCTAAGCAAAGGTTGGAATGCAAGGTCAGTAGCAATGCTAGCACAAAATGTATTTTTGTTTTATCTCTCTCATGCTTAAAATACACTTGAAAAGAGACCTAGGGTATGAGACGTAAGGGCTGTATTAATTATTTGACAGGCTAACTAGGGAAACCTTTGAGTATTGATTTATCCTTAAGGGTCAAAAAAAGAAAAAGAAGAAGAAACATTAGAAAATAAGCAGATATCGCTTCAAGGCCGTACCCAGGACTATTTTTTGAAGGGGGGTTTTACTCAAACAAAATTTCGGGGGGGGGGGTACACAAAAAAACCTAAAAGAACGCATGCAAAATTTGTTTATATCCGTTTTTGTTACGTTTTCACGAGTCAGACAAACCTTTCGGGGGGGGGGGGGGCAAACCGGATAACCTCCCCCCCTGGATACGACCCTGGATCGCTTACTAGTTATTTTTTTTTTTCGAAGTAAATAATTTCTGAGACCACACTGGCTAATCATGATAAAACATAAAATCGCGAAGAAAGGAAGAAAACGAGGACAAATAACCGTTGCTGAGAAAGGGTCGTCCAATTTTAGTTTTGTGTTTTTGTTTTAAGGTTTGGTTTTTTATATTTTTATCAGTTTTATTCTGCACTGAGGAGAGTCAAGTGGAGGTCTTGACCAAAAAATTTGCATATTTTTTCAATTTTTTTCACTGGCTGGTAGTTGTCGTCGTTTTCTTCCTTTCTTCGCGATTTTATGTTTTATTGTTTTTTCAAAGTACTAGTTATTTTTCTTATGTTTTTATTTTTTACATTTATGTATTAACCAAGCTGCCAGGGGCATCAATTAATGAAGATGTATGGGGATTTATTTTCAAAATTTAAGGGGGGGGGGCATTTTTGTTGTTTTCCCGTTTTTCCAATGAGAGAACCAAAAAAGGTATCTTTCAATGAAAAGACGATACAGATGTTTAGAAAATCTAAGGGAGTGGTATCTATGGTAGCAAAAAACATCTTAAGGAATTGTGGGACTATTTGCACATGAAGGAAAAAGCTGCTTATTCACTTGAAAAACTCGCAGTGAATCGGAAATAATCCGGGCCTTACCAGATTAATCGTATTCTAGGGAGTTGTTATGTAAATGGGGATGATAAGCTACTTTTGTTGGCGCTCAAACCGGATTCTCTTGAGTATAGCCTATCACAAATTTTTGGTAACTTCATAGTTAAAATTTAAAATAAAATAGAAAATAAGACATAATTTTAAAGTTGTTACATTTTTATGTTTTTATATTTTGTAGTTTTATATTTTTTAAGTCGTTCAATTTTTATAAATGTGACTTTTTTAACCCCTCTCATCATGATTTTCGTGTCCTTTAAAATGTCACAGTCTATTTTTTTGCAATACCCGATTATTTGCGAAAAACGTGATAAAGGAATTACTCAGCAGAACGTAAAAGCCCTTGTCTGGTGGTCTTATTAAAAAGACTTAATAATCACGAAACCTGTGTCTATGTGTTTTTTTAATAACCGCATATTCCGCCATAGAAGTTTTTCTCTTTAGCATCAAATATTGCTATCCAAACTACGTTTTCGGGGCTCAGCATGGTGAAGGAATTGCTGTGTATTTCTGGACACAATTTGTTACAATAGTTCCAGGAAAATAATTTCAACACAAAATTCGTTAAACATTTCATAAAAATTAAGGATTGAAAATTTTATTCTTTTACAAATGAAGTTTATGGAGTGAGTTTTGTTATTCAATTAATCAAAAGTCTTCTATATATATATATATATATATATATATATATATATATATATATATATATATATATATATATATATATATATATATATATATATATATATAAACAAAAAGACATGACAGTGTATCTTGGGATCCTGAATCATTTGCACGATACATTTATGTTATGTTTTACGCTGGTTTCTAAAAGATGAAAGATAAAAAAGATGTCACTACTTCCGCTTATAGTTTATGTATCACTAGGAGTTTGCCTTTGGTGGACAAGAGCCAGGTATTTCTTAGGGAGGTGGGCTTCACGAAAACGCCTCTTCCCCTTTTTCTAAGAATATTCGCCTATATTTACACTTTCATTTTTTTAATTATTTAGCTTTTTAATTAGTACAACTACTTTCTTCGACCGTTTCCATTTATGCTCCCATTTCGTTGTTCTACTGTGGATGCAGAACCTATAGTATTCAAAGGGAAGGGGTTGGGGGAAATTGCCCTCCTCTTCCTCTAGATTTTTGGCCCTTTCCCAGATTTTAAAACACTTTTCTTTGTATTTTCATTGCAAAATACTTATGTTTAGTATTTTCATTAAAAACAAAACGAAAAAAATAACAAAATCTTCCCCAAATTTGAAAAAAAATGAATTTACCCCCCCCCCCTCACATTTTCTTCAACAGTCTTCTCTGGTTCCAACCTACAACGAAATAGTCCTTTAACGATTTACACTATAACAAGCTAAGGTACCCTTTTATTTGCGTTGCCAATCTCTGAAACAAGAGATTTCCGTTTTAATAGAGGGGCCTATTTGACATTGACTGCTATGATCTAAGCACGTCAAAAAAAAAAAAAAAAGACTCGAAATGTAAGCTTCAAATGGGTCAAAATAATTACGTCATCGGGCATTAATTTTCCAAGTCGGCAAGAAAGGTACCGACAAGAAACAGTAAGTAATCCATCAAAATGAATTGATTGCCTTGCCCGGAAGCTGCAATTCTAAATGTCAATAAATTGATCAGCTGGCGGTCTGGTAGTAAGTAGTTAGTATCTAAAAATCATGCTACAATTTTTGGGTGTTGTTTTATTACCCTTCTCAATTTGCCTTCTCTCTGCCAAAATCTAGTCTATTTGAGGGCTTACTATCAGAGTTAACCAAGCCCTTAAAATTAGTTTGAAGGCACTGAGCTGCTAGAGCTAAATAACTAAATCAATCAATCCCACTGTAGTTCAACTGCTAAGTCTCTCAGAAATTATTCAGTCAAGAAACACAAACTTTTCCTTATTATAAAATACAATAGATGAGACACGCATACAGGAAGGGTCTTTGGCCCATGCCCCCTGAAATCTAAACACGTCTTCAATTCTGTCTTATAATCTCTTGTATCATTCACCTTTTTTCGAGTTTTCTCTAGACTGCTCGCCAATATCCTTCCCAGAAAATAATCTCGAATGTAGCCCACCTACTGTAGAAGTTATTATTGTCGTTATACTTTTGTTATGCGTTATTGTTTTTGAAGTCTGTAGGTTCAGCGCTACGTGATTAAAAGCAAGATTAGTTCATTTTAATGTCGAGCCCTTCCTTTGGCCCTTCCACTTGCACTGCAAGATTAGCAATAAGTCTTGAAGTAGTAAACAAAGTCTCATAGGCATTTCTGATACTGAGTCTACATCTGTTTTTGGTGCTGGTGTTTTTGAATATTGTAGCAGCTTAAAGCCTAGATCCAGAGAAAATATTTAAAGATAAAAAGGCTGAATCATCAACTTAGTTTATCCATTTGTAAGATTTTGTAAATAAACAAAGGAAAAATGATAAATTTACTGTTCTCCTATCTCATTTTTGTAAATTTGATTACATGTTCATCTAGTAATAAAATATATTATCCTAGGTAGAGGCTTCATTCAAATATCTTTATCGACAAGCAATGGTTAAGAGAAAATTCATTAAAGCTAAACTGTAAACCAATATGCATTATGTTGAAACTCGTATGCACTTCCTTGCTTCTGCATACTTCTAAATAGTTTATTCTGTTTTAGATTCACGAAGAAATGTCTTCAGATGAAATTCGGAGTCTATTTCATGTAGAATCACATACAGAAGGTAAGGGTCAGGGAATTAACCTTATGTTTAATTTATTCATTTCCTTATTTCTCAGAAAACATACATCTTCTCTGTGTTCATTTGTCTGGAAGTCTCTTCATAAAGCCTGTTTACACAATAGCAGTGTCAATATTTAACGTTTATGAGTTTTGTAATGTACAATACAAAATATGGATTCGCTGTTTACAAGTTAATGACACAACACTAAGACGCATATAAGTTTAAACATTGTGCATTATCATGCGTGTTAACTTAGTGCTTGAACCGAATCCGAAATCCGAGGAATACTACGGTGAATATTCCTCTTCATTTATAGTTTCTTCATCATAGTTAGTGTTAGCTTGCCTCTGATCCAGGGTTGCCACTCCTAGTGATTTATAACTATTTCTAGTGATTGTTTATATTATCTAAACAAAAAAAAATCACTAAATCAGCACAAAATTACAAGATTATTGAAGAAAACCACTAAAATCTAGTGATTTTTTCACCCGGTGGCAACCCTGCTCTGATCGCTTTCAAACTCCGTTTATTTTTAAGAACGACGTATCTGTATTGCTAGTCTGGTGTGATAGGAGTTGAAAACTCAAATCTTTGTTAAAGAAAACCGCTATCCGAAACCAAAATGCCTCAAAAATTCATTGAAAATGTGCAAGATTCCTTCATTTGCATACTTTGGACTGAGCAAGACCATGCCCAAAAGCCAATCTCCGTTCAGCATTGTCTGCAAATCTGTGCTTAAGAATTTTTTGAAACGGTGTAGAGAAGCCTCTACACCGTTCATTTTGAAAGGCATTGTGGGAAAATCATCTTTTCCGATTCATCTTTGATACCATGCAACCAAACTAAAATGGCAATTTCGGTCTTGCATTTTTCCAATCCATTTTTATTCAAACTGTCCTATGGAGATTCACTTTAAGAGCTTGCTGGCCGTAAAAACTACCAGTTTCATTAGAACCGGTGGGATTAATTCCTAGATAAGGGAACAGGTTTTTCTGCAATTTTCTGCGAAAATTCTTGGTTTGTACAACCAAAAGTCGAAAGGTCGACAGTAGAAACTGATTAAATATCCCTTAAATATAGTTAGATATCTGAGTAACTACCATCTACTTAAAAAAAATAAAACGGTACTTATCGGATATTGGAAACACACCCAGAAAGTGAAGTTAGGTTAATCCTAATGAAAAATAAGACAACAAGATGATAAAATAATACTTTAGAAACAAAATTATGAAAACCCTTACCTAACGTTACCTAACTTAACGCCCACCGCCACCCCTTATGTCAAATATGTAGCCCAAATTATAGAAGTCCAATGCATGCTGTCTAAGTCCAATGCATTGTATCATCCCTCACTTGTTTTTGTAGCTATGAAACCAGTTTTCTGAGATCTAACCCAGGCGTAACTCTTGAATGTGTTTCAGTAATCGACAAGTACAAAAAAATATTTTTGTCCGGGAATATCCACGATGCCGTGTCTTCTTTAAGAGTTTATTTATCTACAAAACTATGAAATTGAAGTCAGTGTCAAGTTTTAAGGAAGGTTAGGGCACCCAATACATCCTCCTGAGTGTGGGAAATGTTTTTCTTATTCTTTGTAGAATGACTTATTCGAGAGCTAAACGAAGTTAAGCGTGGTAAAGAATAATTGATAAATAAGGTTTCACTTCTCGCCTCTTAACTTTTGTGGTGAAAAATTGCTAGAGCGTGTAAGCTCTTGAGAACTTCCCTGTTACGTATAATTTCAGCTATCAATGAGATTTGGAGAATAATATTACTATTTGTAAAATCCAAGGGCTGCTTGTGAAAGAGGCTACAAAACTTATGCGGTAGCATCGATACTGCTGTACCTACAGGTCTCAAAATTGACTTGAGACTTTCAAAGACGCTGATTTTATTCTCCCAAAATTTCCTTGATCAAATTATTCGAACTTAAAACTTAGAAATCTATAAATAATCTTTATAAAATTTAGGAGAGCCATCTATCATCCAAGAGATTTTTATACTAAACTACCAAACTAGAGTGTTACAGTCGTATTCCGGTCGAGCAGCTAGGGGAGGGGGAGGTGCACTTTTTCTCAGGCACAGCATCTGTTGGAGCCCCATTTAGGTAATTTATATATCGTATATCTTATGAATGGCAAGGCTACTTACGCTGTTAAAGGGAAGGAGGTGCGAAAATCGACGTTGTCCCTGGTTACCAACAGATGTACGCCTCAATTCCAAACAATGAGAAAAAAACAATTTATTCTCTAAATAAAGCCCCTCTGGAACGGGATACCACCAGGCGGCTACTTTGACAGTGTATATATATATACAAATCTCTAAATTAGCCAACCGGCCAACCAGAATTTTAAGCCTAGGAGTCCAGCTGGACATAAGGAAACATATTAAGAAAACAATTTTTAGTCCATAATATGCAGAATGATCCTAGTTAACACATTTTGCAGGGGGAGAACCTTTATCTTCACTTCTTTCCTTGTTTTTCCAATTTTTCTAAGAAATTCATGAATTTCTTAGGACCTATATATTCACAGAATATATACCCCCACCCCCTTAATGCGCAAATATATACCTAGAATTGCATCCTCAATCTAAATATAACACCCATTTGCATCACAAATGAACTTTACTCCCATATTAGCCATATGGTGGATGTCCCTCTGGAACAGAACTGTCGGTGCGGTGCCATCGACATGTCTTATAAACTAACCTGCTAGTCAAGCTAACTGGAACATTGCAACTTCAATTTAAGAGACTCAATTGTAAGCAGAGGATATTTTTTTTTCTTGTCCGATTAAGTAAACAGGAAGAAAGATTGCCAAAGTGAGTGCAGATTCAATATTCTCGTGGTTAGTTACACCTTTCGCATGTTGCCAACTGAATCAATCCGAGAGACCACAAAAGCTGCGGAACACTCCGGGCTCATATAATTATCCAATATATTTAAGTAATAGGAAAAGGTTCACTGCACTTGCATAACTATATAATGACTCAGATTGTTTACAATCTGAGTGAGTAGGCTACATTATTAAAGATTTGTTAGGCCTTTTAATGCTTGACCGAGCCAATGACCCATCTTCCTTGGGCTATATAGATCTATAGTATTTATGGCTCTAATTTTGATAACCGATTTAAATAGGTCATACAATGAGCTGGCCTTTGGGAATTACATAATTTCTTGTGTACTTTATCTAAAAATTATAATTTGATTTTTCTTCCTCTTTTTGGTGGGGGGGGGGGGTGCTGTTCTTGGTAATAGACTACTTGTCAGGCTTATGGAGGTCAAATACCTTTTATCTGAAGTGCTGCTAAGTTGAACTGATGGCTAATTACAAATTTGACTGCCTTTGGCTTCGTGTATAATTGCAAAGGAATGCACGGAGGATTTCTCTTGGGTAGGGGTTTTAGTTGGTACCCAACTTTTCTAAAACAGCAAAGAACAAGGGGGGACTATAAGAAAATTTTTGGTTCCGCGTTATTCGTTCAGTCTGCTTAGACAGCGGTAAGAAGCCAGACCATGTCATTTGACTGAGTATTATAGCACTAATCAAGTACAGAAAAAGGATGTGCAAAAAAACTAGCAAAAATCCCAACTGCTTAATTAGATTTTGTGGTTGATCTAATGATTTTCTTCAATAATCTAGTAATATATGTGGTGATTTATTAACTTTTTGTTTATGCAATTTAAAAAATCACTAGAAATAGTGATTAACCACTAAAGGTGGCAATCTTGAGCATAATGTAACTGAAGGTTGCCGGTCAAGATTTTAAGCTCTTAGGCCGTGTGCTCATTATGGCTTTCTCAGTCAAAGTCGCCCGTGCTTTTTTACTTTTTCCGGCAGCCTCAGTCTCCATTGGTACTTTTAAGGCTCAAAAAGGCACATCAAGCACATTTAAAATGGCTTTTTCAGAAAAGTATATTTTTCGACGAAGAAAAAGCTGTTTTTACACTGCCGAATTCGCCTGAAAAAGCCATAATGAAGATAGGGCTTTAGTCAACGGAACTTGCGTTGCAAAATCAAGATTAGCTGACTGGTCAACACAACTGATCACATATCAAGAAAAGTTTGCTGTAAATTTTTAATATAATTTAATTAACGCACAGCCACTAATAGGATTTTGAGAAACAGTATAATAATAATAAAGTTGTTTTTATTGTTAAGCATATATATTATTGCAATAAAGTTTTGTCTTTGTAGTTCCTGAATACGAAGTAGCACACATAAGATCAATAGCAAGGAGGAGTGCAGTAGAAGAGCACACTGAGGATGAAGTCCATAGACAAATAAATTTAGAAGCTTTTGGAAAAAAGTATCAACTGAAACTTAGAAGAAATGGTAATCTATTAAAAAGAAGAAATCAAGTTCGCCTTTGGGTTGCTGATTCTGGTGGAATTGGCAACATTAGCTTACAAGAAGTACCACAGGTTAGCTGTTTATTTATATATCGTTTTTGGAGGTGGAAAGACAATTTCACACTTTAAATCGTCAGTCCATTTGATATGTAATAAAAAGTATATGGTTTAAATATAATCCAATATTTATTATCATCTCCATATTTGTATTTCTGATCTTCTTTCATCTGCTATTCAAAGGCCGCTTTGTGATTAGCGAGATTATATCTTCAGTTTGAGGCAGGGACGTACGCAGGGGGGGGGGGCCTCCGCGCCCCCCCCCCCGAAATCTCACGATTTTTTTCATTTTCCTATAATTTTCTGATTTTACTCACAGAATAATGGGTTTGAATGATTCCCCCCCCCCCCCCCAAACAAATTGCCCCCCCCCCCAAAACAAATTCCTGCGTACGTGCCTGGTTTGAGGTGTCGGTACTAGTTTAGAATCCAGAAACCATGCGATAAGTGAAGCTTCGTTAACGGTAATGAAATAAAACAAAATAGGATGAAAATATAATAGTTTATGAACAAATTTGGGCTATATATTTGTACATTAGGGGTGGGGTAAAGCATAGCATATATTAAATACGCAACCTAACCCAACCTAGGTACATTTTTTGCCCCTCAACCCTAAAAAACCAAAGCTTAAATCTGTGTCACGGAGTGAGCAACACCTCACAAGGCAGAGAAAACCTGTTTTTCATGTAGCATTTCGGTCTTTCTCGATGCAGTCTTTCTCGCGTGGTTTCTAGATTCCAGACAAGCAATTTTGTCGTGTCGAATTGTGAGAAGTTCATTTCAGTTGAAAGTTATTGCCCTAATCACTTGGTAAAATCTCGAAGCCATTTGACCTATCATCATGGTCGTGACACCTGATGGGCATCTGGGAGGCCGTATGATTCAAATCCCTCTAATGGCAAATTGTTCCCATTATAAGTTTATATTATTAGTAGCTATCATGGAGCAACTGTAGCATAATAGGAAGAAAAAATATTGGCATTCAGACTGTAACAGAAGCAGCAGATATATTAAGTTTTCTGTCATCTATATACCTATCTCATTTCGGTTGATAGTCCGTTCCCTTCAAACCCTTTCATTTACGTAAAGGGCCCATCAAAGAGATGAGTGCATTGAACTGACACCTGAAGATAGAATATTTAAGAGTAAAAACTCAGGCAAAGGTACCGCTCTCACACGTATACATGAATTAAACAGCCCACGCGGCCACACCCTACTTCAATTTTACCGGCATATTGAACTTGTTAGCTTAATTAGTTTTGTCTCAAGGTTAAAAATACATCCGGGTATTATATCCCAGTAGATGGAAAAATCCTACCAATTTGTCTGTTTCCCTAAAGGCTTTTGGTACCGCCAGACTATATGGCGTCGTTGATAACTTGGACGATTCATTGAATCCGAGTTTTTTCATTGACAAGCGTCGCATTCCTCTTAGTTTAATAGATCATGTAATTATGTGTATCTCGACTGCTGTCAAATTTGAGGTCAGTTATTTGCTCTGTTTCAAAACTTGGCAGTTGGCTGTAAAAATATTTTTAGTTGTACTTTCCAAACGCGGAATACGGTCGAATCCGACTAGGTTGTCTTCAAGAATAAATCTTGATTATGTTTTTTGTATGGTCTGAAATGAACCCTTTTTAGGGTTAGCACAATCCTCACCGATCCTTGAAATTTTACTTCCAAATTTATTATCTTCAGACGAGTATGAAGCATTCCAGTATCTAATCTTAACATAATTTCTTTTTGGAGTCCCAACACTTTTTCATGCTTTGAAAGCATTGTAAAGCGAAAGCAATGCTTTCGCTTTACAATACCATATTTATCGGGATGAAACGAAGTTTTCATGATTGTGTCAGTTTAGAATTTGAACCAGAACAACTTATTGTTATATATGATGTGGTTGCAAATAAATACATGGAAGAAGTACACTGTCTTTTCCTATTAGTTTCTACTCGCTGGTTAGGACAAAAAAAAACTGATTTCGATTCCGAAACGAAATGTCATTCTCAGGCACAAATAATTAGTCCTTGGGATTTTGGGGTTAATTTTATTTAGAAAAAACTTTAACTAAACCACAAATTACTTTTTTTTTTCAAAGAAAACAGCTATACACAGATGCGATTGCTGGGAAGGGGGTGTCAGATCTCTTTTGAAGGGAGGGGTCACGTTTGCAAAAACTGGATTTCAGCCCGCTATTCTTCAGTTTTTCTGGGAGTTCATTTGGGTCAATCTCAAGGGGGGAGTGTTGTACTCCCACCTTTATCCTGCACTTTGAGCAGCTATGCCAAAAAAATGACGTTTCAAAGGGCATTAAATTAGATCGTTCTATCGAATTAAAACCTGAAGTGATAATTGGAGTTTTTGTTCACAAGTATCAAGTTATAGCATTGCGGGCTTAACTCAGCAAGTTTCCGATTACTTGATAGAGGAAAAGGTAAAAAAAAACTTGTATCCGCTGTCAATAAAGATAATAACCATAGGTTTCAAGAAAACAGCTTCTCCAACTAAAACTAATTTAAAAAGGTGTACTTTTCGATGCGTTATTGTTTTTCCAAAGCGTTTTAAATGGCTCATCATTCATAAAATTACTATAATATTTATTCAGTAGTCAAATATAATCATGGTAATTAAGGCAGCTATGAACCATGTCATCAGACCATTTAATGCTATTAATCTAACTTGACCATGCAGGTGTAAGAAATCTAACCTGTGTCAAACCTCTGAATTCCCTGTACAGTTTGTAAAGCTTTAGATTATAAATATATTTTCTGTTGTTTTAAATTTTGGAGATATTCGAAGAAAGTTTTCTAAGAGGTACTGAACCAAGCAATATTTTACTTCATCTATTATCGTTTCTATTCCAAAAGAGTGGATGTTTACTCCACTTAGCACCCTTATGCACAAGCATGATTTTACAAACACGAAGAGATTGGTGAGGGCTCAGTTTTATAAAAACAGTGATATAATTCTAGACTATTTTCTTAGTTTTTATTTACTTCCATGCGGGCTGCAAGGTTGATGCACTCCTTTGATCTCCTCCAGATTGTGCTCTTGACTCTTTGGGCCAGTTGGGTATAAGAAAGAGTCTTCAGACTTGGTTTGGATTTTAGTCATTCTATGGGCTGTACATGTTGCTACTTGAATTGCAGCCAATCATCAACTATTAAAAGATGCCGTGTTTTTCAATTGTATTATGCATATATGCAGGCTTCTATGCATGGTTGCAGCCTGTTGCACAGATAAGGGCATGGAATCTGTGTGTAATTTTTTGCCTTTTATTCGTCCCTTTTCAATGAACAAGTGTATACGGACGATTCATTGATTATATCAACTATAGTGACTGAATATATTTAGCCGGAATGGTTATCTACCCCTTCTTTTTTTAACCAATGTAATGAGCTAGTATTTGCTTAGTTTGTCTTCTAAGTTTCCTGTTAGAAAAATGATAACAAATGATTAATGATTGACATAGAATAATTAATAATAAGGAAAGTATTATGCTTTGGCTATTAGGCTTAGGCTATTAGGCTCATTTTTATACATTCTGAAAAAGGCTTATGCCAGCTGTGCCTCTCACTCAGACTATCTGAATTGGCTTTTTCTCCAATTAGCCAAAAATCAAAAATCAGTTTCACTTCACTTAATTCAAAAATACCCCGAAGTTTAATAACAAATAATAAAGGACAATAGAGTGCAGGAAAAGAGTCAAAGGTGTCATGGATCTAAACTTCAGATTAAATAAAAAAAAAATTTTTTTTTAACTGAAAGTAAGTAGCCACATTAAAACTTAAAACGAATAGAAATAATTCCGTATATGAAAGGGGCTGTCCCCTCCTCAACGCCTCGCTCTTTACGCTAAAGTTTTTTATTGTTTTAAAAAATAAAGTTGTGAAACAGAGTCAAACTTTAGCGTAAAGAGCGAGGCGTTGAGGAGGGGACAGCCTCTTTCGTATACGGAATAATTTCTGTTCGTTTTAAGTTTTAATGTCGCTCCTTACTTTCAGTTAAAAAATCTTGTTTTTTTTTATTTAATTTCTGAGCGTTTTTATATTAATGCAGGTTTTGATTTTGGCTCACCGTACATGAATAGTTAAAACGAAATTTGCATATTAATTTTACTTTTTTTTCGCCAAATGACTTTCTCGAAATTTGTTTAATCTTATTTATTTCTTATTTAAGAATCTTATTTAAGAATGACCCCTTAATCACAAAGGCCGCTAATTAAAATGAATAGCTCATATGAAAGTATTAAAAAAAAACTTTAGCATAAAGAGCGAGGTATTGACTAGGGGGCGAGCCCAATCATATACGTAATAGTTTCTGTTCTTTTTAAGTTTTAATGTTGAAAAGCTTTCAGTTGAAAAGTTTATCAGTTGAAAACTTGTGTTTTTATTTAATTTCTGATCGTTTTTTTTTAAATAATGCTGGGAAATCCGGCGCCCCCTTCATAGCAATGTCCCTTCTCCCATGAAAACTTCCTCCATGGAAAGATCTACCCACGTAACCCCCGATCCACCCCCTCCCCCACCAGAAAAAATCACCCTTGAAAATGTCTGTGTACTTCCCAATAACCAATACTATTTGTAAACATTGGGCAAAGTTCATAACTTGCAGCCCTTCCCCCGGAGATTGTGGCGGATTAAGTCATCCTCAAAGACACAGTTATTATATTTTTTACCATACTGAACAAAATGACTCTCTGTAAATTTTGATCGGGTGACTTTGGGAAAAAATTAGGGTGGGAGGGGGCCTAGTTGCCCTCCATTTTTTTGTCACTTAAAAAGAGCACTAGAACTTTTAATTTTCGTTCGAATGAGCCCTCCCGCGATATTCTGGGACCTCTGGGTCGATACGATCACCCCTGGAGAAAAAAAACAAATAACGATGCATCCATGAACTTTCTTCTGGCGAAAACTACAAAATTCCACATTTTTGCAGATAAGAGCATGAAACCTCTACATTATGGTTCTCTGATACGCTAATGAATGAATCTGATGAATCTGATGGTGTAATTTTTTTAAGGTTCTATAACTTTTAGGGGTGTTTCCCCCTTTTTTTTCGAAAATAAGGCATATTTTCTCAGGCACGTAACTTTTGATGTGTAAGACTAAACTTGATGAACCTTATATATTTGAAATCAGAATAAAAATATAATTCTTTTGATGATCTATTGGTATCAAAATTCCTTTTTTAGAGTTTCGGTTACTATTGAGCCGGGTCGCTCCTTACTTTCAGTTCGTTACCACGAACTGTTTGATAAGTATAAGTCGAAATTTCATTGTGCTATACTGTATAATTTTGCACAATACATGGGGAACTATTGTGCCTAAGTTTGTTCGTTACTTGTTTAGAATCCAGTAAACACGCGAGAAAGACCGCATCGAAATCTCAAAGATGCTATATGAAAAACAGGTTTTCGCTGCCTAGTAAGGTATTGCTCACTCGTGACAAAGATTTAAACT
Source organism: Artemia sinica (assembly GCA_027921565.1). NCBI lineage: Eukaryota > Metazoa > Arthropoda > Branchiopoda > Anostraca > Artemiidae > Artemia > Artemia sinica. The sequence goes on along the minus strand of CM051266.1, from coordinate 39,954,688 downwards.
TTAATTTTTTGGGGTCGAAGGGGCAAAAAAAGGTACGTAGGTCGTAGGTTAGGCTAGGTTACGCATTTAATATATGCTATGCCTTACCCCCCCCCCCCCCCCCCCCTCAGGTGCAAATATATAGCCCAAATTTGTTTCAGAACTATTATATTTTTAAAGAAACTTAACGAAAGCATTTAATTTAAAATAGCATTAACGAAACTTCACTTATCTCGTGTTTACTGGATACTAAACAAGTACCGTTTTTCTTTGAACTTAACATTTTTTTTTTTTTACTTTTTGTGGGGCTATAAATGGTTCTTTTCGTGTTTACCTGAATTAACAACTTAGGCTCTAATCAAGGTGGATGTGATGCTAAACAGGACCGATATTCGCGGAAGATATTCGCGACCGGGTTTGCCTTAACGGTAAAATATGCTAGTCTTGAAAAACATCTTAAAACGAATATTGTAATTATCGACTGAAAAAGCAAATTCCTTGAAATTTGACCGAGCTTCCGCCGTCCTGATCAACTCATCTCTATAAACTGATATCAGCAATTGGGTCTTAATCATGATTTTACATTATTTTCAAAAACCTCATCCATTTCATGAAATTATTAATTTACAAAATAAAAAGAGCACTAAAATTCATAGTTCGTTTTTTTTTTTAAATTCACGAGGACAGTAATTTGAATTTGGGGCCAGAAACACTTTCTACTAGAAGTTTCGATTCGCTTTCCAAGTCGAGCTAATTCTCACTGAATCGCGAATCTCGGTCTGGAATATTGTTGTGAATATCAATAAATAAGATAAGATATTTATTTCAACAAATGCCATCAGACATCGAAGCAAGCATTGCTAGCCAACTCCCGAATATTGCCTTTGATCCCTATCGTCCCATTGCTTCAACGTCATCATAGAATACTTGGACAAATTGTATATCTGAAATATACCATACGTATGACATATTATATGTCTAAAACTAATGGATTAATTCACTACCAGAGCTGACCTTGTTTAACGCAATTCAGCTGCTATAGATACCAGAGTTTAACGCAATTCAGCTGCTATAGATACCAGAGTTTAACGCAATTCAGCTGCTATAGATACTTTTTTGTACTAGTCCCGCAATCAAGCCGCATCCGGGCTCATCAAGCTGTCCAGTAAACGACGAAACACATCTTTCCAGAGATTTTGCGCGAGGGAGGCAGGCTCAATGATTTCAAGCCAGTGACCATCCCAGCGTCGACACATTTCGGAAAGCCCCGATTGGCTCAAGCTGATATGTCACAAGCCACGTCTTTTTCTGTCCTCTAGGTTCCTTCTTTCATCCTGGTGGTGGTAGGCATTTGACATGTATCAACGCCTAGTAAACTCTGAGCTTTGTGGAAGGAGAGACTTTGCTGTGCTTCTAACAGGAGTTCTTCACCTGTAGAAAGACGTTCCATACAGATCATATGCAATAACAGATCTCCTCTGAGGATTCACCAGTTGCGTTTATCATTGGGCCAAAATGTCTGAATGACTGAATATCCAGGGTTCGACTACCATTTAGGGCCACAGAGTTGTCATCCATCCCGTCTGTCCGCGTCGTTTTCGTCGTCGGCAGACTCATTTTGAGACCAGTCGAGAGGGCTCGGTTTGCCACTTCATTGATCATAGCCATCAGCAACAGATTCAAGAAGTATATCGACATTATAAGCGCATTCGAGATCTTTAATGGAGAAGAATGGGCCAAATACTACACATTTATACTTGTCGAAAGCCATGAGAGTCCAATCGATGGCAAAGTTGAATAAATTCGAGGAGAGGGTGCTGCGTTGATTTATAATCTCTTAAATTAGGATCAGATTTGAAAACTCACCGTCAAATCTGACTTGGACCTGGATCCCATCATAGTTTGCCTTTAAAAATCCGGTAATCGTTTCAGGAGCGCCGTCTTTTCTCATAGCTACCCAACTAGCGTTCCAATGGACATAATCGAAGGCAGCGATGAAATCAATGAGGACCTGGATTTTCCCCTGCCGGTGTTTGACACGGTGTCCTATGATAGTTAAAGGCTCCCTGAAAGTATTTTTGAAGATTTTGCTATTCACTGAAGATGCTATTTGATGCCCCATTTATGCAGATATTTCATAAACTTTTAGCAACACAAAAATAATGAAGTTTTTAAGCTTTGGATGCTTTGGACGAAATTCTTTAATAGAATTTCCTATTAATGAGAGTTGGTCATAATAAGTGGCTTAGTGACATAGAATACATTAAGCTATAGACAGGCATTGAAAGGCGTGAAAAGGAAAGAAAATTAGGAAACCATAAGACTAGAATGCGTGAAGTAAAGCTGAGTATTCAAAAAATTGACATAACATATTATTTTAAGCATGAATAATTTATTTCAGTAGATCTAATCTCACTATATTTTTTCTTTGCTTGTTTTAGTTTTTTTTTATCGCCCCTTCCAATCACCCTCAAAGTTTATCTGTAACATTCCAGCCAACACGGGGTAGAGCAGGTATTTTTAATTTTTTGGTATCCTAAAGAAATATAGGCAAAGGGAACCAGGAGTGGCCGAGAGTTCAGTCTATGAATAAGTTAAGAAGATGTAACATAGCTGAACAAATGTAGGCATTTAATAGGCTTCAATCCAGAACTATATTAAGAATGGGACTAGCAGAAAAGTGTTCGATGAATTCATATCTTCAGTTATCTTGCGCAAAAAATAAAGCTTTGGACGACCATTGAGATTATTCGATGTTTGATGGAGCAATTAAATTTACAAGCTCTACTTTAGAAAGTCTATGAAGTCCTGAGTAGTAATATGAATCGGTGTATCTACTTAAATATAACTCTTAACGATTATCTTCCCTGTCAATGATTGAATATTTCTCTGGCATAACATCTGAGAGGAACAGAAAGCTAAAGTCAGGGTCTTCTTAATTCAATATTTTGCAAGAGACTGGCATACCTTATACCTTAAGACTGGCAAAACTAGTAGAGCCATTGTGCTGAATCGCTTATAGTTTAGGCAAGGGGGAAAAACCATCAAAAATCGTGCATACCTCGTGGTGGACGTGCCATTCATGGCATGGGTTTGCCACACGGGGCCTGAAGCATGCTTATCGTGGTATGACAAGGAGCGACTTGACATGCAATGATACTTATTAAATAGCTGGCCAGCAGAAATTGCTGGGAGTGGATAGGGGGGCTGCCACTAAAATCTTCCTGAAAATACCCCAAATCAGGCTGAAACGTGAACAAAGTGGTTTTTTTTCTTAAAAAGGGGATTCAGCACCGTGTTCATCAAAACAAAAAGCCATGTCTATGTTTTGCTTGCATAATTTGTAATGCTTATATCCGCTTTCAACCTAACCTAACATAAAAAAAACCTTCAGCGTGTCTAAAAACAAAATGTTCAAATGATTTATACCCTGCGGCAATCCTAATCGGCAACGGTTTAAGAACAGCAGCTGACAAACTAGCCTTAAACTGCAGATACTGACGATGATTAACATTTCCTCTAGAATACTTGCCCAGTTGAGACAGTTTTATAAGCTATTTCATGCTACATTTTAGTACAGATCTCTGCTTGATATCAAACAGTTCGTGGTAACGAACTGTAAGTAAGGAGCGACCCGGCTCAATGGTAACCGAAACTCTAGAAAACGGTATTTTGATACAAATAGATACATCAAAAGAATCGCATTTTAGTGCTGATTTCAAATATATAAGTTTCATCAAGTTTAATCCTACCCATCAAAAGTTAGGCGCCTGAGAAAATTTGGATGATTTTCGAAAAAAGGGGGAAAGACCCCCTAAAAGTTATAGAACCTTAATGAAAATCACACCATCATATTCCGCGAATCAGAGAACCCTACTGTAGAGGTTTCAAGCTCCCATCTACAAAAATGTGGAATTTTGCATTTTTTGCCAGAAGAAAGATCACGGGTGCGTGTTTATTTGTTTTTTTTTTTTTTTTTTTCCCAGGGGTGATCGTATCGAACCAGTTGTCCTAGGATATCGTGGAAGGGCTCATTGGAATGGAAATCGAAAGTTCTAGTGCCCTTTTTAAGTGACCAAAAAAAATGGAGGGCAACTAGGCCCCCTCCCACGCTCATTTTTTCCCAAAGTCACCTGATCAAAATTTTGAGATAGCCATTTTGTTCAGCATGTTCGAAAATATTATAAGTATGTCTTTTAGGATGACTTAATCCCCCGAAATTCCCGGGGGGAGGGCTGAAAGTTATGAACTTTACCCAAAGTTAACATATAGTATTGGTTATTTGGAAGTACACAGACGTTTTCAGGGGAGATTTTTCCTGGTAGTGGGAAGAGGGGTTGGTCAGGGGTTACGTTGGAGGATCTTTCCATGAAGGAAGTTTTCATGGGGGAAGGGACATTGCTATGAAGGGGACGCCGGACTTCCCAGCATTATTTAAAAAAAGATCATAAATTTAATATAAAAAAACAAGTATTTCAACTGCAACAGCAGCAACATCGAAACTTTAAACGAACAGAAAATATTACATATATAATTGGGTTCACCCCGTAGTCAATGCCTCGCTCTTTAAGCCAAAGATTTTTTAGTACTTTCATAAGAGCTATTTATTCTAATTAACGGCCTTTGTGATTAAGCGGTCATTTCTAAAGAATTTGAACAAAATTTGAACTTTCGCTTAAAGAGCAGGGTATTGACTAGGGGGCGAACCCTCTAATAAACGTATTAAAAATATATGAATATAGAAGTTCGTTACGTAAGTTAATTCGTAAGTTACGTATATTTATTACTAATAAAAACGTTCGTAAATAAAATTAAACAAGTTTCGAGAAAGCCATTTAACTAAATAAAAGTAAATTAATATGAAAATTTTGTTTTAATTATTCATGTACGGTGAGCCAAGATCAAAACCTGCATTTATTCAAAACGTTCAAAAATTAAATAAAAAAAAACAAGTTTTTTAAACTGAAAGTAAGGAGCGACATTAAAACTTAAAACGAACAGAAATTATTCTGTATATGAAAGAGACTGTCCCCTCCTCAACGCCTCGCTCTTTACGCTAAAGTTTGACTCTGTCTCACAACTTTATTTTTTAAAACAATAAAAAACTTTAGCGTAAAGAGCGAGGCGTTGAGGAGGGGACAGTCTCTTTCATATACAGAATAATTTCTGTTCGTTTTAAGTTTTAATGTCGCTCCTTACTTTCAGTTTAAAAAACTTGTTTTTTTTTATTTAATTTCTATCATAGAATCAATAGACGAACAGAACTACCATTGCTGAAGTAAATTCAAGCTCCGTGAGAACACCTGCTGAGGTACAGTTACGTCTGAAATATAAAAGCTGCTTAATGCCAAGTGATTTTAATTAAAAAGAGCAGGCCTGTACATCGTTAACATTCTTTTTACCTTTCCTAGAATTTCAGTGAAAAAAATATATTTAATTACTGTACACATTTCCATTTATGTCATTCATCCAAAGCTGATGTACTAGGTTCTCATACATTCCACGTTCCTAGTATGGTCTCTTAATAATTTCAATTCATTGAACCTTTAGTAGTTCTTACATTTTGCCAGGATAATTGACTGTAATTTTGCAGGGTCCGGAAGCTCTCAATGGATACCAATATATATTTTCTGAAGGTTCCATTATTTTAAGACAGTGAACCCTTTATAATATGTCGGATGCCTTTACAAGTTCACACTTGCATTGATGACTTTACACAGTTGGTGGTCCTTAATAATTACTACTTATGATATATGAGTAGCAATTAAGTTGGTCTTCAACTGTATTTATGCTAAATAAAAATGTTAAAATGTTTATGAATAATCAAAGGCACTATAGAACCTATTTTTCCCTGAACTAAATCGCCTGCTAAGTACTTGAAATACAAATATACGTTAGTTTATTTTAAACCATCCACTGGAAATTGATTTAAAGGTACCATCCCCCATGAGAAGGGGGTAATTTTTAGATGAGTTCATGGAAAATATTCCCAAAGCGCTTTTGACTGCGGCTCTGCTTTTTAACGTTCGAAGAGAATGGATAGTTTTTGCTGAGACATTATTCTCAAATGGAAGTTACTCGTATATCAACATGGCAAAATAAAAGTTTTTTTTTATCTTCTGTCAGACATATTTTGAATTGAGAACTACAAAAGTATGATTTTATGGATGGAATTTGCCCTTTATCCTTCCGCTTTTGAGAATATTCTGAGTACCCACAGTATAATATAATTCCTTCTACCCTCCTCTGTGTCAACGTACTATTTATATATGTTTTTGTTCATTATATATTTTAGTCGGACGACGTTGGTGATATCTATCAAGATATTGAAAATGAGGCTGCAATCATTGTGAATCATGACCCAGAGGATGATGAACTTCAATTGGTAAGTTTATATTCCCAGTTCTTCCGGGCCGGATCTAGGCGGGGGAACAAAAGGGGGCAAGGGTCCGGGAGACGGCAAAACAAAAAAAGCTAAAACTGTAATATTTTTGGGCAAAAAATTGTAATATTTACAGTATGATGGTGCAGCAGGGGGTGGCAAAGTCAACAGTTGCCCCCCCCCCTGAGAAAAAACCATCTCCAGCTCTGCAAATCTGTTGAATTTGGTCCTGGCGATATCCCAAGGTTCAATCCCTTTTTCTTGCCTTATTTAATTCAAGACTTCGAGTTCCAATTACAGATTACCCATTTCTGCAAAAAAAAGAAAGATCCATCGCAATAAAATAGGAATAGCGTAAAAAATTTCGAACACACTGCTTAATATGCAATCCCAAGAATTAACTTCCATCTTAAGTAGGCATCACAAGCACAAACCTAATTTCATTTTTTTTTGCTTGCAGTGAATATCGTTTGAAATATTCACGCTGTATAGTCTATTAAACCCGAAAATGATACTTTCTCATTAATTTTTTATCTTTTGTTATCGTTTTTCAAGAATAATTCTATTGAAATTATGTTTTTATCATAAATTTAAGATTGCTTTGCCATCTTCTGCCTTTGGCAAAGAATAAGCTTAAAACAAAAAGTTGTTTTTTAATTCAGTCTTTCCAATTTTACTGGTAGTGCTGGAATGTTTCTATCGTTGATAAAAAAAAAACTGTTTAAACATTTACGAGAAAGCGTAGGAAGCTTGCTGGCTCAGTACTTGCTGGCTTACTTTAGTAAAGCAATTAACCTTAGTCTAAGGGTAATTTTTGGAAAATTTTTGCCAACTAACAGCTAAACTTAGCCAGGGGAGATCCCGATTTTAAAACTTGTTGGGATACATTTCTTCGAAAAAAAAATTAAATTCTTCCGCCCAAGAAATAACAAATGCTCGGAAATTGTTCCTTCCATTGTTCAATATTGGAATGAAGTCATACTGTTGATATTGTAAGATCTGAGCTAGGGAGGATTACACCCACCAAATCCTGTATATCAGAAACTACAAATGGAAAGTGGCAACAGTTCACCGATATAGGCCTATAGGGTGTGTGTGTGTAATTTCCGGCAATTTTGTAGTTAAGGGAATTTTGTAGTTTTCCGATTTTTTTCGATGAAATGCAAAAAAACATGGCATCTTCAACGAAAATAAAGGTTGTTTTTCCGAAGGTATTTTTCACATCTTTGGGGGATGGGGGAAGAAATTTTGCAGGTGACCACCCCCCCCCATTGCCACCACCGCTAATTGGGGGGGGCACACAACCTTAGGGGAAGGGAAAGTCTAGAGGGTGATTATTAGAAAGAATTTATAAATGATTTCCACACAATTTTTTGCTACGGTATATTCATAAACTTGAATTTGAGCAAAGACTCTCCAGTCTATTCTAGAGGAGGTGTGAGATAGTGTCTTAAGATTCAAAAGGATGTGGACCCGCAAAAACGATGAGAACCCCTACTCAAGAGCATCTTCAAAGCACGCTGCTGAGCCATCTGAATCCACATAAGCTGAAGTAATTTGATATAATAATTCTGTGTTTATGTCTTGTACATTCTTGAGAAGACCAATATAACCATGAAGTTAACTTGAAATTGCCAAATTAGGATGGTCTCTGGCATTGAAAGCACTAGGTAACAACCATGCTCTGCTGGTCACCATATCTTACAATAGCTACTCAATGAGAATGAAAGTGCACAAATCACTGGAAAAAATAAATAAAAATAAACAATCCCTGGGCATTTTGACGCGGACCAAATATAAGGTAGCAAGTTTAAGCCCAGAAATGGACCAATTGTTCGATAAAACAGAATCAGAAGGCGCAAATAGCTTTACTTCACTTTCACCATCATCAAGGCAAAAGAACTCGGCAAGGACTACAGGTTGGTTCGGCAGAAGTTCAGGTGGTTACTATGTTGACCACACCTTTTTTTTTGAAGACCATAGACTGAGACTAGTAATTAGAAAGATGTTGCTGATAATATGTCCTGTTAAAGACAAAAATATGTGTGTAACCAAAAGAGTTGTATTACAGGTGAAATAATTGCCGGAAATTACAAACTCCAAGATTTGTCACGACAAGCAATGTGCTGGATAACAATTTTTCAGTTTGTAAGCTATAATGCTTGTTACGAGATTATAAAGATAACTGGACATAACGGGGAGTCTCTTTATAACATTTATTCGTTAAACCCCAGCACCCAGAATACCTTTTGATAACCTTGGTGCCACTAGGGGGTCAGTCTAATGGATTTCTCTTGCTTGCAAACGATTATTAAGATGAACTGACCCAAGTTACCCCCCTATTTGGGACCGGGGCCTCCACGAGGTACTTCCAGCTATGTATTGAGGGGCCAAAATAAAAAAAAGTAATTAGGAGAGTGTTTCTGTTGGCGTGTGGACTATGTGACCAAGCAATGGTCGAGTTCGTAACAACAAGCCAATAAGAATTGAGAGTCTCGCTTATAAGTGACTGTAAACTTCTGATAAATTCTTGGAACAAGAGATATATTTGCAATTTGGGTCAATGTTGTAATTTACATTGGGTTTTGGAAACTCTTGTCTCGCATTTGCTTTGTATAATAAACACATAGTTTATAGAAAGAGCCTCTTGTATTATCTCGTTTTACGGGAACCCTTAGCTCTGAAAGATCCGGCTTCACGCTTACCAGTACACGTATACCAACATTAGGTGTTTATCAATGTAAACCCAGACATCACCAGTAAGTTAGTAAAGAGGTTTACATGACAGTAGTTGGGTAATGGAAATGAAGTCATACACCTAAAAAAAATTTCATTGGTGCCCATTGTGGTAATAATTAATTTGTTCAAATTTACGGGTATTTGGAAATAAAACTATTCTTCAAGTAATCATACCCCCACATCCAACCCCCACCCATCCTCTGTTGAGAAACTCCTTCCATCTACAGGTTGTACTTTGGAATTTATATACCTGAATTTATAAATCTAAAGAAATTCTAACATAAATTTAAGCTTTAACAAAGTAGACAATAAAGTACCAAAACTATGCTTTTATTTGTTTATACCATTTTAAAATCGTTCAATTTAAATCAGGTTTCAACCTAGCCGTGATTTGGTTTTCTATCCATTGGTTGAGATACAAGCGATTCCATACCTTGACTATTTTGAATAATTTATAGTGATATTCATTCTTTACTAAATACCGCTGAGTAACCAACCGCAAAAACCTTTTTGTAGCGGATCAGACCTTCAATATTTTTGTATCCTGGTACAGCACAATTGTTTTTGAAGAATCTTGGCCTTTTTATCTCTGTTTTTTAGAAAACATAACTCCATTAAATTTGTTTTGTACAGGTGACCTTATAATTGCAGAATTTACATTGATACGACATTAATTGAACACTGGCAGAATTGAAATAAATAAAAATAAGAACAAATTCGACCAAGGCTGTCCCGGAAAGAAATTTAAGTTTTTTTTGTCTTCTTATGTAAGGTAATATTAATCAGTGATATTAATTACTTTTTTCGCGTTAAATCCTTTTGTTGTATAAATTATGAATAATGAAAAAAGTATTTATTATAAGTTTTAGAACGATTGAAATTGGGTAGTCGACTTGCAATTGATGAATTAGCTCCAAGTCTGAAGTACATGCCATTAACATAATGTTCTCTAAAAACATACCTGATTACTGAATTCACTAGAAATTTTATATTTGTTTTTCCTTTTTACCTGAAGTTATAATGACCCTTAGAAAATCTTAGTGGTTATTTCCCATTATATGGGCCTCTATTAAGAAGTCCAACAAGAGATGCTATAGTCAAACGGCAGAGACGCTTTGAAAAACCCTTTTTTACAAGATGATTCAAGACACCCTTGAGAGAAATACTTTGTCTAGCGTGGTTTTAGGATATTTAAGGTGTTGTTTTTTGGAGTTTAGACGGGGAAAAAGGTACCTAGGTTAGGTTACGTATTTAATATATGCTATGCTTTGCCCCCACCCCACCCCCCTAATGTGCAAATATATAGCCCAAATTTGTTTCTAAACTATTATATATTCATCCTATTTTATTTTGTTTCATTAGTATTAACTAAACTTGACTTTTTAGAAAGGCCCATATAATGCGAAAGCACCATCTTAGTTTTCCAGGTTTGTATTATTTATTTCTTTCCTGGTACTAAAAGTAATTTGTATTACTTTATAATTTTGAAACTTTACGTTGAATAGCCTATAACTAGCTTGGTTTTCTTAAGTTTGATTTTATTTTTTGAGTTTTCGAGACAAGAGAATGGAGGTATTCCTCTAGTTTAACAGACTCGCCTATTATTTATATACAAAAGCTGTTTTCTCCTTTCTATTGATTTTAAATACCCTTATATTATAACAAATCTGTCATTTTTAAAGTTATAATTGATACAGCACTAAAAAAAACCACTATCTACACAGGTTGACAATGAATAACTTTTCATTCACTGTCTAAATTCATTATTATTACCGTTCTCGTATCTTGAAGAGAAAAGAAAATTTTGTGAGAATCAGGCATCATTCTTTAATTATTTCCCCTTGACTAGTTTTTCTTTAAGAGTTGATATCACGTTGTGATAACCGTCACGTTTTCAACCTTTGATTTTGGTGCAATGTGACATACTATCAGATACTGCAAAGAATCTCAAACCTTTTCCCTATAACCGGTCCCTATCAGGCCATGAAATAAAGGCGGGCAACAATGATATAATCTGTCCCATTGCTATGACAGTCATGGCTTAATCCCCAGTTTGTATGGGCACTATTTCTCTTAGTTATAATTTTTTTTCTTAATGTGAAAAGATGTTTTATTTGTCTACACATAAAGCATCACGTAACTTGAGTAGCCGGTTAGTTAATATGTAAGAAATGTCTGGAGCTATTCATCGTCAATTTATGTACCTCTAAGTCTGATTTTCCCGTTATGAGTCGATATCTTGGTCGACATATTTCGCAACTTCAAATGAATTTTTTTTATAGGCTTTGTTTAGTATTAACACTCAACAGGGCATTATCCGGTTCTTCTGTATTTTAACTTTTTGAAGATATTCATTACCAAAGAAAACGACAGTTTTTGTAAACTTTCTAAAGGTTCTTCTGCTTTAAATATATACTTCCGGAACTTGCAATGTATTGGTTACATTGTCGTCAGTGGTTCCCACAAAGAGGCTGGGGGAGAGGGGGAACTCGGTCCTTGTCTTCCTTTGAATATTTGTCATTTTTACGATTTTTTCCTGTAATTTCAGAAATATTCAAGTACTTCGTAATTTTTTTTCTTTTTCTGGATATGTTAATTCTATTCAAGGGTAACGACTCATCCGTGAATAAGGTCTTGTAATAGCCACGTTGGAACCACAATTCGAAAATTTCTAATGGTGGCTTTATTCACTGCACTGTCAAAAAGTCGAATTTGATTATGTGCGAAGCGTAAGCTCATAAATCAGCTGAAATAGTTCGAGAGGAAAATTTTAAAAACAGTAAAATTCGACTTTGACTATTTTAGTTGGAGAGGGCTCAATTCGAAAGTTTTGTTTTGACGCAAGTATGTTATTCATTTTTCTTAAATTCTCAATATTTTACACTGAATTCAACTATCAATTGGATTTTTTTTTTTTTTTTTTTTTTTTTTTTTATTGTCAAACGTATACTTTTGTTTGTCGGTAACTGCCGAACGTTGGTATACAACATAGTATTAAAGGATTTACGCGTTTTTTATTTGCCTAAAACCATCTTTTTCGGCTACAGTGCTTCAGAATTTATATGCCGAATCTCAAGTAATCTTTTCTTTCAACTACTGTAGATTCTTTTTCGGTACGAAAAAAACGTGGAAGCATTCACGTCTGAAACTCTGAATATGGCAAAAAGGAAAATTTTTGGCTAAGTTTCTATGTTGATATTTCTTTGGTATGCTCATATTTTGTTGCTATGGGTTTGCGCTACTGATAATTAAATGGTAAATTTCAATTTGAATTGACTGCCTGAGCAGGTTCTGCTTGTTAAAAACAAACAAAAATTGTATTTATCTTAAAGCTCTAAGTGAAATGACTTAAGTACAGTTTTTGCGTTTCGAAGTAGCGGTTTCACATTCTCGCATGTTAGATAAAATCAAGGATGTAGTGGGAGTTTCTGTGGTTTAAAGCCACTCTTCACAAATTCAGCAAAGTTCCAGTTTCGTATCTTTTTCTTTTTTTTTTCAAAAATAGGTAAACAATTTATTTTCGTCTTCTTGTAAAAGTCTTGCACTCAAATTTGTTATTTTTTTTTTAATTCCACCATCAAATTTTTACTTAGGTCGCAGGATTTGTTTGACAGTATGTTAGCCTACCTATTATTTAAACTGCTGTTTTAAGAGATTTGAAGCGCCGAAACCCAAATAATCCAGGGGTATCTCTCTTATGAGCCGTATTTGATAGCACGTTGCCACTTAATTTTATTTAATTTTTTTTTTTACTAAATGGAGTGCTGTCACACCTTTCTTGTTCACCACGAGCAGGCTTACTATTTGTTTGCTCAATGGGCATTTTCGGTTGTTGGCTGTTTTCCCTTGAAATTGCACAGGAACTTCAACAATTGCACATGGAACTTCAATTCATGGAACTTCAATTGCACAGGAACTTCATCCGGGCGAGCTGTTCCAGGCACCGTGGCTAGGGGCTCTGCGGCCTAGATTTTTTTCTTAAGGTTATTGCGTTTGTCATTTTCTAGTTCATACCCAACTTTTTTTTTTGGGGGGGGGGACGAGATTAATTTTGTTAATCTTGACCACCAGCCTTTGGAATGGCCCTGATCATGGACAATCCTTTAGGAGTACCTCTTTATTGAAGTGCATGGGTTTTGCAGTGGCTTTAAAGAAAGAAATTGTTTGCTTTTTTCAATTTTGTTTCTAGTACTTTATTAAGGTTGTCTGAAACTTTTTGCCATGATTGTTTGGGGAACTATTCATCAGGGGCACCTGTCATGCTTGGTGGAACTGTCCCACACGTAATGCAAAGTTTGTCATGTATGGTGGTGAGTGGCTTAAGTGTGCCGTATGTGGTGTAATAAGTGGTGCTCAGAGACATATACCAGGTGGTGGTGATTGTGTGACCCCTCGATTTGTGTGAAATATGAAGTAATGTGGCGCTTTTTTTCAGCATGGCACTCTCGGTAACGACTTTGTCATCAAACCAGTACCATCCAAACTGAAGAAAAAGATATTACCCAAATTAGCTAAATATCAACGTCCAAATAAGGAGCTCTTTATGTCAGAAGAAGAATTCTTCGGGTCAGAGCTTTTGGGTAGTGGAATGCAAAACATAAGTCGAACAAGAAGATCGTCAATGCCCGTTGTTCATTCAGCTGGCACTCATGTCATTTTCAGACGAAAAAATAAGGAATCTACAACAGATTACAGTTAGTACCTTGTGTTGTTCTCGTTTCATTGCCAACTGTTACATTTAAACGATACTAAAAGATTGCCATAGCTGTCAAGACGAGATGTCATCCTTGCCTGATATTCTAAAAGGAAAGAGGGAAGTCAGGTGTTGGAGGGGGGGGGGGAATAAACTTTAAAAAAACGCATCAAAATGTGTTTATGTACATTTATTACGTTTTTACGAGTGGGACAAACATTTCGAGGTGGGGTGGGGATTGGGGGTTCAAACCCCTCTCCCTACTCTGAATGCCGCCTTGATTAAAAGTATATCAGCGAATCGCGAACTTTGACTTTCAAAATTGGGTAAATTTGTTGTGGTTGATCACACCTAAGAGAAACTTGCTAATAAAATAAAAGTAGTAAACGTTTATTTTTTATGCTCTTTCCAAATATTATAGTCACTTTGCCAACAATGGATCTGCCCTTGATGATACCAGGTGTAGCCCTAAATGTAAAATAAAACTAAAAGAAAATAATGAAATCCGTAGTTCATAATATGCAGCATGTTTCTATTAATGAACTTATCATATGTCCTTCCATTCTTATGCACTTTTTTAAATCGCTTAAAATAATATTTCTATCCGATAATTATATTGAAATATCTTCGCGGGGTGTTTTTCATCGCACCATCCAATCTTTCATCCCTTAATTCTATGACTATCTACCTTAGTTCTGTCCTAGGAACGACCCATGGATGGATGATAGATAGACTTATCGATCAACAAATGAAATGACATCATTTTTATACAATCTTAAAAAGGGCTTATCCCAGATTTGCCTCTCAATTACTTGGACTGTCTGTCTTGGCTTTTTCTACAATTAGCCATGTCTTGATGCCTACTGCAAAATACTCGATTTTAATTTTTGTCGGATGACAAGGAATTGACAGAATCTGACAAACGGAAACTTATTTGCAAAGGGCTATTCAGATGTTTCCAAAAAAGTTAATTTTTTAGTTAGCAAGGGACAGGATTAGAAAGCAAGAAAAGAAAAAAACGGAATTCCTTTAATAAGGATTTCAAAATAGTGAAATTCAATAATTTTACGATTGTCGATCAAGAGTCATTTGCATAAGAAAATGTGTATAATCTTAGAAAGAGAGGAAGAAACCCCATAAGCAAGGCTGTACCCAGTAGGGGGTTAGGGGGTTTGAACACTCCCCCCCCCCTGAATGTTTGTCTGGCTCGTAAAAACGTAACAAAAATGGATAAAAACAAATTTTGTATGCGTTTTTTGAGTTTTTTTGTATAACCCCCCCCCTCGATTTTTTTTTAGTAAAACCCCTCCGAAAAAAAATCCTGGGTACGGCCTTGCCCATAAGAAACGAGATTTTAAACAAATTACCTAGTCAAATCCAACATGTCAGGAAACCCATCAACCCATCAAGAGGTTGTAAGTCTCTCTTTGTATAAATACAAAATTCAGTAATTTTTTCTGTTTTTCAAAATATTATTTGAAGTTAATCTGTATAATGGTTAAATTTTAGATGTTATAAATCAATTACAGTATATTCTTTGAGTTCCTGTTGTGCAAGAGAAAACAACTTTTAAGCATGTTTTTACAGATCTTGTTTATTAAACAACCACGTGACTTCCTCATAAACATACCCACAGTTTCACGGTGGTTGCCTCTCATACCATAAAATCAAAGTTTCCATCCTTTATTTGTTTTTATCTTGCCTTGGTAACGGGTTCTTTCTACCACTTTTCTGCTATGTTTTACGTGTGTTTTATGACAGTCTATGCCTTTTTTGTGAATGGGAGGCAAAGCAAAGACTTGAGTCATAAATAGTTTTAGAGCTTCCCTATTTGTGAATTATGATAATATAGTGGCTTGTTTGCATAGGTCTGGCTTAATTGTAGGCTATTGGTATCAAAGAATTATAACTTTCTTTGATAGGTACGTGTGTCTTTAGCCACCACACTCAATTTCTGCCGAGAAGTGAAGTTTGGTTAATGCTAATGAAATAAAACAAAATATGATGAAAATATAATACTTTATCGACAAAATTATGAAAACTACAACAAGAATTATAGAAGGGGGACCGCCCAGACCGCATTATATTTAATACGTAACCTAAACATACTAAACAAAATACCAACTAAATATTTAATTGAAATATAGCTACAGTATATTTTCCCACCGAGCCGAAGCTAATATTGTCTGGTAAAAAGACCATGAAAACCGGTTATTGTCTCATTTTCGCGATACAAGATCTTGAGTGTGGTGGCTATAAGACAAGAGTACCCCTTGATAATGATATATCCGAAAACAAACATCTGTCTAAGAAATGTACTCTGTATTAAAGAAATTGATATCTTTTATCCCGCGTGACTTAAGTCAATAACACAACAATCATTTTATTACTTTTAAACCTATCCACTCACTTTCAGTAATAGATCAGCCGTTTAAAATCGCCCAAACCTTCAAAATTATTATCTATATATATTTAGCTATTGCAACTGCTTTATCAATTGGTAAAGTCTGTGATTTATTTTGTTCCGAATTCACAATGATTCCAAGCAGTGTTGTTACTAGCCAAAATGTTTCGGGGGGAGGGGGAGCTAGAGATTTTACCGACTGGCTGGTCATTTTTACCGACTTTTTTTTTTCAATAATTAGCATAATGTCAGTTTCAAATACAATATGTAAAATCACTCCACAAGTCGGTAAAACCGCTGCATTTACCAACCAAGATTTAGATTTCGGCACATATCATATCACTATTTTAATGCTGTTTATTTAACAAAATGGAAAATTGTGGCATCATCCGTAAAATCATGGTAGGAGTTGGTAAAACTGCTGTGTTTACCGACCAAGTTCAACATTTCTGTAGATGACATGTCAGTATTCTCGTGGTCTTTATTGAACTGAACAAAGAATCTTAGCGGCGTCGCGCTTCGCGCCACGATCTTACCGACTTACTTTTTTTTACCGAGTGACCAAAAACACTGGGAGGGGGCTTCCCCCTCCCCCATACGTTACGGCACTGGTTCCAAGCACACTACTTGTATACCAACATTAATAGCTTCAAACTATGCTTTTTCCAAAACTTTTATTTTTCCCTTAATGTGTTAATTACCGCCTCGAGAAAATACTAGTAAGTTTAACATCCTTGCACAGATGTTAATGAATTTCTAAAATAGGTTAGCCAGGCATAGGTTAGATAAATTACAAGTAATCAAGTAAACTCGCCAGAGGGAAGGGGCAGTTACCCTTTTCCTCAAAGATAAATGTACATTTTAGTTCACGTTTTCAATGTCTAGAAAACAATCAATTCCCTTGCCAAAAAGCCCTTTTTTCAAAAGTTGGTCCTCCTTGACAACTCTTGGCTAGCTTGTCTCTCTGGAAAACTTTTACAGTGGCTCACGATTTAAACTTTATTTGGAAACGCTGTCACAACTTTTCTGGAACCCAGATAATTGGTTCTTTTATATTGATAAGTGAAGTAAAACTTCATGCAGCGTCAAAACATCACACTTAGTGATTTATATCTCATATTTTTAGACTGGTTATTTTCACTTGGTTTAAAAGCGTCTATACCCCGAGTCTAAACAGTTATAATCTATCTCTCCATGTAGGGAACCGCAGGAGAGAGAAAATTTTATTCATAGCCTCACGTGTGTTAAGCATTTAAAAGAGAAGGAACCATTATAGACAATTCCGATAGTTATCAGTAGGCCTCCCTGTAATTTTCTTAGACTTGTATTTCATCTCCCGTCCCATTTTCTTGATACAACGCATGCAAGTAGAGAATACAGTTTACGACAAACCCTCTAGCGAGGATTTTTTTCGGAGGGGAAGATGAAGAAATTCAAAGGGTGTGAACAATTTTGTGGTATAAGATAAATAACAATGTGTTATAATTATATCAGATTTATTGCTTTTGTGCAACTAGAGAGGAGATAGTTGCCCTTTTGAAGGCGTGTAAATATAATATGATGCTTGTTGATGGTGGATTCAATTCTAGTTATAACGGAGATAACTTCAAGCCTTCTTTGAAATTTTGACCAGTAACGCAAATGAGGGAAGAACTAAGATATGCAGATCTAATTGCAAATGCTAAAAAAATTATCTACGGTTACTAGGGTGACCTGGATTGCCAACATTGTTTTCACTATCACTGAGTTTTTCTATATCTCTTCGAATTTCTCCAAAGAAATCTAGGTTCTCTGAAATGTCTCCTAAAATTAACGTTAAAAGTACACGAACGTTACAACGAACTACAAATCGTCAATTTTCGTTATTGTTAATTATCGAGGGAAATTTTGGATATTTTTTTTTGGGGGGGGGGGAATTTGTGGCAATCTTAAAAAATCAGGGATAGTAATTGCAAAATCCAGAACGCAGGGAGAAATGAACTTGTGTTGCATCACTGTTGTGATTGCATGTGAAAAACCTCAGTATTTCAAATAGATAAACAATTCTTTAACAGAGTAAGTTTAATGATTTAATGCTTCTCTTTCATTCGCGACTGCGTACGAATCAATCCTTCAAGAAGTACAATCAAGCAACGTAGAACAGAATTTTGACGTAGCGTAAATGCAAATAAATTTGAATATGCATATCATGTTTTTTTTTCTCACACAGAAATTACTTTTGTAAGTTAAGCTCTTACTGCTTAAACAGAAGTTTTAAATTATTCGTCCTTGTTTGGTAAAAAGAAACAAATGTTTAATGATTGTTTGTCCATTTTAGTGTTTATGGAACCAGATCACTTACCCTCAAAAAAGAAAAGATCGTTAAAAAGCAAGCGAGAGGCTCCTGGCATAATTTTTCCTGAAATTCTAGTCATTGTGGACTACGATGGTTACAGGTATTTTTTTTTATCATTCATTTAAGCTAGTCAGGGGTGCAATTTGTTATAGGGCAGTGAGGCAACTGCCTCCCCAGACCCCATTCCCCCCAGTTGAAATTTAGTGTCTTCAAAGATCTTGTCAAAACTAAGAGAGGTCTACATAATTGAAGCACCCACAGAAAAAGATTAGTGTTTTTTAGTATACTTTTGCCTTCATCGTGCTATATGGCTCAAGTTTCATTCTTCATTTGGTCATTTTCGCTTGACTTGGGGAAATCGGCTCCATCTTTGTCCCCTTTCCATAGGATTTTGACGAAATTACGCCCCTGAATCTAGTGTGCTTAAAACATAATTTAAAAAAAAGTATTATAAGTCGCTTTCGATCTGTTTGCTCCTTGATCGACAGCTCTGTTTTACAAAGGAGATTAAAATTGCTAAAATTATGCAGTTTCATAAGTAAAGCCACATCTATTTTAGAGAAGAAACTCTTTTGCAGATTTTTTGCCCCTTCCTCCAAAAAGCGGCCATACCACCGTCTCAGTGTATGTGCCGGCCTTCATCCCTCGTGAATTTAGTTTCATTCCTTGCAAATTTGATTTCACTTAAGAACTTTGGCTCAACTCGGGATCATATACACCGTATTCTCAACTCAATCGTATATTTGTGTCCAAAAATAATTTCAAATATAACAATTTTATTATAAAGTAGATTCATAATTCTATGACTATTAGACTATTAAGAAACGTGCCGGAGCTTCGAGTCGAGCCAAATATTTTATTTCCTTTTTATTTGAAAGAATGATTGTTCAGTACAGTGTTTTAAACTAGATTGATTGACCATTATTTTGCATGATTTACCACTCCCTTGGCCGGAAGTATTTTTCATATCAATCGAAACAGCCATTAGCTGGTTTTCTTGGAGTACTAGGTTGATGTTACCTGTTGAGAAATATTAGTTAAACATGATTCGTCTTCCTATCCATCAATAGCTATTTGCATTTTTTCTTGTACAATTGATGACTCTACTAGCCCTATTGGTGGTTGTTCTGATTGATATATAATTAGAAATTTTCTATTCAACTAAGTTGCCTCCAATGGAGCTACGTGGATAGTAACGCTAGTGACCGTCGGCTTGTATGTTTTTAAGGAGAGATCGTAATGGACATCTATATATACATATAAAAACTTATTTTAAATTCTGTCTCTTGGCCAAGCTACAAATTACCATCATCATATCTAATAATGGTTGGTCATACTAATATTAGCCTTTGATCATACGATCATAAATCTGTAGCTTGGAGTATAAAGAGACCAGATGTAATTGTACTGTAGTAAATCAAGTACAACTTTACATCTAAAGACTATATCCAGGTCGGTTTTCAGGCTCCATCTTTCCAAACTTTTCTTGTGCGAATTTGAAGAAAGCTATGATTTTGAATGTTTCCAGGAAAAGGCTTGGTAGTGCTACTTTTCCCCAACAATTCACGTTGTAAAATTTCTGGATATTTGTGTTGCTGATTTTATCGACTTAATTAATTATATTTAGTTCATTGTATGGACAAATTTTATTTTTGAATCAGTTATTTGATATATTGTTTAACTAAAACTCTAAAAAAGCCATAATTGAACTACCTGGCATCTTTAAACGTTAGCCTTGTAACAGTTTAGCTTTTTCTTACAAAACAGTAAAAAGGAAAAAAGACCTTAACTAATTTTTAGTTCCTTTTGTCTTTTGGCTATTGTACTATAGAGTATTTCATCCTGACATTTACCTTGGCGTGGCTTATTTGGATTGTGGTATTTTTTAGATTGTAGATGAATGTACAAAACAAACGAAATCCATGGTGTTTCAATGCATCAATTGGTTGCGAAAGCACCTTGCGAACAAGATAAGGTCAAAAAGTTATTGGTAATCCATCTCATGTTTTTCACAGGAAACTGTGCATAAAAAACCTTTTGTTTCGGTGCTTATAGGCGTGTTCTTTCAGTGTTTTCCTTACAATGTTTCCTTGTATATGTCCTTGCCCTTAAATAAAAAAAAAACTTTGTACAACCGTATAATTACTTATTTCCTTCCTGTTAGCAAGCTACGTGACAATAACTGTCAATCCGAAAAGATTATTTGTTAACAAGATGATTCACCGAGGAAATTTTATATAAATTATTGTATAAGTAATTTTGTTTTAAAGATCTTAAACAAAGCAACTAGGTTTTCCACTTATATTGATATTGCCATGATCTAAAAAGTCATTTCCTAGACTTGCAAATTTACAGAAGCTCATTCTCTTACTTGAAAGAGTTGTACTTCATCATATTCAATTTTCTTATGTATTCAATACAGTTATTTAAAGAAAGATGCCTCTATTAATATTAACTATAAGCTACGAATATATTTGATCAAATATAAGAAAAGCCAAAAACCCGTGAAATATTGAAAAAATGGCTAAATATTATTTTTTTTTTCATTGTTAGCAAACATCAAAGACATTCAAATTACATGATTTCAACGGCATTTTCTGAACTCATGAAATAGAAATTTACTAGACAGATTTTCAAACCTGATTTTGGCCTTTAGTTTATAGCCTTCCTCCTCTTGTAATATACTGTCAATTTTTGTGTTTAATGTTCATTGAGTAATTATCATGTTTTTTTGGGGGGATGGGGGTGAAGTACAAACTGATTTGATTGGTTTTGCTTATAGATTACATGGTGGAGATAATGCTGAAATTAAAAAGTATTTTGTTTCATTTTGGAATGGTGTCGATTTGAGGTACAAGCTCCTAAAGTCTCCAAGAGTGAGAATTAGCATCGCTGGAATCATCATATCACGTGTAAGTTTATTTATTACTTATTTTCAAGTGCTACTATAATGTCTCCTTAAGTTAAAAGAAGGCTATCATTGCATAATCGACCTTTTTTACTTAGTGGTGTCACTTGCCGCTCCCATTTAATAGTATTTCTTATTTGGCTATTGATTTATGCAAGTTCTAAGTAAGTTTGTGACTAGGAACAAGTCTATCGACTTGATATGCTCATTACTGTGGCACCTATGCCAAACGTGGCGTGCTAAATAATTAAGTGGCGCAACCATCCTTGCGTCTCTATGTGTCTATGTGAAACTGAAAAATACAATAAAAATTGAAAGTGTCTAGTCATTTTTGGCACTGAATGAATTTGACATTGAATGAATTTTGAAATTACGCATTGAATAAAAAAGCAATAGAAAAACGTTATGTTTAAAAAAATGACATAATACCCAAATACCCAGACTTGAACACCCAAAAAAGTGGCAAAAAATTATAATCGTTTCTGCTTAGTGAGTGGAATAGTGTGTGGTACAAACTTTTTGGGTTAATTTTTATCTTGTTCAAAAATTGTTCCATAAAAAGAACATTGCTAGGAATTATTCAATATTTTTAAAAATTTTGGATAACTGAAAGGCAATTAATTTAATTTATAGAGAAAGTTAATGAAGTTAAATCAATACTAACTAGTCCAGGGATGGCCAAACTGTGGCACCTATGCCAAACGTGGCGTGCTAAATAATTAAGTGGCGCAAACATCCTTGCGTTTCTATGTGTCTTTTTTAAATACATGGTAATTAAAAATCAACCACCGAAAAAAAATGCCAAATAAATACTACTTGTAAAGTGAGTTGAATTGAGACGCGTTGTTTCCCAACAAAACAGTTTTAAACTTTTTCAACTTACTTTTTTTTTAATTTACTTTTGATTACTTTTGTTTAAATTTACTTAAATACATCGCGGGTTTTGAAGTATAGAGACATCATTGACAATGAATGTATCTTTTTTTCATTTCGTAAATCAGTCAGTTCAGATTTAGCCTTAGCCATCGTGGTTTCGAGTTTGGAAGAAGAAGTTTATGCATTACATTGCAAAATTCAATGATAAAAAGAAACACAGAAAGCAAAAGCAGGTACAGGGTATGAAGATATTGGTGCATAGTATTTAAAAGGTTGGCTACCCCTGAACAATACAATTTAATTGGCACGGATTGGTTTCTCATAACAGTTTTTCTAATCTTTTTAGATTCATTAAAAGCAAAACAGTAAAAAAAAACATTGTTTTATTGTAAAGCCATAGGGTATTCTTGTATTTTTATTTCATTTTTTTTTACAATTTTTGCAATACATTTTAGGATACAGAATATTCTTGCACGCTTTAACTTAGGAACCCAAACTAAACGGAAACATTTTCTTCTATAGCCAATGACAAGGCCTCTAACACATGAAATTTTTTTCGCTTCTACGAGTTTAAAATTCGCTTTAGGTCACAAGTTTTTTCTAGATAAATTGGGCGTTAATTCACAGAAATTCAGGGTGGATTTATATATCAAAATTTAGGGGGCCAATTTTGTTGGTTTTTCAATATTTTCAATGTAGATTCCAAAAAATGTATTTTTCAAAATTGCGCCTTGTTTACTAGAATTGTCTACACTGTTTTTGATTTATCACCACTTTTTAATTAAAGAAATAATTATTTTTTGCAATTGCTCCATTTTGGAACCAGTTTGGCGCGTCACACTTGTTTTTTGCCCTATATTCTTTGTCCAGGTGCCTTTAAATAGGACTTCCATCTATGTCGCCTCACTGTGAGAGACCCATCCATCTCTAAGACATTTAAGGATTACGGATCGCATTCTCTAAGTAGGCTATGCCATGGCGGTCTGAAGAGTATTTCTCTCATAAGAACTTAAATTTCAAAAGATGGAAGGAAAGCTTTTGCTGAAAATGTTCGTTATCAAAATAATTGCCGTAAAGTATCTAGGCTTTACAGAATTCTGGGTCCCGTCTCGGAACAAATATTGCCTTTTCAAGTTGGGAGATTCGATGATTTCAACTGACTTACCATCCAGCAGAATTCTTGATGACTTCATTCCTTGGAATAAAAACCATGTCCTTGAACCTCAACCGACTTTTCCAGACAAGTTTGCGGAAGTCTCTTTTGCTAGTTAGCATAAGTGCCGCCAATATATACCACGTACCGGTAAATATATATATATATCTGTATATATATATCACGTTTTAAATTTTTACCAGTCATGGAATTTTGTTGTATTCAGTCAGCAACAGTGCGTGTCTTTGCTGACATTACAGTCTTTTGAGACACAAAAACTTCCGATCCTTGAACTTGAAATTAATGAATAGAACATTCACTTTCATCCGCTAATATGCAAGCTAGTTGCCAAAATATTATAATTAAACTGTGCAGCTCTTTATTGAATCCGTAATTTGAACGGTTCATTAAGATATGGTTGGGGTTAGGCTCTATTGTTTCCGGTGAAATTTTACAATGTTGCTAAGCCACCATGGTCAGATCCTAAAGTGCTATAATTGTCCAAATTTGCGCGCAACACGGTGATTTTTGTTGCAATAGTAAAAAAAAATTTTGAAACAAACGGTATTTGGTAAATTTCTGTAGCGTTGTCCCGCTATTTCTGATAGTGCTAATTTTTATTCTCGTTTAAATTGAAATTTGGTGTCATTACATTCACATTTTAGGAGATTGGAAAGTAATCTTAACTTTCTAAAATATTTTTTCTAAGGAATTTGATGATGGACAAAGAAAGATCGCTCGGTCTTAAAAAAAAGAAGGAAAAAGTCGTCGAGCCTTCTAAATGTTTACAGTTTTTGGGGGGCTTTTAAAATCCAAAGGTAGAATAATCTGGGCTTTTCATCCACAATTATTCCTATAAATTTATAGTGCATCTCCTTCTGTTCTATGAGTCCTGTGTACGGTAATATTTTTTATCATAAATGAGGGATGTTCTGTTTCCGAGATAGGTGAAGAAACTGCAAATTTTTGTGTTTCAAATTCTGTATCCACATTCTTCCAAAGTTGATACACGCCCCCTCCATAAAAACTCAACAAAGCCTAAAATCAGAACCCATTATGTGCCATCCGAAGGAATCAAGCGGCTAAATGATCTCAAAGCCTTCACACTACTGAGCTGAATAAGGCAATCAGTTGATTATGAGTAATATGGCTAGCCATCGTTGTTTGTAAGTGAGCGATTTGTGGTATCTAATTTCTCTTTTTCCCATATTAGACTGAGCGAACTAAGCAGAGCTTAACATTCTCGGCTCCATATACGGATTACTTCGATAGAGCGATTACATTGCTCAAGAAAGTTAACCTGACGTCTAAATGTACTCCTAAATTAAATTCCTGTATGTCAGTCAATTAGGTTTGACTCTTCTCATTTTCTCTCTGCCTATACCAAGATTTGCT
The DNA here is from genome assembly GCA_027921565.1 of Artemia sinica. NCBI lineage: Eukaryota > Metazoa > Arthropoda > Branchiopoda > Anostraca > Artemiidae > Artemia > Artemia sinica. Next base: position 39,929,824 of record CM051266.1, on the reverse strand, counting down.
TCAACAATTAATTTTTCTCTATTTCTCGGTCTTTAAGTAAAGGGCTGATAGCAGTGGCAGTTTAAGATTTGTTACGCGCTTAATTTGCTGCAGACATTTTAAACCGAGTTTGTGTTTTATATAGGTTTGATTTCCACCTTGATGCTTTGCATGCGTCAAGCGGGAATTAGTTCTGATTTATTTTTAATATCAGGTTATTCATTTTGGTTTAAAGATGCAAGTCCGTTCGCCCATTCTTGAGCAGCCGTAGTAGGATTTTTAGAAACAATAGCCTCATTTAACTATTCTTTACAAAACCTTGTTTCAATACATTATAAAACGAAATTCTTACGTTTCCAGTTCAGTTAAATTCTTTAAGAGCTAGTTTACATATTTAACTAGCTTAAATGCTAGTTTAAAATTTATCCCCAAGGAGGTCTAACTGTATTTTCCTTTAAATGACCCGAGCTTTGAAAGTCTGAGTGGAAGTTTTCTCAAGTATACGTGCATATACATTTTTCTGTTCAAAAGTAAATTTTCAGCCCAACATAAAATTGGCAAGTCAAAATCCCTTAGGCCCACCTAAGTACGGGTTCGTGACTCAGATAATAACAAAGATTCTGATTTTGTCTATGGTATGGTAAAAAAGATGGAAATCTGACACACAAACTTTTAAAGTCTGGGATTATAAAAGGATTTGATACGGTTTTTAATTATTTAGTTCTTACTTCCGACTAATTCTTTCAGGGACGTGATGCTACTCCCTATTTTGAACAAAATCGAGTTGGGAGAAACGCAATCGACTCAACTGCCGCTCTCACAGATATGGGAAAATACTTATTCCAAGAAAGAAGACTTCCGGTGTATGATATTGCTGTTGCAGTCACAAAGTAAGTGTTTCCCCTAGAACTTCTTTATAGTGGTGCAATAATATAAACTTTTTCAAAGCTCTCTTGCTTGAACCTTGTTAAAGTTATTGTTGAAATTATTGCGTGGGACATATCATCCCGTACACAGGGTTTTAATTGAAAGGTTGCTGACACTTTGAACGGGGTAGGCTAGAAAAAACAAAATCGGTGAACTGTATGGGACATATAAGAAACTTAGGACTATCATTACAATCTCAAAATTATCTACAGAGGAAGAATTGTTTAGATATGAGAAATGAGCCCCCACCTCCCCCTAAGAAAACTAGTATCGTATAAAAGACTCTGCATTCAGAAAAGAAAAAAAATGACCCGCAAGCTGCCGCGTAAAAAATTGAATTTCTCTTCTTTCTCAGATAATTTACTATGTCTATACTAGTCGTGCGTCTCAAAACATATTGTTGTTGCTTTTGGGTTTCCATCATCTTTCTTACAGACACCATGCCTGTCAGTGATGATCGCAAATAGAAACCCAAAAAAGATCCTTGCCTTTTACGATGGTAGATGAATACGGTTCGGCTTGGATCGACATATATTTTACTTTTTTCATGGAACGACCTTCTTCTACTAAAGGTTACGCAGGTCAAAACACAACACCAAATTCATCACACCTTCCCTGTATAAGGTAGCATCTTAATGCCTCATTGCTCTGTTTGGCAGTGGATTTTTTCTCATTTATAAATAAATGGCTTCAAAGTACAATCATGCTTCTAATCGCATTTCATTACCAGAAACAGTAAGTAATCTGACTATGAAATCAGTACCCTTCCATGCCCTGTTGATTCTACTGAGCAGTGATTTTTATTAGATGTCGGATCATGGATAAAATTACTAAAAAAAAACTTTAGTTACCAACCAAAAACCATTTAGATGCGTATTGCCAATAACCAAAATGGGAACCTCGGATCAGACGCCTTGGCACCTGTTGTACCATTCGTTTGCCAAGAAAGGGATTTTCTAATTAAATTCATATCTAGTACACACTGATGCAAATACCGAACGTCAATTGTGAACTTAAAAAGCAATAAAATGTTTTCTGTCCAAATTTATTACGAAACCTTTAGAAATATCGCTGTGGTAACCATGTAAAGGCTCGTCAAGGATTACATTATATATATAATTGGGGATATTAGAGTGAAGATATTCTTTGACCGGATTGACGGATCTTTATAGCACGTTCTTTACTGGCAGGCAGAAATGGTGGCTCTAAGTTTAAATGAACAGGAAGTGGGAACAAATAAACTAATTACCGCCACTTCACCCCTCTCGATGCAGCTTCACATTGAAAAAATAGAGACGTCAGTCCATTTAAGGTAAGGAGGCTATGCACTACAAGTTTATTCAAGAGAAAATTTCAATTTTCTATAAGAGAAACATTTCTGAGATGCGGCAATACCAGTGTTGTTGAGTCTGAGCTCTCCAGGAAAATTTTTCAATCTTGTGCCCCATAAAAAAAAAGTTGAAGTGGCGTATGTGCTTACTGTGGAATTAGTAAAGAAAAAAAAAAGGAAAAACAACTTCGGGGATAAATCAATAGAAACTTGTTCCGATCATAAGAAAGTAGTTTCTCGATAAGGCGAAGCAAGGCAAAGATACTCGAGCATTGGGGGATAATGAAGCGGAATTTATCAGCAAGAAGTATCGTTTTAACTATTCTTGTCTTTGTTTTCCCCGAATTTCAACAAATGCTGCGTATGTTTTTTATTTGGCTGTTTTACAAGTACGGGAGTTGTAAGGGCAATTGTGATAAATTAAACACTTAAGGTATAGCTTGCTTATATGTCTGTCAGTTAAATTTTGTCGAGGCATGACTCACACCAGTCAAAAAATGATACATCAAGCCAGGGGCGGATCCAGGATTTTTTCAGGGGGGGGGGTAAAATAGGTTGATCCGATAAACTTGCGTTAGGAGCAAGTTTATTTAACGCAAACTTGTGTTAATTAAGTAAATTACACTACTTTAGACTACGTTAGAGGGGGGCGCACCCCCTGGCCCTCCCCCTGGGTCCGCCACTGCATCAAGCTTAACAAACGTCAAACCATTGTTTAAGTTTGGTTTATATTGGAGATAGAAGACTAAGCATTTCAGTAGTGGTTCCAATTCTATTGAAATAAAGACAACAACACTTAGAATTGAGACTCCTATCGTTTCTAGATTTATGCTATCAATTATAACTTACAAATATGGCTACAAGATAATCTTTTTCAAAATTTAATTCAAATTTAAAAGTGGTTTTGTATGAAATACTCGTAATGAAACAAAACTATAAATGGCTTTATTTGGTTAGAAGAAGAAAAGCAATTTGAAATATTCACCTGTCAATTCTAAAAGGTCGGTAGCTGGAAAATTGTACAAAAATTAACCGAAAAAATTCACACACATTTCCAGAAAATTCGGCTTAATCTGTTGCTTGTAAAAATGAAGATACTAGAGAAAAACACCATAAAATAAGACATTACCAAGAAATACCTTTGTTTTAAAAGTTGAACTTTCATTGGCTCATTCTTGCTAAATATGTTGCATCCCGGCATATTGAGCGAAACCACTAACTTCTAAAAACAGAAAAAACCATCATTTTTGAAAAATAAGAAATATATTAAAATTTAAACACCTTTGTTGTGACTAGGAAAGTGAAGACACTTATCGGATCCACTTGTTAAATGAGCTACCCAGAAGCCAAATCGTATAATCACACAAAGAATCATCAGAAAAATGAATTAATGAATATAAATTGCTGGTATTGGGTATGGTGCCATTCATATAGTAGAAAGTATATTCATAATGGCTTTATTTTGCTTGCCTCTTTGAGTCTGGAGAATGCATTGAAGTAAATAATTTTTAGACACACTGCCTGTCCTCGTAATATTAAAATAAAATGGAACTATTGAAAACGGGTAAAATTTCTTATTCAGACTGAGTTATTAAAGATTTTAACCTTTTTTAATGTTTTCATTTTGTTTTATTATGGATTGAAGCACAATTCAGCAGCACATTTCCAGTGTTAAGTCGCTTGAAAACAGAAATAATCTTACTGGCATTTGAATGGCTCGTGTTTCAACTTGATGTTCTGGAATACAATTTAACCCAAGTATGACTCGGACTCTAGGGTTCGGTTATGATGTCGAAAAAGATAAGTTATAAGCCCTTGACGTTGAAACTGTATATAATAGTTAACTTGCTCTTTTGTCTTTCCTGTCTGCATTCACAGGAAATTGGTCTCTGTCAGGAGCGAATCTCCAGCATTTTTATTGGGGGGGGGGGGGGAAGAGCAGTCCATATCTGGATAATCAAAGGGCAACGGGATGTATAATATTTTTTTATCCATATTATTGGGGGGGGGGGGGAACTGCCCCCCTTGCCACCCCCAAACGCCGCCCCTGGTCTCTGTTAATAAAGATCTTGTAACTATGACAGTTAATTTGCAAGAACTCTCTTAAAATTCACCATCGGATTTTTTCTTTCACCACAGGTCTGATCTTTGTCGTCGACAGAGAAATGGAAGTTGTTCTCAAGGAACTGCCGGTAAATAATTTGAGAATTGATTGCTATCCGGTGCTGGTATTGTACAAAGCGGGTGGGAATGAAATAACCTTTCTGAAATATGTTCCCACTTAAACGCATCTTTAAAACAATGTTTGACTATCACTCATAGCTCTTAATATCTGCCGTGGAGTTCCTAGCTTTAATTGCTTTTGTATGTCTTCTAATTTTTTTTTATCTTTCGCAGATTAGACATGTGCAGACGAGAATTCCCTACTGATGACTGCAACAGAGGGACGGCTGGTAAGTGACTTTGACTGACTTCCCCGGCACAAAAGCATACCATTTTCACGTTTATTTGATTTTTTTGTTGTTCTTTAAGCTTTAAATAAAAAAAGTAAACTCATTTTCATTATTTAATTCATTGTGGCAGGGCAATATCAAGCCATTATGTAGTTTTGAGTGTCTGCACTTAAGCGCAGCCTGATGTAAAATTCTCGGTATATGCATCTTTTTATATCAAGTACTTACGTTTCCAAGCATTTTTAATATTCATTTAATCCAATTGATTTGATACATTGTCTATATTTCTAGTTGAAAAGTAGAGAAATTGCTGTTTCTCAATTATTTATCAACACTAAATTCAACAAACGCTGAAAAATATCTTTAATTAGTGGCATTGAAATCCACAATACCGTGTGAATCTCTTATATCAACCCCAGTTTTTTAATTTCACTTTCTTTACGTTCAATGTCGACATATGGCTGTATGGTATATTTATAAAACACTTAATACCTTTTATTTTCATTATTATGCAATGAAACTTTCTCTATTAATTTAAGTCATCTCTTTCTGTTAAGCGAACGGCATTTTATTTCATAAGCTCTGGCTGGTTGATATCTATCCTAAGTTTTCTTCTTGTCATATATTTAACTGCCTTTTCCCATTCCTAGCCTAATTTTTTCTTTCAATTTTTAAATCATATAAAAATAGCGAATTTATTAAGGCTATGATTAATACGACAAAATCTCACTTACAAATATAATTTATCTTAAAATGATTGTAGAAACGTTTATAGTCAAGAAGATGATAGTAACAATTAGTATAATTTTCTGGTGTGATAATGCTGGATAATAATTGTTATAAATGAAATTTTTATTCGAAAAATTGTACTGCATTTGGTTAGTAAACGAAATCTGTACATGAGCAGGAAAACATTGTTGTAAATATAATAATTTCGAAATTTTCGTCAATATTAACATTCTGTTGATTTTTCTGATATTTTTTTGGCTTTTAAAAAATAAATTTGCTCATTAAAATTATTTGAAATTAAGCATAAGGTCATTTATTCCATACTATTACACACAATTCTTCATGCGCTGTCACTTTTGTTTACTCTGTCTTTTCTTTCAATGACCTCATAAAACAACAACCTTTACTGACAAATTCACTACAGAACAGTTTGACATCGTGGTTACAAAATTTGTTTACTTACTATTAACTAACGTTGACGCTGACAAATACAGATTAATTGTAACTTAAGTGGCTAATTATTATTAAGACCTCAAGTCAGGCCCCTGAGAAGGAGGAGTACGCCTCATTGCTACTAGTTAGGAGATAAAATAAACTTATACTCATTATTTGATTACTTATCTGAATACTAAATTTAACTCTTTCATTAAAAAATAAAATATTATATGTTTCAGTTCAGCTAATAAAAAAAAAAAAAAAATTGGAAGAACTTGCTAAAAAAGAAGCAAAAACAAATCTTACAACCAAATTTCGAAGATGGCAGTTTGAAGACAAAACACTGAATTTAATTTAAAAAACTCTTTTAATGGTATGCTTATTTTGCTTAAAAGTGCAAAAGCAGTGGTGTCAATTCATGAAGATGTAGAGGGGGAGATGTTAAATTTATTTTCATTGTCGTTTTTTCCAATCTTTGCAATGAAAATACCAAAAAAGTCACTTTCAATGACACCCCCCCCCCCAAAAAAATAGGTATATTTTAAAATCTAGAGGGCAGTGAAACAAATTTAGGGGACACATCCTCCCCTCCCCCCGCCCAATTGACACTACTACATAAAAGATAGAATGTGAATAAAAATATTTTTACCAATATATTAGCTAGGAAGTGATTTTTTTTTGTAAAGAAAAAGGCACCCACATTTCTAAATTGGTTGTGTGGTTTCTAAGAGGAATGAGGGAAGCTACTGGTAAATTGTTTCGTTGAAAATTTTTCCAATAGATCTCTGGAATAATCCTAAACATAACTTCTTTTGGTAGTCCGCTGCACCATCTATCCGTCCTTAGAAGAAGAACTTATGTATTTTGACCAAACTCTATAACTACAGAAGGAGGAGTGGGATTAAGTTACGTCAATAGCCTATGCCTCCTGGATATGACCTTAAATATAAACAAATGAATATAAATGTGGTGCAATTTTTCTATGATTTCTTTTTGCAATTAAATTGAAATAGACAGCTACAGCTGAACATAATACTGTAAATTGAGAAAGTAAATAGTTCGTCTCATCAGGCCCTCTAAACGCAAGGACCCAATTAAGGCTTGCCTGGAGGGCCAAATAATTAAGAGACCCTAAAAGTATAGAGATCTATTCTATTTCGGTACTTTAAGTTAACCTAAGTAACACTTAAACTTGGACCCAGCGAACTATCTTGTCTGGTGGCTCATTTCACCATAAAAATTGACCTGCTTTTCACGTTTGCCAATTTTCTGTCCTGTAACTAGAATTGGGTGACAACTTTGGTTTACTCTCTTTGGCTTATCTTCTTGTTTTTTTGAGGTTTGGTTTGCATGTTTATGTAAATATTGATGCTTCTTAGAACATCTACCTAAGGTTAGTGTGTTCAAACCTTTATTTGTAATACTGATCACTGATGGTCTCTCCTACCTTTTGTGTTTTTGAGGGTGTGCATGTAACTCAACCCTGTTCAAGTCACCACATTCAACTCAACTCTAAATCAACCCTTTTTAACTCATCTTCCATTCAGATCAACTCTGTGCAACATGACCTCATTTAACTCAACCCGTTTTGAATTGGAAAAACCTATGGAGGTTTTTAGAAAATTTAGAAAAACCTATGGAGAGAAAATCGAGGCCAAAGATCTCAGGGGTCTCATATAGAAGTAGCAGAAGGAGAAATTGAGTTACAATGATTCTTAGTAAATTTAGTAATTTTAGTGATTTTAGTAAGTAATAGGGTAAGTTTTCATAAATTTAAACCTCGCATAGTTTTATTTTCAGTCCTTTTTTGTCACATTTCAGTCTCAATCTTGTAAAATTTGTTTTACCATTTTCAACTTTTTTTTATTTTGAAGTTGCAAATTTGTCCTTTAATTTTCTGAAGTTTTTAAGCAATATAGTCTAAGATTTATTCCTACTTCTTGCGGGGTAAATTGCAATATCTGAAACTGGCAAAATTGGCCCTCTCGTGATTTAGAGTTTTTGCTAATTTTTTGGAGGGGAGTCATATTGGGACTTGCTCGTATATTATGGTTTGGAGCCCTCTTTCCAATTCATTACTGCTTATTTTATTTCATTCGTCCGTAATTTTCTTAAAAGCTTCTTCTTTTATTAGCTATTTATTTTTCCTGGAAATCCTACTTGGTATTTTTTTTTTATTATTTTTTTTAGTCTTTCATTCTGCTACCCTTGTACCATAATTATCATTTTAATTTATTAAGCTCATGAACTTTCTAATTAGGAGCAAACAGCAGTATTTATTTGTTTGTTTTGGTTTTTTAGGTTTTGCCTATGTTGGCGGTGCATGTGTTGTTAACAAGCGTTTGGAAAAGGTTAATAGCGTCGCCATTGTTGAAGACACTGGAGGATTTTCTGGTATTATAGTTGCAGCGCATGAAGTCGGTCACCTGTAAGAATACTTTTAACTTTTTTTTTAGCATTTTAAGGGAAATAATATGCTACTAAATTGTGTAAAATTTCTTCGCTTTTTTAACATAGAATGTTGATTTTCCTATTTTTTTCTTTTTTAGTTTTTCTTTTTTTATTCTGAATTACTTATTTTGCGTTTCGGAAAGAACTAAATCAGGGATTATACAGTAAGATTTTTAGTCAATTTAGTAATTCCTGAAAACTTAGAGGTGGGCAAATTGTATTCTTCAAAATCTAAGAATTTTTCTTTTTTTCAATTGTTGAACGAAAACACCAAAGAAGACATTTTTCAATGAAAATACCCACAAAAAAAGGAATTTTCAAAATCTAGGGTGGGAGGGGCGCAAACAAATCTAGGAAAAAACGTGCCTTCCCATGCCTCCCCCTTCCCCCAGTGATGCCACTGAGGGCATGTCTCACAATTTATTCTCCCCGTAGCCTATTTAGAATAACTGGCACTTAGCGCCAAAGTCTTGAAGATGTAACTCTGTAAACCTGGGTGACATAAATGACATAAGAACTGAATAAAATTTAGGTTATGTTAGCTAAACTCATAAACTCATATACTCATACATCATATACTAAATCCACAATCAAACGGAAGACGGATCAAAGGACATTGGCAAAGCGACGCAAGACATGGAGAACCTATTGACATCGGACCTATCTTTAGCTGGTTGCTTGTCTTAACTCGACGGGAATTTTCGCGGCTTTCTTTGATCTATGGAGAACATACCATTTAGACACACAGGTGGTCCCAAAAGCTGATGTCCATTTAGCAAGTTAAATGGCGATTTGGGTGTGTTTGATGTTGCTGACAAGAGAAAATCAAATAAAAATATTACTGATGGCATTAACATCTATGACATAGAGAGAAAACTATAGAAGCAGTCTGGAAGCATCACACCTCTGTGAGCATTCATCATGACCTCATCTCTTGTCTAATCTTTTGGTATTTCCACGGTGCCTACTATCCAAGTACCTAGGCTTTTTCGAACAAGTTTTTTAAACCGTAAAATGAATTTACCAATATTTTAAAATTCTGGGAGGATTAGGGGGTGGGGAATGAGTCTGAATTTGGGCAAATTGTCTATTCTGGGTTTGAATATCAAGAATATTTCATTATCAATTTTTATAAATCAATTGGTTTAAAGGACATAACACGAGTATTATTATGGTAATAACTGCCTTAAGGAAGCCACATATCTGTGGCCCGGATACTTTTTGTCTTTTCAAATATAAAAAAGTATTCCCTATGCAGTTGTGTCTTTGCTTATGGAAATGTCTTTTGCAAATAAGCTGAAAAATAGTCCGTATTCTAACGCGTATGAAAAGAAGTCCTTTGCTACATTACCAAAAAACATAGGACAAAAAATGATGTATCTTGTGCAACTATTTACGTCCCTCTATTTCCCTCAGGAATCCGCTCTTTGCCCAAATCCCCTTTGCCCAAACTGCCCATTTAGATATTTAGGTATTTAGACACTAGAAATTTTAGATTAAACATTGGACATTTTAGAGACGTTTAGGTACTGAACTTTGTGTTTTTTGTTTGTGCTTCTCAATTTCTTTGGTGTATTTAATTGGGGAAATACACCTGAAACTCTAAATACCTTTAAAAACTCCAAAAATAAGCCTCAGACTTTTGAATTCATCTTACAAGTTCTGATAACAACTTTTTTTTTCAGTCTTGGTTCAGTCCATGATGGATCTCCTCCTCCCAGCTATTTGGGAGGACCAGGGGCGACACGCTGTCGCTGGGAAGATGGATATATTATGTCGGATCTTCGTCACACTGACAGGGGATTTCGATGGTCTCCATGCTCTGTTTCTCAATTTCATCACTTTTTAAAGTAAGTAAAATCTTTACTGTTGCTTATATTGCACACATACGTACGTTCATTGGTCCACCAATTAAAATGTAAAAGGCGTAAAAAATAAGTCAAGGTGCTTGTTTGAACTAAGATCAAGATATCAAAAGTCGGGGTAATAACAGTGGTCAAGCATAGCCCTGAAGCTTGGCTGTTTCGAAAAGTTGAGAAAGGTGTGGTATATTTTCCATAGCAATGGCCTAGGGATATTGCAAGTCACTTGAATGACTGAATATATAAGAATAAGCTGAACGAAAAATATGACTTGGTACCACTTTCTTAGGCTATGAGGGAAGAATGGCCAACATAGTTGCGTCAGATTTTACGGAAAAAGGACGATAATTTTCCAAAATTCGTGCTTTTTGAAAATTCATCGGGGACCCAAGCAAAAGCTGGTAGGAAGAGGTCATTAGTAAGGAATTTTATGAAGTATGAACTTCATGAAAAGTAGTAAATGGCGAACCTCTGGACAAAGGGGACAGAAGAGGAGATGTGTTGCTATCAGATGGCTTGAGGCTGTGATGAGTTGTCAGTGGTAGCAGTAGTAGAAGCTGTCAAATGCACTTCGGACCATTCATCACACTCAAAAACACTGCTAAACATCAAAATATTTTTGGCAGTATTTGTACCAGCTGATTGATGCATTAAAATAAAACCTAGTGATAAATTTCCCCACTTTTTATCGAATGAACTTGACCAAATTGGTCTCTGAATAGCTCATGTTGTGAAAATAAGCTCAAGATAATTTATATCGCTTTTGCGAAGGGCCCTTACAATCTTTCAGAGTTAAAAACACACAAAAGGAACACCTTCATCTAAGTGAAATAATACTGTTAGAAATAACAAGCCGAATCAAATTTTAGTTGCAACTAGAACCCTAGACCAATTGCTATTGGAAGTCATAAAATCAAATTATGTGTATGATTCACTTGTCTAGACTGAATTTAACACTTAATGATAAAAGTTTTGAGGATTATTGAAACTTTTCATTTCATTAATCAGCGTAAATAAATTCTCAGAATTACTGATTTTCAGGACCCACCATAAACCAGAACTATATAGTTAATATTCTTTGATTACCACGCACTTTGAATGACAATCCATGAAAATTCGAAGAAATGCAAAATGCACTCTTACGCTTAGGTGGCTGGGGGCCGGGTATTCCAATTTATTTTAAGCGAATGTGAGAGCCAGCCATTTTTAGTTATTAAAATATAAAATTTCCCTCAATATTCGTCTACAATATACTAATGAAAGATGGTAGTATTTCATAGTCCTTTAATTAATGGCTCCTTATATGGAAAACTTTATGAACAAGCTGTTATCCACGAAAGGAAAAAGGAGAAAAAAAAAGATTAATCGATTGACTAAAATGTAACTCACATGAATAATATACGTGAGAAAGATCCTAAAATATACGATACTTAAGTATATTTGCAGCTACTAATGTCATCGCTAATAATATCATAACTGCGAAACAGAATTAGCTTATATCGCCCTATAGAAACTGCAAGAAACCAGTGCCAACGCGGAACAGTATTTTAAAATAGCAACTGTTTAAAACACTAATATCCTTAGCAGTGGCCTTCGTAATAAAGGAAGAAAATGCAAGAAAGGCTTTTTTAATTTTTTTTTTTTAGAAAGGACTCGTGTTTAGACACATATCTCCCCTCCACCACCAAATTGTCCCTGATATGCTGAAGGTTACTCTACATAAATAAAATTACTAATGTAAATATTCGTGCCCACTTTGTTAAATTTTATCAAGTATTATTTGGAAGTTTCGGTTTTGCTAAAAGCAACTCACCTCCAGGAAAAAACAGCGAAATGTACCCACCAAGGGTATGAAATGCCCAACGTAAGTCAAGTATCAAAATGACGGCTAAATATTAACAATTCTTATATAAACGAGTATTAAACCAGAATGGATAATATAGTTGTAGAAAAAGAAGTCTAAACGCACAAAGTTTGGCCAAGAGAAAAACAGGGATTACTTTCATAGAATTTTGTGCCAAAAGTTAGTTTTTTCATTTGTTAATGCCTGTAGTATATTTTCATATGCCAATCGCATTTTTCATTAAGCGTGTGTCAGAAAAGGAAAACCAAATAACCCTGCCTTATAAAGCCTAATGGATTTTCCAGTGTTCCTCTGTGGGATTGATTATAAGCCAGCAAATAGACCGAAAAGTTAAATTTGCCCTTATTGTTTCTCCTGTCTGAAATTTTAAACAAGAAAAACAGCGGAAAGTTTAAGAATCACAGTGTTTTACAGTATTGAAATAGAGCAAAAATAAAGGTCCTTCCTATAAAATGTATAAACAATTGGGGCCGGAAAGAATCAAAGGCAGGGCTAAATGTGGTAAGTTGTTTCATGTTTCCCTTCTTACGAGGGCCTTTGCTTTAATCCGTTCGTACACTTTGTTGATCTCTTCGATAATTTCTTTGTGCTAAAAATATTTATTTCTAATCAAAAAAATTAATTTCGGTTGCGGCTATTCAAAAGACGGCATATTAAACCGTACTGAGTTTACGTGAGAGCTGAACAACTGAACAATGTATTTCAGGTTTTTTTTTCACTATTTTTCTCTAGCAGTGTTTATAAAAATGGATCATTTTAGGTATCAATAATCCGATAAAAAAAAAAAACCTTTGATTTCAAACCATCTAATTTCCCGATATTCTGTAAGCAAACACAGACGAAAATTCACTTTAAGAAAAGAAAGATGCTCCTAAATATCCAAGAACGTATCCAGGATTTTGTTTGGGGGGGGGTACAATTTTTTTTAACGCATCAAAAATTTGTTTATATTCATTTTTGTTACGTTTTTACGAATCGGACAAACATTTCTGGGGGAGGAGGGGGGGGGTTCAAGCTCCATTACCCCCCCCCCCCCCTTGGATACGGCCTTGTGAATATCTTATGAACTAAACAAGACAGAAAAGACTGATCGAAATAATCAATAGTAATCATGTGCGCCCATATGGGGAGGCAGAGGGGGGCTCCAGCCCCCCTGGCTGAATGATGCTGCCTTATGTTGTATATTTTTGTTTTGAGATTTCTATTATACAGCATTGGAAGTTCCGATTAGACCAGGTAAGCCCCCCCCCCCCTGAAATTCAGCTTATGGGCACCCATGATAGTACTTGCTCTGTTTGAGGGAGCGGAGTGTAAGTCAACTATTTGAAATAATATCAAATAGTTGACTTACAGAATTACGACACCTAGTTTTACTCAATAACTATATTAGTGAAATGTGTGTTAAAATAAGAAAAAACGACCAGTTCTCGTTTCCATTTAATGTTAGGTTTTGTTAAAAACTTTTATTTGAAATTGTAATAAGATTGGACTGTTGAAAATTGGGAATCATTAAATATAATTGCTTCGTGAGAAAATTGTTCTTGCTCAATTTTATTGCTGACTGCCTCTTTCAAAAAGGTAATACAGACTAGAATATGCATTGAAGCCACGCCTCCAATAACTTTTATGATTAGTCCGTCATGAAATTTTGACTAAAGTCTTATAATTTATTGCTATACTTTGGGCAATAATATGTTGATAATTGCTTGTTACCAAATTAGCTCAAAATTCTAAATTATTTGCTAAAAATAAATTTGGCTGAGGAGCAAAAAAAAAATATTACCTTAATGGTTACAGACCTTTTTAGTCGTAGGATCAATGTACTTAAGGCTACTACAAACAATTTTAATTTTTCTCAAGCAGTAGCCAAGGAGGGATCACGTATACCCACACACATATATATGATTAAACAAATTTAGCTCACGTATCATATGCAAGTTAAATTACAAATTTAATTATACATAGTAAATCCTATTTAGAAAACTAACTTTGTTCTTCCCCTTAATCACAGTTTATACTAGCATATAATTTATGGTAATAACGCAATGCTATTGCTGAATAGACACTTTATCGTGTTTACATTTTAATAGCTGAACATTTATTTTGTCGGATGGTGGGCTATTGCGATTTATGGCGGGCTGAAGTTGTACTCAGCATTTAACAATGAGCTATTTTATTCAATTTTTATGCTTAATCAGTCAGTTTTGATGAAATGACGAGTAGCTGGGAGCCAATAAAACATTTCTTTAAAATAGACTTTTCGGGAAATTCTCATTTTAGCCCGTATTTCCGAAAAGAAATCAATACCGTTAAAAGCCGAACCAAATATTTTGGTCTGCTTCTTCTTAAAAGTTAACTTTGATTTCTACTACAAAGTTGAGTTTGTCGAGAGACCTATTTCATCCTTGTTTTTCAGAAAGTAATAATGAAAATTAAAACCCTAACCTAAAGATCACCTGTCTTGAAAGCTTAAATATTACATACTAATGCACTTACTCACTAGCTAAGTCCATCAAATAGTCTGCCTAAATACTATAAATACACGCCAAGACTGGCTTAAGTTTAGGCGTAAAATTGAAAAAAAAAACCGTATGCGCCCTTTATATGTCTTAGACGTGTTAAAGGTTGTAGATTCAGACTTCAATTTCCTAGAAAGATATAAGTCTAGAATTGGGGCTGTTGAGAAGGAAAAATTTTAAGAAAGCAATTCTTACTTCATAATGCGGAGAATAATTGTTGATAACACCTTTTGCCTGTAATTCCACTATATTTTACCCGCCCTTAATGTGCAAATATGTAGCCCAAATTATATATTTCCCATTCGCTTTGCCATGCGTCACTTTGTTTCAACCCGTCTACCCGTAAATTGAAACAACATTGGCGAAATCAAAAAACGGAAAACGCAAGACAAATATATACGTTGGGCTATATATTTGCATATTAGGGGGGGGGGGGTGAAGTATAGTTGATTTGCAGTCAAAATGTATTAACCACAATTATTCTGCATATTATGAAATAAGAATTGTTTTCTTAACATGTTTCCTTCTCAACAGCGCTAATTCTAGGCTTATACCATTTTTTTTTAGTTTAACGGTCAGCGAGTTCAATATGGCAGCAAACCATTAAGTCCAATGTAATGTTAACCATTATTATTTACTTACTATGCTGTAGCAGTTACGGCACCAGTTTAATGAAAGTTAAAATAATGGGATCCTTCAAACTCCTATGTTTTGGCCATTTTACATTTTTTCCTAGTTGTGCTAACCCTCCCCCTCCAAAAAATCCCTTTCTAAACAAAAAATGCTCATTGTCAAATATAGATTTTCGTCTTATTAAACAGTCTAATGTAACCTATCAATAGTCAGGGGTATCGTATTTTTTTTTTTTTTTGGGGGGGGGGGAGGGGGGCAAGGGGGGGGGGGGCAAGTGCCAACCAACAGTTTGGAGAAAGTAATTATTATGTAGCTCATACCCCTTGACTATCTGGATATGAACTCCTCCTGCCACCCCCCCCCCCCCCCCATAATAATCCTGGAGCTACGCTCCCGTCAATAGTTAATCCAGTTGGGCCATCTACCTCTTCCGAATTTAGTTTTTGGGAACTGGCAGAGAAAATTTCAAATTTTGCAAATTGTCTGAAAAAGGAGGACCATTCTTTTCATTTTTTCTATGAGATCGAATTTGCTTATTTAATAATCCATTATCCAAAGAATCAATTTTTTTTATATGTAATTGATTATATAGGACATTACCACTAATGTTTATGTTTTTAATTAGTATTCCAAAACAGTAGTGAGGGCTGTATTTCCGTACTGGCAGTTAATCCTTTCCAAAAATACTTTCTAAAATCTGATAGTTCTGGTTTTTCTATTAAATTCATGACAATTTGTTTTCTTATCACGACTCTTACAAGTAGCTTAAAATGTCTAGCTTGTCTCTGCTGTTTCCGACGGTAAAAAAAAAAAAAAACAAAAAAAACCAGATAGGACCTGTTTTGGAATGAGTCTCCAACCAAAGATTTTTAAATGTTGTGTCCATGCAGGTTCAAACTTAATAGAAAAAGTTGTAACGTAAGTGAAAATTCCAATTGAAGCTTTTTCTTGCCACTTAGTCGAAGAACTTAAATCCTATTATGTCCGCAATAAAATTGTAATATAGCATAACTATTACGTAACTTGCTGATCGTGTCTTTTTTGTCTTCAAGAATTATAATGTGCCAAACTGCAACTTCACGATCTTTATAGTGAATATGCTTCGAGTAAGGGCTTAGAATTATTTAATCCGATTTCGGTTCCTATTTCAATATTGAATATAATTTTTTTTTAATTAAAGTACATCAAAGCAAGGCCGTTTCCATAAAAAATTCGATACTTTTTTAAAAATTTCTTGTGTCCCCCCCCCTCCGAAGAAAAGAAAAACTCCGAACAAATGCCCTGGATATGGTCTCGCATCAAATGCAAATGACAAATTTAATCGCGGTGGATAATGTGACTACAATGGTTGAGTAAAGCCCGGTTCACACGTCTGCTTAGCTAGACATCCAGCTCTAGCCATCACCACTATGAACCAATCAGGACTGCTTATAAAACAGAAGAAAACTATGATTGATAGATAACTGTTATGCCTAGACATTGATGTCTAACCAAAAATACATGCGAAATGGACTTAAGCTGACTAGACTAAGATACTTATGGAATATTGTCAGTAGTTCTTTCATGGGTGCCAAGAATTGACGTCGAAAGTGTCCTTGCAATGTCTATCTCGTCAGTTATTTTAATATGCTTGTGCATGATTAAGAAATGATTAGAGAGAACTCCCATTTTACGTTAGTAATATTTTGAATTAAAAAACTGAAATAAAATAAATGCTGCATTATTACATCCAGGGAACCCTCATGGATCCTGAGAATTTAATGGCTGTACTATTGAAGGGCTTTCTTGTTAAAATTTATAAAATCAAGATTTAGAAACTAAATGTATTAGGATAAACAAAAATATGCCAAAAGTTTAAAGCCGATAAACTTATAAAAGATCGGACAAGGGACAGGGGCGGATCCAGGATTTTTTTTAGGGGGGGGGGCAAAATAGGTTGATCCAAAAAAGAAAAATTTAGGGTGGGGGGGGGCATTTAGGTTGATCAGATAAACTTGCGTTATGAGCAAGTTTAATTAACGCAAACTTGAGTTAATTAAGTAAATTACACTACTTTAGACTACGCTAGGGGGGTTGGGGCCCCTCGCCCCATGGATCAACCACTGACAAGGGAGGGTTGTATTTTCAGAGAGAGGGGCATAATATCCCTAAAATTATCTAGATTAAAAAAAAAAAGGTAAAGGATGCGGCACTAGACCCTTAAGGTCCAAACCGGCGGTGCTGATCTCCGTTTCGTGGCCTTTCAGCCAGGAAGTGCAATGGGGGGCTGGGGGTTCCATGACAGATCAATTATCTAGATTCCATGACATTTGCACAAAGTCATGCGAATAATTATTTTACGTCGCCTAAAAAATATTCATGCAGAATAGATTCACCCTGATCAATCATTTTAAAAGGAAATTGTTAAATTCCGTCCAATTGGAATTATAATCATGGACATACCCAGGATTTTTTTTTCGGAGGTGGGGGTGGGAGTTTACTCAAAGATTTTTTTTCAGGGGGTGGCACACAAAAAGCCTCAAAAACGCATAAAATTTTTGTTTATATCCGTTTTTGTTACGTTTTTTACGAGTCAGACAAACATTTCAGGGGGGGGGGTCAAACTCCTTAACCAAACCCTGGGTACGGCCTTGATTATAGTTGCTTATTATTTGTATTTTTAGCGGAGACACCGCAAGCTGCATGTATAATTCACCACATGAAGACGCAGTTTTGCCCCGAGTATTACCTGGGAAACTCCTAAGCTTGGACGCACAGTGCAGAATGGATAGAGGAACTTCTGCTTGCTTTGTAAGTTCTTTTTCTGCTTCTTTTCTTTTATTTTTAGTGCCGATACCACCAAGACAAATATAATCATCTATTATAAGTGAGGCGTTAGTAATAGTAGTAGTAGAAGCGCATGTCGTTCTAAAAAAAAAAAAAAAAAAAAAAAAAAAAAAAAAAAAAAAAAATGATGGCCAGTTTTTTTTTTATTATTTTAGGGTGTTGAGCCTTTATTTTCAGAGAAAATGTTTACAAATATAGATGTAATAAAATTCTAGATTTAACAATGCATTAATTTTCTGCTCTCTGAACTTTCCAAAGTCAAATAGCCTTCAAAACATATTAGCTGGAGCTTTTATCTAACTACTGTAGAATGATTTAGTGAAAAAACAGCTATAATATAAAATTACGGTACAATTAAATTATTAAAAGGAGTAATCATACAAATTCCAAGGATCGAAATAACCCTTTAAATTCCAAATTTGTTTGAATGACTGGTGTTAATATGCAGATTTCTAGAAGGTAATCTGGGATAATCAAGTTGAATAAACGATCTAAACACTTTTAAGTGAGAACACAGAAGCGACTGTGTTCTCGCTCACAATTCACTCACAATTGTGTGGTGCTCAGTTCTGTGGTGCTCAATCGCAGTAGTATTCATTGTATATATAGGAACTGGTTGTTTTTTTTTCTTTTTTTTATTGCTTTTAGTTTTGAGATTTATTTAATTTTAGGTTATGTAGATTATTTTGGATTTTATCGTTGTTCTTCGTCTACATTTAGCGTTGAAGACGCCTTGCTGTATACAGACGAAATTGTTGCGTCGTCTTATCTAGTCTTTTTCTTCTGCTGGCTGTAGTCCTGTTTGTTTCTTCATCTTGAGATTTTTTTTTCTCTCTTTGTTTTTTAATCAAGTTGACAAAAAAACACGACACTGAAGCCAATCAAAAGCTTAAATATATCCCTGTTTGTTAATTCCCAATCTCAGTTTATATAACTCACTGTCTATATAATCCCAATAATTAGTGTATATTGAAAAGTTAGGGTTTCGAACTTTAGTGCAAACATGATGACAAAAACCAGAATGTTAATTATTGTATTCCTTTTCCTTTTTAGAAAGATGATCGGGTTTGTGCTCAGCTTTTTTGCTTTGATGCATCTTCAGGCTACTGTGTATCCTACCGACCAGCTGCAGAAGGCTCCCTCTGTGGCGATAATCATGTAAGTTTTTATTTTATTCCTTCAATTTAGAAGATCAGCTGCTGGAACTTGAAGAAACCAACTTGAACACAGAGCATTAAGACTTGTTGTCTGAGTTTCTAGTACAGTTACCAGAGTTTTTTCATTGATCAGTTAGCTTTACCTACTTCGGGAATTTTTAAGTTTTCCATAGTTAGGCTTGTTTACCATTAAAAAAACGAAATTTTTTAACCAATAAACACGTCAACAAACAACAATCAAGTCAACGAAATATTGCAAGCTTGATTTGGAGTCTTAATTTTTCGCCAAACATGTCGTAGCTACGAGACGTTTTTTCTGTCTCAAAAATATTCCTGACAGAAACAAGGTCTTTTTACCCCTTCCATTTTTTATTAAAAGTCTTTATTATTTTTTATTAAAGGTTAACATTTTTTAGAATAAGCTTTATTAGCGTTTATTTATTGTCATTTCTTATAAACAGTAATTTGTAATGTAGCAGGTGCTTTATCTTTTTAAATGAAACTGATTCCCAGAAGACTTTATGGAATATTTTCGAAAATTAAGGGACTCAGACTGAGTAATGCAATCCCCAACAAGATAGATGTTATTCTAGGGAGGAACTGTATTGTCTTGCGATCGGATTGTTGCTGCAAGCCGCTTATACAAGCAAGCTGCATTAATTTTTCTACGAAAAATAGTTTGTGGCTCTACTGTTTATGCTTCTTTTCTATTGCCTTTTGGCGCTTAAAACTACATTGTTGCTAATTTACAATATTCGATTTAAATTAAAGCCCTCTGTTTATTACAGATTTGTGTAGCTGGGAAGTGTGTCATTGATAATGACAATGCAATACCTGACTATTCAGAAGATGTGCATTCGTTCTTAAGGAAATCAGAACCAGCCCAAGCAGCAACACAAGCTGTATACCATTACACAAAAGTACCTACCAAAACAACAACTACTACCAAAAAACCTACAACAACCTCCTGGAAGAAGTACAACTATCGTTCATCAACCCCATCTTCTGGATTAGCAACAACAACTCAGTAAGTTATAATTTCTTAGAATAGTGCCAAAGTGCTATGAATTTAGAAACAAGTTAGCTTTCTGATGGGCACTTTTCTGGTGTTCTGCTAAACCCGCATCTTGAAATTCCCAAAATACTGTTAGTACCAAAAAACAGTTCAATAGGGACAATCCTTTTATTTGACAGTGAAACAAACGAAAAATTTCTGGCTATCTCGGTCACGTATACAGTGGCCGCCTTGCTACTATGGTAAACATGATAAACTCTAAAAATAAAAGTAGCTTTAATAGTATGTACAAAAAAGGAAGATAGAAAGAGGAAGGAAAAGGGAGGGAGAACGGTGCACATTAAAATTAGAAAGAAAAACTCATTAGCTTATATATCACACTTGAAAGACTGGGCATTTGATTTAAACCTTTGGACAGGGGGCCATTCTTTGGACGTCAGCTTGTGTATCATAATTGAAAGACTGGGCTTTTGATTTGAACCTTCGGACAGGGACCATTCTTTGGACATCAGCTTGTATATCATAATCAAAAGACTGGGCTTTTGATTTGAACCTTTGGACAGGGGTCAGTCTCTACTTGATGACTTTCTATCCGCTAATGACTGTCAAACCCCTTTTAATGGAGTGTCGAAATAATCATCGTCATCTCTTTTTATTAGTTGCATCATGGCTTCCAAATAGGTGCCTAGAGATCGAGTCCCACATCTTCAGTATTTGACTACCTGACTCCAAGGGGTATGGGTGATGTGTTTAGTGCTCCCTACTTCAGGTTCTGCTTTGAAAACCAAAATCGGGATTTTCTTTCATTTTCCTCGTTGCTCATTATTTTATTTTTTATATATTATTGTTACAAACTAGCCTAATTATGAGTGAAAGTTACAGCCTTGGCAGTCTTCTTTTTACCCCTGTCAAGCGAGTTCAAGGTACACAAGCAAGAAAATTACATGCCTGGGTATTACTGTTTATCCCAAATCCTCCCTCGCGATTTTTCCTAACTTTCTACTTATCTTTCAGATACAACTGGTGGAATTATTGGTTAAAGCGAACACCATCTGAAAACAAGTACACTTATTCCTCAAAGTCAAGTACTACCTCCACCACGGCAAAAGTAACGACAACAACAACTACGAGGACCCCAACATCAAAAGTAACAAAGCGCCAAATTTCAGAAGAGGCAGGAGAGAAATCAAGAGTAACTGCATATACTACGCCAAAGAAAGCCTATAAGTGGGGCTACTGGCTACCATCAAGTACGGAGAAGACTGTTTCTTCATTTTCAAACTTAAATAAAAAATCTGTTGGCTCAACTTCAGGTATAACTTTTTTTTCTTCTTTTTTTACGATCTCTTAAATAAAATTTTGGAATACTCGACTATCGAGAAGTCATATTGCATATTTTGGTCATAGAGTGAAAGCTACCCAATTACAGGAAAATTTTATTCAAAGAAAAAAACTGTAGATTTTATAAGTTTAACGTAAACTTGTGTAATATACAACTGTATTTTATTTATCTCATTTGTCAAAATCCGTAACAAAATCTTAGAAGGAACCACTGAATGACTAAGAGTGGGGTAGCTACAATTGAATGTCAGTCATAATGAAAATCATGTTTCTAAAACTTGCTGCAACCTAGTAAAGACTGAAGTTCAGTCCATAGTAACTGAAGAAATTTTAAAAGACGTATTATCTGTACCGTTGTTCAAAACTGGAGCGTCTAGATAAGAGCTTTGAGGATTTTACTTATTAATTGGCGCTCTGTTCAAAAAACTGTATTGTCTAAGCTTTTATGAAGTGAAGATAAGACTCGTTTAGTTTTGTTTTTATCTTCGATGTTTAAATTTGTTTCGATTTATGGTATTTCGCAAATGTTATTTTGACTATTAGTTGCAAAATCAGAATATATGGATTATAGTTATCTGTTGTCAACATCACTGAAAAGTCCGTATCTAGAAAAGTTCTCCACGATGAGAATAAGCTTTTTGATTGATCAACTTAAGTAAAATATTTGAAATTACAGCCAGTCAATGGTGCAATTTGACAGGCCTTATGGCTTTTCAAAATAATGGCCCAGAATGAATTCCATACAAGAACAATAATTCCGGTTTTGTTAAAGACTGTTTCTTAGCTATAAATGTTGTCCCACTTCCATTAAATCCCAGATTGGTATTAAAAGCCAAATTGGTATTAAATTGGTATTAAAATTGGTAATAGTAAAATTGGTATTAAAAGCCAGACAATAAGTTAGTAAATAAATCTGTTTACAAATTCAAATACGATTACAACATTAGACTTAATATGAATAATTTTAATGAACTTATTTATTTAAAACGTTGGCAAGATTAATTCAGTATCGCGGTTTTTGTTAACGCTGTGTCTTGATAAAAATGATGAATGTTACCTGTTGATTGCAGAGATTATCAGTAATAAATACATAAATTGCTACAGGGCGTCAGTTGGGATGGGGGGAATTGCCCCCCCCCCCAGATTTACAAATTACCTTTTTATATGTTCATAGAAGAATTGACCCCCCCCCCCTATATTTTGTGAATGACACCCCTGAATTGCTAGTATAAGCAGTAGTTTAAATTTTGGAACTCCTTAGTTGTTACTTCTCCAAAGCTCAAATAAACTTGAAAAGCGTGTACTTTGTAAACTTGATATTCTATAAACGCTATAGTTTCATGATAACGTAATGGCATATTTTGCTCTTGTATTATAGTTCGGGTGTAAATGTTCATTTTCGTTTCTATTTTCTGAATGCCACGTCGCTCGTTAAACATGTCGGCTTCTAAAGGAAGCAGTGTCTTTATGGACGTTGTTTTTGAATTGGTATACAAGAAAAGTTTATTGCCATGTTCACATAATATTATCATATTCCATAATTGTATTTTTATTGTTTGTTAAAAGTAAATTGGCTCAAGACATAGAAGTTGGAAATATATGACCAGTTGGTTACATATCGTTTCTTACCGGTTTATTATAATGATGTTTGAATATTTGCCATTTTATGTTAAAATGCGATAATATTCTTCATGGGAGCGGTACAAACCCCAAAAAACGCATTTCTGAAAAATCAAATTCCATGTAAAATAAGAATGTTGTAATAAATTTCAGTGCATAGATCTTCGCTAAGGGCAGACGTGTAGGTAGTTTTTTTGGCATCCAAGGGCAATTTCGGCACCCCCGCCTCTAACAACTTAGGTGGATCTATCTTTTATGGACTATATGGTATATATTATCTATATAGTATCCTGAAAGATACAGCACCTGAGCTATGCTACTAGCCAAGGGGTTGTAGCGAAGTCCTTACTAAAGGAAATGAAGACAATCATCTAGGTTTGGAAGATCTGAAAAATAGTTTCACGAATTTTTGTCTGTACTTTTTGAAGTTGGTATCTTGGAGAAGAAGTTTATGGGAAATATTTAGGGAATAGGCAAGATTCCGTTGAAGAGAGTTTTGTAAGTTTAAAAAGTTTAAAAATTATGATTACCTTATTTTAAAAGAATGACACCCCCCCCCCGGAAAAATCCTATGATTCTTTCCATTACCGCCCCCTACAGTTTGACTGAACACATTCGTAGTCATGAAGCATGCAGGCTCTGAAAACATTCTTTATACCTGGCAAAGCAGAGCGTTTTAACGGTCTTCAAAATCTCTCAAGAGCATCAGACAGGGTTGAATCGAAAGTGGGTCTGAATCAATTTTGCTTCACTCGGAGCTAGCTAGAGGTGTCAGCTGGTCTTCGGGGATTCCAGAGGGATGAATAGGATGTTCTCTGCTAGGTTTAAAAAGCTTTCACAAGCTGATTTTTAAATCAGCTTGTGAAAGGCTTCTATGGTATTTCCTAGATAAATGGAGAAAAAAAGTCATTCTATCTCTATTTATTAGCCAGTGATTCTAAGGGATTTTTTATTGTTTTATTCATCTATTTTCCTTTTGAGTTGTTCTTCTTTTATCTCATTTATTTAGCATTTAGTATTATAGTATTATTTTTTTACTATTTATTTAGTATTCTAAATCTTAATTTTTCTTTCAGCTGACCAAAAGTGTGAAGACAAAATCACTAATATCGCTGGAAGCATGTCCTGTGAGGAGTTCTTAAGCAGATACGGATTCCAGTATTGCAAGCATTCTTATATAACTAGGAACTGTTGTGCTGCACAAAGAAAATTATGTCGAAATAGTTGAGATCTCAGTAAAGCCTAGGTAATTTGTTCCAATCTCCCGGTGCGAGGCTGCACTGAATGTGCAGCAAATTCCACACTGCCTTTAAAAATTCCTCCGCTTTATCACTCTTTTGGGGGAAATCCGTTTCCAGTTCCGTACTTGTCTTTCCAGTGCAATCGTCTGTGCAAAACTGTTTTATTAACGTTTAAGGATTATACTGCAACGCTACTTTAGAGTGATATGAGTGATTATCTGAAAAAATAAACTTTCTTATATCAAAGCAAGCACCAGAAGGAAAGAATGATGCTATCGAGAAGATGAAATCACAATAGTTGGAGGAGCGAGACACCTTACCAAACTTAAGCATGGCAATCTTCCAAGATTTGATAGATGACCTTCACAATAGATTTAACAGATTCTCATGTATTCAAAGTTAAAAAAAATTGTGGTAGCATAGGTTCACTGTTTTTCAAAACAAACAGAAAGGGATCTGATATCTTTGCTCAGTAGCTGTGCAGCGAACACTTCAGCAAGAAAACCGTCATTTTTATGTACAGCTGTACCAACGAAAGAACAATTTTAGCAAGACGTTTAGTGGTCCAAATGGTAATATTTATGCACAATTTCAGGGTAAATGTATTCCGTGTGTTAAATAATTGAGTTCTCACAGGAAATGGATATATTTTTGGGTATTATTTTGTGATCAATATAATATCTTTTCTGTTCTCATAGGCTCAACATGGCTTTTTCCGTGCCGTCAAGATCTTTATTTTACCATGAACGTCCATTAGAAAGTTCTAAAATCACTTTTGAAACCAGTTTAGCTTTGTTTTCTTTGATTTTGAGGTTGTCAAAATTTAATGCTAACTAAACCGATGGTGACTAAAACCTTTAACTGACAGTGTCTTTTACCTCTAAATTATGCTTAAAACAAGAACTTGTCCATTCATATTCTCGAATACAGCTCAATTTATTATTGATAATTTACTTGTAAGGATATAATGAGATTTATTAAATTGCAAAATATTTTATTGAAGTTTTACTGAAACTTCGTGGAGACGATACAAATGTATTAATTTTATCATTGTTCTTTTGCGCGACAGATGTTCTCATTTGAATGTATATTTTATTATCTCGCGTTCAGATTTTACTATATAACTATGTTTTCACATTTTGTAGGAATAAATTTTTCTTTCGTTATATATGTGTTTGATTCTTGTTAAACTGACTTATCCTTAGCCTTTTCAATCCTTATGCTAGAAATCCAGGGAATTGGAAAATATAATAGGAGATCAATTTGGGGCTGTTATATCAGACTTATTTTTTCTTTTCTTACTCCAAAGAATTTCAGCCGTCTATACCAATTTTTCAAATATCAGCTCATATATCGCCGAACATCTTTAGCTAGGCGTTAAAAAAAGCAGAAATTGAACAAATGAGAGAAGTGAGCATTAGTATTCCATACGAATTTACTATCTATATTCAAAATCTCTTTTCACTTGATTAGGTTCGGAAGAATTATCTTTCTTAAAATAACTCTGAAAATCTACTTTCTTGTGGACTTCAAATTTTAAAAGCGTAACAATTTTGTCACATCCATGTTCTCTTGCAAAGTTAAACTTCATGGTTGTCCGTGCTCAGTTTTTCGGTTTTGATATTATGCCCAAGGAAGTTTTATAGAATCCTGTCCAAAGTGTATTGGTAACTTATAAGAGCTGAAACTGGCGCCAGCGTCGACAAAAAAAAACTATCAATGCTATCTGGCGACACATGATATTTTTTCAAGCTTTAAAATTGTTTTTCTGTCAGGAAGTGAGATCAGACACTGATTACTACCCTAATTTTACAAATTATGCTAATTCAATTAATTGTTCTTATTAATACACTGAAAAAAATCCCAAGTGTCGTCAAGCACTAGATGGCGTTGATAGTTTTTTTTGTCGACGCTAGTGCCAGTTTCACTCTTATAAGTTACACATACTCTTTCATCGTGTCATTAGGAGGTTGCACTTTTTCAAATAGTTTTGAACATGAAATGTTCCACAAAAAAAAAGTTTCATCACTTATTTTCTTGGATTCGAACTTCTTTTAAATATACCATTTAAGATTAAAAGGCCTTAGACCAAGGGCGCTGGCAGAAAATTTTCCAGGGGGGCCAGACGCCAAAACAGCAGTGGTGGTTGGAGGTTGGGTGACAGTTTAGGTTGTTTACGGCACTTAACTATGACTTTACCCGAAGAGGACGAATTTACAATCAATTTAAAATCATGAGAAGCTAATTGATTTAAAAGTATCAAAAACTATGTTTTAGGCTTCCCAGTTGCAAAAGAAGTAATGCTACACGGTGGTAGTACTGGATTCAACCAAGTTTATTCGCTTTATTTATAATGAAATTATGCTACGTTTGGTGATCTGTAACTGCGCATCAGCTATGATGAGGGGAAGGGGGTGAGTCATTGTTTAGGTGGGGGGTAGGGTAGATTCCTACAAAAGTATATTTTAATGGACAAACTGCTTACTCTTCATGAGGCTTCAGATAAATGTTGAGAGAGGAAGGGGAAGTAGTAATTAATTAAAATGTTTCTCTAATCAGCTAATATGTTAAATTCCCATATCTACCAGCATAGAAGTGGAAAAGGGAAGGCAGGTCATCATCAGATGGGGTGCCAAATACTGCTAGGAACTTAGTTTTCAGCAGTTTTCAATGGTAATATTTTTCTTTTTCATTTATGTGAAATACTTCAATGTATTTAAAAAAATATATGCAATGTATTTATCGATAAGAAAATCCTATTGTAGTGTTGTGATGGCTTCAGTTCTGTAGAAGATCAAAAGTCTCACAGAATTTTCATCCATACAAGCAATAATCCTCCTTTTCATCCAACCAAATGCTTTAATAGTAGTATTAACAAGGACTTTTCACTAATTTTTCAAGTATATTCAAATTTTACCCAAAATTGAAATTGCAAGTTTAAACGTAGAACGATTCTAATCAACTTACAATTATTGATTTACACATTTTAAAAGTAATTGACCAGGGATTTAAGGGACCGGTACCTCAAATTATATCTTGGTTAGGCCTGGGTATGATTTGGAAAACAATCAGAAATTAAATAAAAAAAGAGCTTTTCAACTGAAAGCAAGGAGCAGAATTGAAAGCTATTTGAGCAGATTGTTCTTTGTATGAAGGGGGCTGTCTCCTCCTTACCTCCTTACTCTTTACTGTGAAGTTTGGCTTTTTTCCAAAATTTTAAAGAAAATTTGCAATTGGAAAAAAAATATTGTTCAAAGCACTAAAAAACTTTTTTTTAATGAGCAAGGTGTCGAAAAGGGGGCAGTTCCCCATATATACGGAGTAATTTATATTTCTCTTAATTTTTAAACTTGCTCCTTACTTTAGTTGAAAAACCTTTTCTATGCGTTAAATTACATTTCATGAAACTAAAATTTTATAAATACAATATTTTTGGCAATGCAGAAAAAACGATCAACATTTCAATGATCTCTGTTTGGACTTTGATGGGTAATCGAACAGCTCGTGGTAATGAACTGTAACTTACTTACTGCGACCTGGCTCAATAGTAACCAAAACTCTAAAAAACGGAAATTTGATACCAATAGAAATATCAAAAGAATTGGCTTATTATACTGATTCCAAATATATTAGTTTCATTGAGCTTAGTTTTACCCACCAAAAGCTACGAGCCTGAGAAAATTTGTCTGATTTTCGGAAAAAGTGGAAAAAACCCCTTGAAGTCATATAATTTTAATGAAAATAACGCCATCCAGATTCAGCGTATCAAAAAACCCTACTGTAGATGGTTCAAGCTCATATCTTCAAAAATGTTGAATTTTGTAATTTTTACTCGAAGATAAATCACGGATGCGTGTTCATTTGTTTTTTTGTTTTTTTTTTTTTCCCAGGGGTGATCGTATCGACCCAGCGGGCCTAAAACGTCGGAATAGGGCTCATGTTAATAAAAATGAAAAGTTCTTGTGCCCTTTTTAAGTGACCAAAAATTTAGAGGGCAACTGGGCTCCCTCCCACGCCACTTTTTTCCCAGAATCGTCCGATCAAAATTTTGAGATAGATTTATTCTTCAGCATAGTTGAAAGGCACAATAACTATGTATCTGGAGATAAAATCACCCCCTAGAGCCCCTGGGGAAAGGTTTTTAAGTTATAAAAATCGCCCTTTGTCTTATTTGTTATTGGGAAGTATGTATACATTTTTTGGTGGGGAGGGGAGGAAGAATTTTCAATGGAGAGGATAGTTTCCAGGGGGTGAAATTTTAAGAAGAAATTTTATGCTGGGTGAATTTTCCAGAATTCATACACGAAATTTCTTTATATGTCTTGCTTTCTCTTTACCAAATTAATTTTAAGCGTGGAGATGTTAAAGGTAATTGTCGGGGGTAAAGTTTTGCCAAGATTGAATTGTCCAGAGGATATTTCTATGGGGACGGGGATATTTCCGTGGAGGTTAGTTAAAAAGCGATCAGAAAAAAAACAAGCATTTTCAACTGAAAGGAAGGAGCAACATTAAAACTTAAAACAAACAGAAATTATTACGTATATGAGGGTGTTGCCCCCTAATCAACATCTCGTTCTTTGCGCTAAAGTTTAAATTTTGTCCCAATTCTTTAAAAACGATTCCTAAAACACAAGGTTCGTTTAATAAGAAAAATAAGTAACTTTTGTGCAATAAGAACAATAAGTGCCAAAAACCTATAGCTTGAAGAGCGAGGTTTTTGAGGTGGGGGGCAACTGCCCTCATATACGTAATAATTTCTGTTCGTTTTAAGTTTTAATGTTGCTTCTTACTTTCAGCCGAAAATACTTGTTTTATTTTCTTTATTTTAATGAAGCTTAGAGACAAACAATTTTCTAAAGGCAATGGAAGAAGTATGTCAATTAAAGTAAAAGTATTGAAAAATAGAAAAAAGTAAGTAGTTACAAATAATACAGAAAACAATAGCCTAATTACAAAAACTAAGATACAAACTGCCAGCAATAAGTTCTGTAGAGCAATGCCGAAGCGTTGGACGGATATCATAGGCAGCGCAATCGCGCTGCCTAAGTAAAGAACGATGTTGGTACAATGTATTAGTTATTTTTTGGGGTTAGACCAGGGCACTTCGTATCGAAGGAGTTGTCGTAGAAACTTCGAAAAGGGCTCATTCGATTGGAAATTGGAGTGGCTAGTGCCCTTTTTAATAGTCGAAAGTGATTGGAAGGCAACTAACACCCCTTCCACGCCCACCATTTCCCAAAACACATCCAATCAAAATTTTGAGATGGCCACTTTGTTCACCGTAGTTGATTTCCAAATAGAAATTATGATTTTGAGGAGGACACTCTTCCACAGCCCTCAGGGCAAGGGTTGTAAGTTCTGCCCTGGGGACATATAAGATTTTTATAAAAAGCGTTGTCGTAGAAACTTTAAAAAAGTCTCATTCGATTGGAAATTCAAAGTGCTAGTGCCCTTTTTATTAGTCGAAAGTGATTGGAAGGCAACTAACACCCCTTCCACGCCCATTATTAGTTCTGCCCTGGAGGCATATAAGATTTTTATAGAAAGCGTTGTCGTAGAAACTTCAAAAAAGGCTCATTCGATTAGAAATTCAAAGGGCTAGTGCCCTTTTTAAGAGTTGAAAGTGATTGGAGGGCAACAAGCCCTCTCTCACGCCCACCTTTTTCCCAAACACATCCAATCAAAATTTTGAGATAGCCATTTTGTTCAACGTAGTTGAAAGTTCTGAAAATTAGGTCTTTGAGGATGACAACCCCCCCCCCCCCACAGCCCTCAAAGCAACGGTTATAGATTATGCCCTGGGGGCATATAAGGTTTTCATAGAAAACGTTGCTGTAAAAACTTCAAAAGGGGCTTATTCGATTGGAAACTGAAATGGCTAGTGCCCTTTTTAATAGTCGAAAGTGATTGGAAGGCAACTAACATCCCTTCCACGCCCATTATTTATCCAAACACATCCAATCAAAATTTTGAGATAGTCATTGTGTTCAACGTAGTTGAAAGTTCAGGAAATTAGGCCTTTGATGATGATAACCCCCTCAGAGCCATTAGGGCAAGGGTTATAAGTTACACCCTGGGGGCATATGAGGTTTTTATTAAAAGCTTTGTCGTAGAAACTTGAAAAAGGGCACATTCGATTGGAAATTCAAAGAGCTAGTGCCCTTTTTAGTAGTCGGAAGTGATTGGAGGGCAACTAACCCCCCTCTAACAACCACCTTTTCCCCAAACACACACAATCAAATTTTAGATAGCCATTTTGTTCAACTCAGTTGAAATATTTTGAAAATTAGGTCTTTAAGGATGACATCCCCCCCCCCCCCGACAGCCCTCAGGACAAGGGTTGCAAGCTATGCCCTGGGGGCATATAAGGTTTTTATAGAAAATATTATCGTAGAAACTTAAAAAAGGGTTCATTCCATTGGAAATTGAAATGGCTAGTGGCCTTTTTAATTGTCGAAGGTAATTGGAGGGCAACTAACCCCCCTCTCACGCCCACCATTTTCCCAAACACATACAGTCAAAATTTTGAGATAGCCTTTTTTTCAACGTAGTTGAAAGTTCTGGAAATTATCTTTGGAAGAAATCTTTGTCGTAAAACTTCAAAAAGGGCTCGTTTGATTGAAAATTGAAAGGGCTAGTGCCCTTTTTAATACTTGGAAGTAATTGGAAGGCGACTAACCCCCCTCTCACGCCCACCATTTCCCCAAACACATCCAATCAAAATTTTGAGATATTCATCTTGTTCAACGTAGTTAAAAGTTATGGAAATTAGGTCTTTTAGATGACAACCCCCCCCCCCCCCCAGAGCCCTCAGGGCAAGGGTTGTAAGTTCTGCCCTGGGGACATATAAGATTTTTATAAAAAGCGTTGTCGTAGAAACTTTAAGAAAGTCTCATTCGATTGGAAATTCAAAGTGCTAGTGCCCTTTTTATTAGTCGAAAGTGATTGGAAGGCAACTAACACCCCTTCCACGCCCATTATTAGTTCTGCCCTGGAGGCATATAAGATTTTTATAGAAAGCGTTGTCGTAGAAACTTCAAAAAAGGCTCATTCGATTAGAAATTCAAAGGGCTAGTGCCCTTTTTAAGAGTTGAAAGTGATTGGAGGGCAACAAGCCCTCTCTCACGCCCACCTTTTTCCCAAACACATCCAATCAAAATTTTGAGATAGCCATTTTGTTCAACGTAGTTGAAAGTTCTGAAAATTAGGTCTTTGAGGATGACAACCCCCCCCCCCACAGCCCTCAAAGCAACGGTTATAGATTATGCCCTGGGGGCATATAAGGTTTTCATAGAAAACGTTGCTGTAAAAACTTCAAAAGGGGCTTATTCGATTGGAAACTGAAATGGCTAGTGCCCTTTTTAATAGTCGAAAGTGATTGGAAGGCAACTAACATCCCTTCCACGCCCATTATTTATCCAAACACATCCAATCAAAATTTTGAGATAGCCATTGTGTTCAACGTAGTTGAAAGTTCAGGAAATTAGGCCTTTGATGATGATAACCCCCTCAGAGCCATTAGGGCAAGGGTTATAAGTTACACCCTGGGGGCATATGAGGTTTTTTATTAAAAGCTTTGTCGTAGAAACTTGAAAAAGGGCACATTCGATTGGAAATTCAAAGAGCTAGTGCCCTTTTTAGTAGTCGGAAGTGATTGGAGGGCAACTAACCCCCCTCTAACAACCACCTTTTCCCCAAACACACACAATCAAATTTTAGATAGCCATTTTGTTCAACTCAGTTGAAATATTTTGAAAATTAGGTCTTTAAGGATGACATCCCCCCCCCCCCGACAGCCCTCAGGACAAGGGTTGCAAGCTATGCCCTGGGGGCATATAAGGTTTTTATAGAAAATATTATCGTAGAAACTTAAAAAAGGGCTCATTCCATTGGAAATTGAAATGGCTAGTGGCCTTTTTAATTGTCGAAGGTAATTGGAGGGCAACTAACCCCCCTCTCACGCCCACCATTTTCCCAAACACATACAGTCAAAATTTTGAGATAGCCTTTTTTTCAACGTAGTTGAAAGTTCTGGAAATTATCTTTGGAAGAAATCTTTGTCGTAAAACTTCAAAAAGGGCTCGTTTGATTGAAAATTGAAAGGGCTAGTGCCCTTTTTAATACTTGAAAGTAATTGGAAGGCGACTAACCCCCCTGTCACGCCCACCATTTCCCCAAACACATCCAATCAAAATTTTGAGATATTCATCTTGTTCAACGTAGTTAAAAGTTATGGAAATTAGGTCTTTTAGATGACAACCCCCCCCCCCAGAGCCCTCAGGGCAAGGGTTGTAAGTTATACCTTGGGGGCATATAATGTTTTATTGAAAGTGTTATCGTAGAAACTTCAAAAAGGGCTCATTTGATTGGAAATTGAAAGGGCTAGTGCCCTTTTTAATAGTCGAAAACTGCCAGCATTAAGTTCTGTTGAGCAATGCCGAAGAGTTGGATGGAAATCATAGGCAGCGCAATCGCGCTGCCTAAGTAAAGAACGATGTTGGCACAATCTATTATTTATTTATTGGGGTTACACCAGGGAACTTCGTGTCGAAGAAGTTGTCTCAAAAACTTTGAAAAAGGCTCATTTGATTGGAAATTGGAGTGGCTAGTACCCTTTTTAATAGTCGAAAGTGATTGGAAGGCAACTAACAACCCTTCCACGCCCACCATTTCCCAAAACACATCTAATAAAAATTTTGAGCTGACCATTTTGTTCAGCGTATTTGATTTCCGAATAGAAATATGCCTTTGAGGAAGAAACTCCTCCACAGCCCTCAGGACAAGAGCTGTAAGTTCTGGCCTGGAGGCATATAAGATTTTTAAAGAAAGCGTTGTCGTAGAAACTTCAAATAAGGCTCATTCGATTGGAAATTCAAAGGGCTAGCGCCCTTTTTAATAGTCGAAAGTGAGTGGATGACAACTAACCCCCCTCTCAAGCCCACCTTTCCCCCAAACA
Organism: Artemia sinica; assembly: GCA_027921565.1. Classification (NCBI taxonomy): domain Eukaryota; kingdom Metazoa; phylum Arthropoda; class Branchiopoda; order Anostraca; family Artemiidae; genus Artemia; species Artemia sinica. Next base: position 39,896,486 of record CM051266.1, on the reverse strand, counting down.
CATCCAATCAAAATTTTGAGATAGCCATTTTGTTCAACGTAGTCGAAAGCTCTGAGAATTAGCTCTTTGAGGATGACAAAACCCCACAGCCCTCAGGGCAAGGGTTATAAGTTATGCCCTGGGGGCATACAAGGTTTTCATAGAAAGTGTTGCCGTAAAAAACATCAAAAGGCGCTCATTTGATTGGAAACTGAAATGGCTAGTGCCCTTTTTAATAGTCGAAAGTGATTGGAAGGAAACTAACACCCCTTCCACGCCCATTATTTATCCAAACACATCCAATCGAAATTTTGAGATAGCCATTTTGTCCAACGTAGTTGAAAGTTCTGGAAATTAGGTCTTTGAGGATGATAGCCCCCTCAGAGCCCTCAGGGCAAGGGTTATTAGTTATGTCCTGGGGGCATATGAGGTTTTTATTGAAAGCTTTGTCCTAGAAATTTGAAAAAGGTCGCATTTAATCGGAAATTCAAAGAGCTAGTGCCCTTTTTGATAGTCGAAAGTGATCGGAGGGCAACTAACCCACCTCTCATGGTTTTCCCCAAACACACATAATAAATTTTTTTAGATAGCCATTTTTTTCAACTAAGTTGAAAGTTTTGGAAAATTAGGTCTTTAAGGATAACATCCCCCTCCCCTGACAGCCCTCAGGGCAAGGGTTGTAAACTATGCCCTGGGGGAATATGAGGTTTTCGCAGAAAATGTTATCGTAGAAACTTCAAAAAGGGCTCATTCAATTGGAAATTGAAATGGCTAGTGGTCTTTTTAATAGTCGAAAGTAATTGGAGGGCAACTAACTCCCCTCTCACGCCCACCATTTTCCCAAACACATACAATCAAAATTTTGAGATAGTTTTTTTTTTTCAACGCAGTTGAAAGTTCTGGAAATTAAGTCTTTGTGGATGATACCCCCCCCCCCAACCCTCAGGACAAGGGTTGTAAGTTATGCCCTGTGGGCAAATAAGGTTCTTATAGAATTATTTGTCGCAAAACTTCAAAAAGGGCTCATTTGGTTGAAAATTGAAAGGGCTAGTGCCCTTTTTAATACTTGAAAGTAATTAGAGGGTAGCTAACCCCCTCTCACGCCCACCATTTCCCAAAACACATCCAATCAAAATTTTAAGATATTGAGGATGAGGATGACACCCCCCCCCCAGACAGCCCTCAGGGCAAGGGTTGTTAGTAATGCCCTTGTGGCATATAATGTTTTTATAGAAAATAATACCGTAGAAACTTCAAAAAAGGCTCATTCGATTGAAAATTGAAAGGGCTACTGCCCTTCTTAATACTTGAAAGTAATTGGAGGGCAAATAACCCCCCTCTCACGCCCACCATTTCCCCAAACACATCCAATCAAAATTTTTAGGTATTCATTTTGTTCAACGTAGTTAAAATTTCTGGAAAATAGGTCTTTTAGGATGACAACACCCTCAGAGCCCTCAGGGCAAGTGTTGTAAGTTATACCCGAGGGACATATAAGGTTTTATAGATAGTGTTGTCGTAGAAACTTAAAAAAGGGCTCGTTTGATTGGAAATTGAAGGGGCTAGTGCCCTTTTTAATAGTCGAAAACTGCCAGCATTAAGTTCTGTTGAGCAATGCCGAAGCGTTGGACGGATATCATAGGCAGCGCAATGGCGCCGCCTAAGTAAAAAACGATGTTGGCCCAATATATTATTTATTTTTGGGGTTAGACAAGGGCACTTCGTATCGAAGAAGTTGTCGTAGAAACTTTGAAAAGGGCTCATTCGATTAGAAATTGGAGTGGCTAGAGCCCTTTTTAATAGTCGAAAGTGATTGGAACACAACTAACACCCCTTCAACGCCCACCATTTCCCAAAACACATCCAATTAAAGTTTTGAGATGGCTATTTTGTTCAGCTTAGTTGATTTCCGAATAGAAATTATGCTTTTGAGGAGCACACTCCTCCCCAGCCCTCAGGGCAAGGGTTGTAAGTTCTGCCCTGGAGGCATATAAGATTTTTATAGAAAGCGTTGTCGTAGAAACTTCAAAAAAGGCTCATTCGATTAGAAATTCAAAGGGCTAGTGCCCTTTTTAAGAGTTGAAAGTGATTGGAGGGCAACAAGCCCCCTCTCACGCCCACCTTTTCCCCAAACACATCCAATAAAAATTTTGAGATAGCTATTTTGTTCAACGTAGTTGAAAGTTCTGGAAATTAGGCCTTTGATGATGATAACCCCCTCAGAGCCCTCAGGGCAAGGGTTATAAGTTATACCCTGGGGGCAAATAAGGTTTTTTATTGAAAACTTTGTCGTAGAAACTTGAAAAAGGGCGCATTCGATTGGAAATTCAAAGAGCTAGTGCCTTATTTAATAGTCGAAAGTGATTGGAGGGCAATTAACGCCCCTCTCAAGCCTACCATGTCCCCAAGCACATCCAATCAAATTTTGAGATTGACATTTTGTTCAACGTAGTTAAAAGTTTGGAAATTAGGTCTTTGCTAGCGTTCTCATAGAAACTTCAAAAAGAACTCATTCAATTGGGAATTGAGAGGGCTAGTGCCCTTATTAATAGTCAAAAGCGATCGGAGGGCGAATTTCCCCCATACCCATCATTTCCCCAAACACTTCCGATCAATATTTTTATATAGCAATTTTGCTGAACGTAGTTGAAGGGTCAGGAAATTATGTTTTTGAGTATGACAACCGCCAACAGCCCTCAGGGCTAAGGTTTTAAGTTATATCCTGGGGGCATATAATGTCATATAGAAAGTTTTGTCATAAAAAAGGGCTCTTTCGATTGGAAATTGAGAGGGATATTGCACTTTTTAATAGTTGAAAGTAATCAGAGGGAGAATCATCCCCCCCCAAAGCATATCATTTCCCCAAACGTTTCGGATCAACATTTTGATATGGTCAGTTTGTTCAACGTAGTTGAAAGGTCTGGAAATTATGTCTTTGAGAATGACAACCCTCCCCCCATATCCCTCATGATTAAGGTCGTAAGTTATGCCCTTGGGGCATATAACGTTTTTATAGAAAGTTTCGTGTAGAAGCTTCAAAAAGGGCTCATTCGATTGGAGATTGAGAGGACTAGTACCTTTTTTTATTAGTTGAAAATGATCAGAGGGCAAATGTCTCCCTCCACGCCTATCATTTCCCCAAACACTTCCAATCAAAATTTTGATATAGCCATTTTGTTAAGCCTATCAGAAGGGCGTGTAAATTATGTCTTTGAGGATACCAAATCCCCCCAGCCCTCAGGGCAAGGGTTGTAAGTTGTGCCCTGGCGACAAATAGGGTTTTTATAGAAAGTGTGGTCATATAAACTTCAAAGAGGGCGTAAACTTAATTGGATTGGTAATCAGACGCTCTAGTGCTCTTTTTAAGAGTCAAAGTGATCAGAGGGCAGCTACCCTCTCACCCATACACACACGCCGTATTGTCCCGAAATGCGTCTAATAGAAATTTTGAGATAGCCATTCTATTCAAAATAGTCTAAATATTATGTAACAAGGCTTTTGGGGTTTAAACCAACCCCAGAGTGTAGGGGCAAGGGTTGTAAGTTATGCCCAAGGTGTATTAAAGGTATTTAAAGAAGGAATGGTTGTTTAACTTCAGAAGAGGCTCAGTCTTTCTTCCTGAAAAAGACCATGTCAATATACAACGAAAAGAAATTAATCAAAAATAACTTATTTCACAAATACATTTTTCAAAAAAAAGTAAAGAACTCCATTAAACCAAAAGTAGAACCAAATAATCTACCAAGCATACAACTACCACAAATCAGTATCAATAAATAAATGAAAGCCAAAACAAACAGAAATTAAAATAAGTCAAACTCAAAACGAGCAGAAATTAATCTGAGTAAGGTTCTAAGCACTATGTTTTCTAAAAGCCAGAATATAATTTTTACTTTACTGAAAAACAATTCTTTTAAATGTTTTCACTTATAACTTTAAGAAAAGAAAAATTAATTTAGATTTTAAGGAATAAATATCAGTATATGTATATTAAACTGACAATGAACATTTTTTCAGTAAATTCATTTGAATTTTTTCAGTAAATTCATTTAAATTCATTTGAATTCATTTCATTGGAGGGCTAGTTGCCCTCCAATCTCTTTTGACTCTAAAAAACTGAACTAGAACTTTCAATTTCCAATCAAATGGGCCCTCTCTGAAGGTTTTACGAGCATCCCTTCAATAAGAACCATATATTCCCCCAGGGCATAACTTACAACGCCTGCCCTCGTGCCCTGTGGGGCTGTGTCGACCCCGGAGCTTTCGTTATATGGTCTTTGAGCTATTTAACAAAATAGCTATCTCAAAATTTTTATCGGATGCATTTGCAAAAAAAGGGTTTGGGGGAGGAGGAAGCTGGTTACCCTCCGATATCCTTTGGCGCTTAAAAAGTGAACTAGAACTTTCAATTTCCAGTCAAATGAGCCCTCTTTGAAGTTAATACGAGCATTCCTTCCATAAGACCCATATATGCCCCCAAGGCATAACTTATAACCCTTGGCGTGAGAGGGGAGTTAGTTGCTCTCCTATCACTTTCGACTATTAAAAAGGACACTAGTCCTTTGAATTTCCAATCGAATGAGTCCTTTTGAAGTTTCTACGACAAAGCTTTCTATAAAAACCTTATATGCCCCCAGGGCATAACTTACAACCCTTGCCCTGAAGGCTGTGGGGGAATGTCCTCCTCAAAAACATAATTTCTATCTGGAAATCAACTACGCTGAACAAAATGGCTATCTCAAAATTTTGATTGTAAGTGTTTGGGGAACTGGTGGGCGTGGAAGGGGTGTTAGTTGCCTTCCAATCACTTTTGACCCTTAAAAAGGGCCCTAGAACTCTCGGTTATCAATCGAATGAGCCCCCTTCGAAGTTTTTATGACGATCTCTTCCATATGAAGTGCCTCTGGGATAAAAAATAATAAATAATAATAAAACATTGGAGCCGTATGGCCTTTACTATAGGCAACGCTATGGCATTGCCTCTGATAGCTTCACGGCAAGACCTGGTTGTTTGTCAATTTTTAAATAAGTAAAATGAAAAGAATTAAAAGAAACTTCTATAAAAAAACATAAAGAACAATTTTTACACCTGAAACATGCAGAAATAAACATATAAAATTTCAAACTTAAAACGAACAGAAATTACCACAACTAAGAGATGGATTGACATTTCTCCCCCCAAGCCCCCCAAAAAGCTGGAGTGTAATTTCTGCTTCACTTCAAGTGGTGTATATTTTGAACAGTATTTTTTTGTGATATAAAAACGAAAATACTAATCAATCTTCCAAGGAAAAAACAATATTTCTTAAATACATATTCTTGTCAGCCTTTATTCAGTTCAACTACTTTGTATGGACAGTTATTTTTGTCAGTATTTTTTCTTTAGTTCTATTTCACTCAAAATTGATTGCTAAAGTTCTTGAAAAATCGGTTTAGCTTTTAGTAAAAACTTTAGTTAAAGCTTTTAGCTTTAGTAGCTTTTAGTAGCTTTTTAGTCTTTAGGAGGTATAAGGGACGCGTCATCTCAAAACTTATTTTCGGTAATTTCTGTTTATTTTAAGTTTGACGTATTATATAACTATTTTGTTCGTTAGATTTTAATATCACTGTTTACTTTACTTTAACAATTTTTAATTGACATTTATTTTTTCATTTAACAATTTTAGGCATACAATTTAAACTTCAATCAGTATTCTAGTCCTTAAGATAAAAGGTGAAAATAAAACGTTAAAAGTATTCTAACGTTTTATTTTTCCTTTTTTAGCTTAAGTACTAGAATATTGGATTGAAGTTTAAATTATCCGTAAAACTTCGGTATTCAATTAGAATTTTGATTCGCTTTTAGTTTTGTTTAAATAAACTAAAATAACATGATGTATATAAGAAAAAAAAGGCCCTTTCACTGAACAAAGATAAAAAAAGAAAGGTATAGTGGTTGTTGATTATTATCTAAGGCTAACATACCATTATAGAATTCCAAAATTCCATCATGTTATAAAACTTTTATTTAGTATACTTTAATCCTTGTCAAGTTCAGCACTACCCAAGGTCATAAATACACCTCTAACTGCAGTCAGAATATGCTTTCTGGTCTTTGCAATTGTGGTATGTTTGTTGAACAAAAATAAATTTTGTAATGACCGCTGACAACGAACTACTTAATCTGAGATAACAAACTTGCTTCTTTGGTGAACAAAATCATGTTTTTTGGTTATATTTAGGACAAATCATATATACATGAAAGTTCTCAAGTGGAGGAACTTCAGCTCCCAAGGCTCACTCCCCTCTACGTTTTTGTGAGCGCATATGCTCAATTTAACACGGAATATTAAACTGAAAATGGGAGCAAAGATGGAAATTCTAATCAAGGAATAATAATACAAGCCAGACGGGAGTATAACAGCACATAAAACGTTTTAGGAGAAGGAAAGTGCGGTTTTAGAAAAGGTAGAGGATATGTCAACCAAATTTTCACTTTTAGGTTAATAATTGAGAAGGTCCTTAGTTGTCAAACACCTTTGGTCCTCAGGTTTATAGATTATGAGCAATCATGCAATTCCGTTGATAGAAGATCTTTAGCAAAGGTCTTATCCTTACATGGTATACCAGACAAATACATGAAAGTAATTAGTGCTATGTGCGAGAATAACACTTCTGCGGTTTTGGTACGAAATGAGGTTAGCAGCTGGTTTTGTATTAAATCAGGAGTTAAGCAAGGTTGTGTTCTATCCCCCTTTATATGGATAATTTTTATGGACTTTGTCTTAAGGAGCACAGGGAAGGCAATGGGAGACCACGGAATCAAATGGGGAGGAAGAACTTTCCTGGACTTAGATTATGCTGATGATTTAAGCATCCTAGACGAAAGTGTGAGAAAGTGAATGAACTTTTAGAGGTTTTTTGACTTCAGGGCACTAGAATAGGTTTGAAAATTAATGTTAAGAAGACTAAGTCACTAAGGCTAGGAATAAGCGAAGATGAAAAGGTGACGTTGGGTAATGAAGAGATTGATCGGGTGGGCAGCTTCACTTACCTTGGTAGTCTTATTAGTAACGACGGTGTGAGCAGTGTTAAAAATGTTAAAAGTAGAATAGTCAAGGCTCAGGGTTTATTTTCACAGTTAAAAAAAGTTTGGAAGAATAGGAAGATAAGTCTGTAAACCAAGTTTAGAATATTGGAAGGTACAGTGATGACAGTGGTCAAATATGGCTCTGAAGCATGGTTGCTCCGAAAAGCGGATGAAGATTTACTAGAGGTTTTCCAGAGAAATTGCCTATGGATTGTTCTGGGTACACGGCTGACTTACCGTATTTCAAACAGTAGGCTGTACGAAAAAATTTGGTTCAATCCCACTTTCTAGGGCTATAATGAAAGAAAGGTTGGGATGGCTAGGGCACGTTCTGCAGATGAAGGATGACAGATTGCCGAAGATTATCCTTTTCAACCAACAGTCTAGGGCTAAATGGAAAGCAGGTCGTCCTCGTCTGGGGTGAGATAATGTCATTAGGAAAGATTTAAAGGAAATGGGAAATCCTGGGAGGGTGTAAAGAGGGAAGGCTTTGAATAAATTGGGATGGAGGAGGAGCATGCGTAGCTGTATTGGCCTCAGGTGGCATGGTGCTGCACAGTAGTTAGTAGTAGTAGTAGTATCTATATTTTCTTTGACAAATAATACAATAAAGGTGAGGGCTGATGACATCAAAATCAATTGAAAGCTCAAAAGGGTTCAAAGAAAGGAGAGCGGTACCACCAAAATGCTTCTTTCTTTGTGTAAATAACGTTATTTGTTTCATTAATGGGCACCCACACCGGTTAACGTTAGAAGTAGCAACTAATTTTGAGACAGTTCGTTAAATTTACTACAAAATGATCAGTGGTTCTTACGCTGCAACTCTTTCTTGAATCTTAAAGGTTGAACACGGAATTTTTTGATTAGATTTAAACAGAAAGCTAAAAATGGTCAGTTAGCGGTTCAAAGCCAGTAAGAAAATCTTTCACAAGGATATGAGAACATCCTGACTACATAACTCCAATACTTTTTAGATGAATAGGCTTCATCCCACCTCTCAGGTAAAGTAAGTGGCTCTGCATGTGAAAGAAAGTGAACTTGTAGACCTTCTTGTGGGTCACTTAGCTGGATAGCATGTTCAAAGTGTCTTTTCAGATAGGGGTCTATTTAGATACAGCAAGAATTCTTCTATCACTTTTCGCCTCGGGATTCGCTTATGTGAGAGGTTAAGGGGAGGGAGCAGCTTCCAGATATATTGCTGTCCACTTCTAGCTATGTAGTAACGCGAGTAGCTTTATTCTTTTATACTTTTGTTAATAAAGCGAATAGTTTAATAAGTCGAATTTTACTAGTAAATTCAAATTCCGCGATTTCATTTAAATATATTGTTTTGCTATCTTTTTTAGAGTTATATATTTATCCTAAGTGACTTAAAAGCTTTTTTATAAAATATTGTTATTGTTCTATTCATAAATTAAATTTGAACCGCAATACTACTAACCAGGTTTTTTTTTATCTTCGATATTTGTTTGAAACCACTTCATTGGCTCTCTCATTTCGTGCGTACTGCACTTGTTTATAGTGGAGCCAGTTTTGGAGAAAAAAGTGTTACGAGCCAGGACATAATATTTTAGACTTAGGATTTTGTATTTCAAACAAAATGTCCGCTTATGTTTGCTTGTGTTAACCTCACTGACTTCTGAATTTTGTATCTAAAATTGCTAGAAATCTGAAAATAGGTTATATACGTAAGATGTTCCATCTCTGAATTTGTTAGCATCGCAGTATCCATGAGCAGTAAAAAATACTTTATAATATAAAATCCCATAAAGTATGAAGACAATTACTTTGTCAACAGTTATGTTTCTCGTATTTGAGGTTAAGACCGCATGCGCAACATACTTAAAATTAACGGATTCTTATGAAAGATTAAGGTTAAAAATTTAAAACTACTTATTTCATGGATATAATCATAATTTTATGCAGCCATAAATTTGGTATATAAACTGTTTTAATTCTTTTAAAACGATCTGCTGTGCCTTATGTTTTACGTATTTACGTATTACGTATTTGAGGTTAAGACAGCATGCGCAGCACACTTGGAATTAACGGATTATTTCGGAAGATTAAAGCTAAAAATTTAAAGCTACTTATTTCATGGATATTATCATACTTTTATGTAGCCATAAAATTTGCATATAAACGGTTTTAATTCTTTTAAAACGACCTGCTGCGTATACAAAGAAAATATTAAAATCTGATAAAAAACAGGGTCAGTTTTAGAGCCAGGTTGAGAAGTTAGGCTAAAAGGTGCTTTGCATATAAGAGCTCCCAAACTGTTGCCAGTTTTATAAAAGGCAAAACTTTAGACGAAGAGCTTTGCCTCTATGTCTCAAAAGGGACCATAATTCTACTGGACTTTCATATTCCAAGATTTTCTTATTCAGTTTAGGAGTTTTAATTTCAACCTTAATGCGCATTAATTGATTGTGAAGAAACTAAAAAAAAAAATATTCGTTTCTTGAAAAAATTCAGAGATCAACGTGTGGGGGCCCTTAACTGCAGCTTTCATTAGTCTGTTGGGTAATGTGGAATGGGTTGTTTTGTACATAATAGTAGATGGCAGAATGGTAATCTTACGCAATGATAGCAAAATTTTGTTTTCACCATATTCTATTTGGGTCCAACGCTTTAGTTTTTAAATTGAGAAAAAAAAAAAATAAAAGGAAAGGGGAAGGACAAACAGATGGTCAAAACAAAAGACAATTAGGGCCCTAAAAGACAATTAAAGTTTATTTTCTGAAAATACCAACTCCATCATGGCTCTTAAATGTATATTTTCTTGTTAATTTTACTGTTCTCAAATGTCGTCTTCAGTCTAAAAAAAAATTTTCAATGGTAGACCGAAATGGGATTCCTTTCCCATATCAAGACTAATGCTAAATGTCCTCTAAACTGAACACGCTACATCATTCCTGTAATAGCAAGCAAACATCTTCTAAGTCACATTTGTCCGACTTTTTAGCATGGCAAATTTCATATTAAGAAAACCCGAAGAATCTACTGCAGAACAAGATAACAGGAAAAGCATCCGGAAAATCAGTATAATTCTACAATTTAGTAATTATTATTGACTCTTCAAATTCAATTTGACTGATGTAATGTTTCAATTTTGAAACCTTTAAATTTGATTTTGCTCTGAAAGTATAAATAGTCTTGGCTTTTTTTTGGGGGGGGGGGGACTACAGACTAATTTTACTTTCCAATCAAGCTAATTTCACCTATGCTCATTTGGCTCTGGCTTGTACGAATGTTGTCAAATGAGGGGCAAGGGGGAGGGGCATTTGTTCACCCCCTAGAACTTTCGCCTCTCCCAAGATTTTGGAAAATACTGTTTTATTTAATTCTATCGAAAAATGCCTTTTTTTTTGGTATTTTCATTGAAATAATGAATAACAATAAAACTATCCCCCTAGGTTTCGAAAAATAATTTCACCCCCTCTACATTTTTATAAGTGGCACCACTGGCTTCTATGTGTTTTTTTTTAGCATGAAATTCAGCTGCTTTCCAGAATTTAAAAATATTAAAGAGAGAGAGATAAAATTTTATTACTATGTACATCTTGTCTGAAAATGAGTTTGGAGCGTTGCCAGGATTTTTTCAAGAAGAGGGGCTAATATTTTACTTTGTTTTAGAATCACTGCATTTTTAAAATGCAATTTTATTAGTTTTTAGGTCCCCTGGAAAAGTTTCTCTCATGCTTCTGAGAAAACATGTTTTTCCTCTATATCATACTCACAAGCACACATAATGCCGTTCTGACTCAAAGAATCTTGTGCTCTGCAATACAAAAAGTTTAATCAGTTAAAATGTGCCTCATTGCCTTTCACTTTTTAACCAAAAGTTTGCGCGTAGAACCATTCACATATTTTAATATTTTTTCGTTACGTGTATGTCCCTTCCATTTTTTTTCGTTTGGCTGGTTTGTGTTTTCTTAGAATAGACCACTCTTACCAGCATAGGCTTACAGAGCCAAGACCTAAGGATGGGAGGGCTTATAAAATTTTTCTAAGGGGTTAAGTTTTTGAAAAACGTTTTTTGTACCTCAAACATCAGATTTTCATGCACTTTTAACATTTCCCCCCAAAAAATTTAAGGACAGTTAAAAATAAAAGGAAGTAATCAAAAATTTCTAAATTTCTGTCTAACTTTGCTTAATTGCTTGGATTCTGGGTTGTTCTACCAATAAGATTCATTTTTGAAAATAATTGGTTACCTAAAAGTTTAAACTAATCTCGATATCAGTATATGCAAAGACGGTATATCCATCCAGGTTCTTAAAAGGACGTATCTGCAATATCCCAGGAACGGTTAAGGGTATTAAGCTAAGACTTTCAGGGAATATTCATGCGATATGTAGCTAATTTAAAATACACTATATGCATCCAGGTATTCAAAACGGTGTGTTTGCGATATCTCAGGATTGGCAAAGGGTATTAAGTTGAAATTGCTAGGATAAGTTGAGCGGCTTGCTGGCCATGTAAGTCTATGTAAGACCTGTAAGTCCAGGTTGTCAAAAGGGCGTATCTGCAATATCTCAACGATAGCTCTATCAAGTTGGATCTTTAAAGGGATGTTGAGGAGGAAGCGAAACTAAATCAAAACACAGTATGCGCATGCAATATGTCAAAAGGCGTATCTGAAATATCCCGGAAAAGGCTAAGGGTATCACGTCGAAACTAGAGATTTGTTTCCTCAACTGGAAATAAATCTGGTTGCATTGATTCATAACACCCTATTTCTATTTTCTAAACAACGAGTCAGTACGCCTTTTAGAAAATGAGATGCTCATTTAGAAAATGAGATGCTTGTAATGAAATCATCGATCGAGATTCGTCTATGTCTAAGATTAAATAAAAAAACTAGTTTTTTCAACTGAAAGTAAGGAGCAATATTAAAACTTAATACGAACAGAAACTATTAGGTATATGAGGAGGTTCGCCCCCTAGTCAATAGCTCGCTCTTTACGCTAAACTTCGAATTTTGTTCCATTTCTTTAAGAATGACCCCTGAATCACAAAGGCCGTTTAATTAGAATAGATAGCTCTTTTGAAAGTACTAAAAATGACTTCAGCGTAAAGAGCGAGGTATTGACTAAGGGGCAAACACCCTCATATACGTAATAATTTCTATTCTTTTTAAGTTTTAATATTACTTCTTACTTTCAGTTGAAAAAACTTGTTTTGTTTAATTTAATTTCTGATCGTTTTTTAAATAATGCTGGGAAGTCCGGCGCCCCCTTCATAGAAACGTCTCTTCCTCCATGAAAACTCCCCTTTTTCGAAAATAAGGCAAATTTTCTCAGGCTCGTAACTTTTGACTAAACTTGGTGAAACTCGTAACTTTTGACTCAACTTGGTAAGACTAAACTTAGTGAAACTTATATATTTGAAATGAGCATAAAAATCCGATTCTTTTGATGTATCTATTGGTATTAAAATTCCGTTTTTTAGAGTTTTGGTTACTATTGAGCCGGGTCGCTCCTTACTTACAGTTCGTTGCCGTGAACTGTTTGATTGTGACATGATGGGTCAGTATGGACTTAGCACTTCAGATGGTAAAAAATTATGCAGATTTTCGATCTGTTAGTTGACTAACAGATAAACTTTCAGATGGGGATAAATCCGTTGATTTAGACACTGGAAAGAACAGGTACACAAGTCCAGATATTTCGATCACACATACCGCGACTGTTGCTGTGTACGTGGTCGAAATATCTGGACTTGTGTACCTGTTCTTTCCCTGTCTAAATAAATGGATTTTTCCCATTTGAAAGTTTATCTGTTCGTCATAGAACGGTCGACGAGTCTCCAAACCACTCTGAACGAACTTTGGTCTTTGGCACAAGATTGGTCAAGTTGGAGGTCAACCGTCGCTGTTTTATGCACCCCCAGGCGTAGGAGGATCTAAGTCTAAATAAGTAAGCCATAGATTGGCAGTGTGGTCTAAGAAAACAATGCCTAGTTTAAGGTGTTACATCGAAAAAAAGTTAGTTGAATAATATTACCCCCCCCATCCACCCAAGGCTGTACAGTATAATCGTTAATTTTTTTTAATCTTATGCGAAATAGAATTAGTAAGCCAAAATATTTTCTTAATGCTTAATTCTTAGGCAGAAAAACCTAAAAAATACACAAATATTCTTTCTTTTAACTAACAAAATATACAAACAATTTCAATAAGAAACAAAGAGAAGTTTTTCAAAAAAGTAAAGAGCTGTATTAAGCTGAAGATGAGCAGAAACAAAGTAAAATAACAACTCAAACTTTAAACAAACATAAATTACCATCAATAAACAAATGAGACAAAAAAACAATAATCAATGGATAATCAAATCAAACCTAAAACGAACAGAAATTAGCACATGAAGGAGCAGGGCTAACATTTCCTAAGCCTTCTAAATGTCATATACGGACCAGTCCCAAAACACCCACCTTAATCCCTGGTATCTCTGCAATTCTTCCATTCCCAGTGCCTTCATAATATCTATACGCAGGTACCAATCTAGAGTTCCCAGATGATAATACAATTCTGGCATCAACAAGAAAATAAAAAAAAGAATTCCATCAGAGAATTATAAGGGAAGCTTAACGATTCTTGCTCTCCACATGCAGAGACTTTTGAAGCAGCTTTGGGAACAAAAAAAATTTCCCGGATGACTTTGAAGTGTCAATCATTATCTTTCTACAAAAAAATTATCTTTTTACAAAATCTTTCGTAGGCATTCCTGCCAAAACATTAGCCATAGTTTTTGTCAATGGTTTCAGCTTGGTAAGAAGAGTGACCTTACGCACAAAACAATTGGGATTTCCCCCTGAAATAATCTGAATTGACCAGATTTTGAAACGCAGCGCGTTACATATACTAGAGCACCACATGATGCACAACCAAAATATCTGTTGCCATCTTCATATATTTCATAAAAGTCCTTGAACAGATCTACAAAGAGATCGCATATAGGTGGTATAGTGGGAAGACGGTCTCCTGAAAAATTGACCTGCTTCATCCGGTAATACTGCACATCGCCACGTGTGGTATTCACGTGGCAGTGATTTTCTTCGCTCTCTTCTAAAATGCACTAGAGCTTTTGGGAGGAATTAAAGTGGAGTAAAACATGTTAAAAATGACAACTTATGTAGTTTATGAACTTTTTATTTAATATTTTTGAACTGAAAACGTTTATAGTTTGAGATTGTGTGCATTTTTATCAATGTCATGTTATATTATTGAGTATGGTCACTTTAAAAAGGCCACTAACCATGGAGGGATTCAACTCAATCCACTGGAGGGAATACTTAACAACTTCGATATTTTTGATTGGCCAAAATTTGAAGATATTTGACATAAATCAAGCATCAAATAGGGTCTTACAAGGAAAAGACCCAAATGCCTTCACTGACCTTTTAAGGTTATTAATTAAAAAAAACTTTCCGAAAAATAAGTTTTTCAAAGAAAAGTAAAGGCCATTCTAAACTTAAGCTCAGCAGATACAAATACCTGCTAAAATTCAAACTCAAAACGAAAAGGAATTACTATTAAAGAATAAATGAAACCCAAAACGAACAGAAATCAAACAAACAATCATAGGAAAAAAACATACAACAAGTAATAATATAAACGAATAAAAAGATCTTAAAGCGAGTAATGCTTAGATTGAATATGAAAATCAAGCTTAAAACGAAACAAAATATTTCGCTATTGAAGTATAAATGAAACTTAAAACGAACAGAAATTAAATGAACAATCAATGCAAACGAACATACAATAGATATTAATGTAAATAAATCTTAAAACGAATGAAACTTAAATTGAATATGCAAATCAAGCTTGAAACGAACAAAAATCACTACAAACAAGAGTTTGGGTATCGCCTCCTTTTCTCACTGTAAAAGTCTAAAACCTACTGCAATAATGGTGCTTTACTGGAAACCAATTTTATTACAAATATTTTCTTTTGTACTTAATATTGAAAATAAATATTAAAATTTTAGTAAAATTTTGAACTGATTAGGTTTCAGCAAGTAATATCAGTATACATCCAATATTAAGTTTAATTTATTAGTTCTTTCTAAAGTAGTTCAAAACAAGTATAGTTTCACTACAAACAAGATATTGGATATTACCCCCTTCCTTGACTGTAAATAAAAACCAAAAGCCTATTGCGTCATTGGCGCTTCGCTGGAAACGAATTATATTACAAATATTTTCTTTTCCAGTTCTTACAGCATTAAAATAAAAATAAGATTACAGTGAAATAAATTCTTGAACTGATGGATCTTTCAACAACTAATATCATTATAAATCAAATATTAAACTTGATGTTGTTTATACTTTTCAAGATTGTTCAAGACGCATATAGTTTTCAGTAAAGCGCCAATGACGCAGTAGGTTTTAGACTTTAATGGTGAGAGAAGGAGGCGATACCCAAACTCTTTTCTAAAGTGATATTTGTTGGTTTCAAGCTTGATTCGCATATTCAATTTAAGTTTCACTCGTTTTAAGATTTATTTATTCATTTACATCAATATCTATTGCATGTTTGTTTGCATTGATTGCTTATTTAGTGTCTGTTCGTTTTAAGTTTCATTTATACTTCAATAACAAAATATATTTTTTCGTTTTAAGCTTGATTTTCATATTCAAGAAGCATTACTCGCTTTAAGATCTATTTATTGATTTATAGTATTACTTGTTGTATGTTTTTTCCTATGATTGTTTATTTAATTTCTGCTCGTTTTGGGTTTCATTTATTCTTTAATAGTAATTTATGGTCGTTTCGAGTTTCAATTTTAACAGGTATTTGTATGTGCTGACCTTAAGTTTAAAATGGCCTTTGCTTTTCTTTGAAAAACTTATTTTTCGGAATTTTTTTTTTTAATTAATTTTTGTTCGTTTTTGATTGCAAAAAGTTGCAAGTTTTCAAAGAATATCTTATTTCAAAATCAAACTTAAAAAAAAAATCAAATCTTCACCAAAGTATCAAAACTGGTATCAAAGTAATAATATTAAAGTGAAAAAGTTTGTCCCCTTCGAGCAAAGTGAAATACGCCCCCTTTGAAGTTTATACGACGACCCCTTCTATATGAAGTGCGTCTGGGAAAAAATAGATGAAGTGTGCGGGAAGGCTAGCTGCCCTCCGTCCACTTTTTCCCTCCGAACACTTTTTCCAATTTCCAATCAAATGAACCCTCTATGAAGTTTATACGAGCATCCCTTCCATAACAACCATATATGCCCCCAGGGCATAACTTACAACACCTACCCTCGAGCCCTGGGGGGCTGTGTTGACACTGGAGTTTTTGTTATTTTAATGTTGAACTATTTTTAACAAAATTTCTATCTAAAATTTGTATCTGATACATTTAGGGCGTGGAGGTGGGGGGGTAGTTGCCCTCCAATCACTTTTGACTCTTAAAAAGTTAACGAGAACATTCAATTTCCAATCAAATGAATTTTAAAAAAATTATCGGATAGGCTTGGGGAAATAGGGTATGTGTGTGTGTGTGGTGGGGGGGGGGGGGGGT
Source organism: Artemia sinica (assembly GCA_027921565.1). Taxonomy (NCBI): domain Eukaryota; kingdom Metazoa; phylum Arthropoda; class Branchiopoda; order Anostraca; family Artemiidae; genus Artemia; species Artemia sinica. The sequence goes on along the minus strand of CM051266.1, from coordinate 39,879,913 downwards.
TGGAGGGCGGGGCTAGTTGCCCTCGTATATCTTTTGACTCTTAAAAGGTGAACTAGCACTTTCAATTTCTGTTCAAATGAGCCCTCTCTGTAGTTTATACGAGTATCCCTTTCATAAGAACCATATGTGCCCCAGGGCATAACTTACAACGCCTGCCCTCGGGCCCTGGGGGGTTGTGTTGACACCGGAGTTTTTGTTATCTAATTTTTGAACAATTTTTAAAAAACTGGCTACCTCAAAATTTGTAGCTGATGGGTCAGGGGAAAAAAGGGCATGAGGGAGGGAGGGGCTAGTTGCCCTTAAATCTCTTGAATCTTAAAAGTGAACTAGAACTTTCAATTTCCAATCAAATGAGCCCTCTATGTGGTTTATACGAGCACCCCTTCATAGGAACCATACATGCCCTTACGACATAACTTAGAACGCCTTCTCCCGTGCCCTGGGGGGTTGTATTGACACCGAGTTTTTCTTATCCGACCTTTGAACTATTTTTTTAACAAAATGTATATCTCAAAATTTTCATCAGATGGGGCATAGGGGGGGGGGGCTAGTTGCCCTCGGATCTCTTTTGACTATTAAAAAGTGAACTTAAACGTTCAATTTCCAATCAAATGAGCCCTCTCTGAAGTTTATACGAGTATCCCTATTCATAAGAACCATATATGCCCCAGGGCATAACTTACAACGCCTGCCCCCGGGCCCCGGGGGGTTGTGTCAACATCTCAAAAACTGAACTAGAACTTTCAATTTCCAATCAATTAGCCCTTTCTGAAGGTTTTACGAGTATCCCTTCCATAAGAGCCATATATTCCCCCAGGGCATAACTTACAACGCCTGCCTTCGGGGTTTGGGGGGCTGTGTCGACCCAGGAGTTTTCGTTATATGGTCTTTGAACTATTTTTTAAAAAGTGACTATTTCAATCTTTTGATTGAACTATTTTTTTAAAAGTGACTCCAATATCTTTTGACGCTTAAAAAATGAACTAGAACTTCCAATTTCCAATCAAATGAGCCCTCTCCGAAGTTTATACGGCCATTCCTTCCATAAGAACCATATATGCCCCAAGGGCATAACTTAAAACCCTTGCCCTGAAGACCTAGGGGGGAGTATCATGCTCAAAGATATAATTTCCAGAACTTTCAACGACGTTGAACAAAATGGCTATCTCAAAATTTTGGTTGGATGTATTTGGCGAAATGGTGGGCGTGGAAGGAGTGTTAGTTCCCTTCCAACCACTTTCGACTATTGAAAAGGGCACTAGCCATTTAATTTTCCAATCGAATGAGCCCTTTTTGAAGTTTATACGACAAAGCTTTCTATAAAAAGCTTATATGTCTCCAGGGCATAACTTACAACCCTTGCCCTGAGGGCTGTGGGGGAGTGTCCTTCTCAAAAACATAATTTCTATCTCTAAATCAACTAAGTAGAAAAAATGGCTATCTCAAAATTTTGATTGGAAATGTTGCGGGGAAATGGTTGGCATGGAAGGGGTGTTCGTTGCCTTCGAATTACTTTTGACCCTCAAAAAGGGCACTAGAACTATCGATTTCCAATCGAATGAGCCCCCTTTGAAGTTTTTACGACGACCCCTTTCATATGAAGTACCTCTGGGGAAAAAAATAAATAAATAATAAAAACATTGGAGCCGTATGGCCTTTACTATAGGCAGCGTTGCCTCTGATAAAAAAAAAAATACAGATTACATAACTTGCAAAACTATAACAAAACTAGATTAGTTAATTATAAAATAATTTAGAGCCACACAATTTGCAGAACATAAGAATTTATTGTGAAACTTTGAAGCGTATGCTATGAAAAATCTTTTGTAGTTAATTAAATAAAAAAAACAAGTTTTTTTTACCTGAAAGTAAGGAGTGACATTAAAACTTAAAACGAACAGAAATTATTCTGTATATGAAAGGAACTGTCCCCTCCTCAATACCTTGCTCTTTACGCTAAAGTTTTTTATTGTTCTAAAAAATAAAAATGTGTGACAGACTCAAACTTTAGCGTAAAGAGCGAGGTATTGAGGAGGGGACAACCCCTTTCATATACGGAATAATTTCTGCTGTTCGTTTTAAGTTTTAATGTCGCTCCTTACTTTCAGTTAAAAAAACTCGTTTTTTTTTAATTTAATTTCTGAACGTTTTTGAATTAATGCAGCTTTGATTTTGGCTCACCGTACATGAATAATTAAAGCGAAATTTGCATATTGATTTTACTTTTTTGGCTAAATGGCTTTTTCGAAATTTTGTTCTGACGTAACTTACGAATTAACTTACGTAACGAACTTCTATATTCGTATGTTTTATTACGTATATTAGGGAGTTTGTCCCCTAGTCGATACCTTGCTCTTTACGCTAAAGTTCAAGTTTTGTTCGAATCACAAACCCCTGAATCACAAAGGCCGGTTAATTAGAATAGATAGCTCTTTTGAAACTACTAAAAAAAACTTTAGCGAAAAGGGAGAGGTATTGACTAGGGGGTGAACCCTCTCATATACGTAATAATTTCTGTTCCTTTTAAGTTTTGATGTTGCTCCTTACTTTCAGTTGGAAAAACTAGTTTTTTTAATTTGATTTCTGATCGTTTTTAAATAATGCTGGGAAATCCGGCGCCCCCTTCATAGAAATGTCCCTTCCCCCGAGGAAACATCCTCCATGGAAGGATACTCCCCCGTAACTCCCTCCTCCGACCCCCCCCCCCCCATCAGAAAAAAATACCTCCTGAAACATCTTTGTACTTCCCGTTAACCAGTACTATACGTAAACAATTGGCAAAGTTCATAACTTGATGAAACTTATATAAACTTGAAATATATAAAACTTATATAAGTACTAAACTTGATGAAACTTATATATTTGAAATCAGCATAAAAATCTGATTCTATTGATGTATCTATGGGTATCAAAATTCCGGTTTTTAGAGTTTCGGTTACTATTGAGCCAGGTCACTCCTTACTTGCAGTTCGTTACCACGAACTGTTTGATTCAACCAATGAGATTACTTCTATAAATTCTGATGAAAATATTTTGTGAGCCTTAACTTTTAGATTTCATAATTCTTTTTAGTCTCTTTCTTTAATATGTTGATGAACAATCTTGAGCATTCAAAGCTGTGTAGAACGATAGAAGTTGGAATTAATGCTTTAATTACTACTACCCAAGACCTAAAGGCCTAACAATGAAATTACGACACGGAGATAACTTCAATTTTTTTTTATCTGCAGCCTAAGCAAAATACTGTATAAAAAGTTTTCCTAGAGTACTCGAAGCAGATGTTGCATGTCTTTGAAACATACATGGGATTTAAGATCACAAGCCATTTAAAAGGTTCAACACATTTCGCTGCCTCTAACTTTTCACTGAAGCATCTCGCAAAGAAGGAAATTCGGACCAAGTGTGCCTTCTTTCACAAAAAAGACTATTTGAAATGCTCTCTTAAGGAGCATATCTCTATGAAGGAGATGTTATTTTCTCTAATGTCACTAGAAATTAGGTCGAATTTATTCCTCATTCTCAGTGGTGTCAATAAGTGAGGGAGGGGCAAGGGGCATGGGTCCCTTAGGTTTTTTAGCCCCCCTCTAGCTTTTTAAAATACTTTTTTTGGGAGTATTTCTATTAAAAATGTTTTTGGTACTTTCATAGAAAAAATAGAAAGCATTGGTAAATTTCTTACCCTAGATTTTGAAAAATAAATTTGCCCTACTCCCTGAAAGTCCGTAAATCGACCCCATTGCCCTTTCCTCCAAGGCTTTTGAACACCTGGAAAAAAGAAGATCTGTGTCCAACCCTAAGTCTTATAGACCTTTAGCAGCCTCAACAAGGAATAAGAATTCAGAGAGATTTTTTAGAAATTTCATCACTCTACTTCAGGGGCGGATACAGGATTTTTTAGGGGTGGGGGGCAAAATAGGTTGATCTGATAAACTTGCGTTAGGACCAAGTTTATATAATGCAAACTTGCGTTAATTAAATAAATTACGCTACTTTAGACTACGTTAAGGGGGGTGCGCACCCCCCTGGATCCACCACTGCTGTACTTTGGTGTCTAAGTACAAATTTCTTAGCGTTACCGGTCATTATTTTTTTTCAAGGTCTTTGGATTACAACACTAGAGCTACTTTCTAGCTTCCATGCCATCTACTTTATCTGATTCAAAGACGTCATAAAAGACACATCATAGATGAGTTTCACCAATCAGAACCAGACAAATTTAAATTGCAATAAGAACGATATAGAAGGAAATATAGTCCTAGAAGATTTTAACCTATAAACTTACAGGTCCATAATATCGAGTGGTGTTCAAGGAATATTTATTTCACAGGTAACACGAGGTTTAATTTTTTTTTTTCGAACTAGGCTATAGCCTAATGCCTTGGTTAGCCTACATTTTTGTTACTTCGCCTGTAAGCTGTTTTGACTTTAAGAATGGGGTTGTAGGCAAAGCTAGAAGCTGATAAAATTCTAGTTAAGGAACTTCTTGCCATTTGTAAACTAGTTGTTAGGTAAATGGAACTTTAACAAATGAATTTTGGGCCTAAAATATAGGCCTAGTGAATTTTGTTAAATTTGTAGCTAGGGTAAAAAAAACAGTATCCAATTGAGCAAAATTATGGAAAACTAAAACCCTCACATCTTGTTACCAAAGAGGAATTGAGAAGAATTGTGTGTATCAATGAACAGCTAGAAATTTAGGCTATGCATCAATATGGTTATTTTTAAAATTATTTAAGATCAAACACTTTGAAATTAGTAGTTTATTGACTTACCTACAGGGACCTTTTTTTGGAAATGCCAATTATCCTATTTTGATGTATATATCCTCTTAGCATTTCAGTTTTATTCACATATTAACAGAAAGCTGATTTTCCTCTGATTCTAGAAATGTAACTTTTATTGCTTGATATTTATTCTATAAATCACAAATATTAAGTTTTTTTCCTATTTTTTCTTTTCATTTTTTTTTAAACAGAGACTGCATTTTTAATTTATGCTGACAAATTATTGGTGAAAATTTGACCAACAAGGTGGGGTTCTTGTTACTGCCCTCACATTGCATCATGCTGTAGTAAAAAGGGGTGGTCCAAAAACTTATTGCTATTTTTCCAGAATGCCAAAGAAAAGTGGTCTTTCCCAAAAAGAGGTCTTTTACCCTAACAACATATTTCAGCTAGTATGAAATTAAAGCTGACAACATAGTTTAGCCATGGATGAAAGTGAATATGTCACATGATATCTTTTTTATCCCCTTTCATAATTCAATAATCACTTCTAGGAGAAATTCCATTTTGAGCCCTTAGAGGGATCAAATCAGCCCATAGTAACCAAAAGTTTGAAAATGTGTTCCTAAAAAAAATTTCTAGTGAGCAAAATTTTCCATTTGTAGGTGATTCAGGAATAGCTGATTATTTGCATTAGTCTTAGAGGCTGTTTTCATAAGGACTTGGGTTGAACTTGAGTTCAACTAAAATCCTTGTGAAAACAATGAAAGATAGATAAAATCCATCTTTTGTTCAACTTAGAGATGGATTTTCAACTTAGAATTCTATGCAGGTTGACATTCTACTCTGCTATTAACACAGAGTTGAACAAACAATGGATTTGAGCTCAACTTTGAGTTCAACTTTAGATAGATTCAAGGAGGATTTACACAAAAGCATAGATCCAGCATGAAAACATAAACCCACATAGAAATTGAACTCAAGTTCAACTCAAGTCCTCATGAAAATGGCCTCTTAATAGTAAAATGTTACTGAGAGATGCTGTAGACAAAGTTTTAAGAGAAGAACAGAGTGGTTTTAGAAAAGGTAGAGGATATGTCAACCAAATTTTCACTCTTATGTTAATAATTGAGAAGTGCCTGAGTTGTCAAACACCTTTGGTCCTCAGGCTTATAGATTATGAGTAAGCATTCAATTCTGTTGAGCTTTAGAAAAGGTCTTATCCTTTGTATGATATACCAGTAAAATACATTAAAGTGATAAGTGCTACATACAAGAATAACACTGCTGTGGTTAAGGTAGGTACTGAGGTTAGTAGCCTAGCTAGTTTTGTATTAAATCAGGAGTTAAGCAGGGTTGTGTTCTATCCCCATTTATATAGATCATTTTTATGGACTTTGTCTTAAGGAGCACAGGAAAGGCAATGGGAGACCATGGAATCAAATGGGAAGGAAAAACTCTCCTGGACTTAGATTATGCTGATGATTTAAATATCCTAAATGAAAGTGTGAGCAAGATGAATGGACTTTTAGAGGTTTTGCATGTTCAGGGTGCTAGAATAGGTTTGAAAATTAATGTTAAGAAGACTAAGTCACTAAGGCTAGGAATAAATGAAGATGAAAAGGTAATGTTGGGTAACAAAAAGATTGATCAGGTGGGCAGCTTCACTTACCTTGGTAATATTATTAGTAAAGATGATGGGAGCAGTGAAGATGTTAAAAGTAGTGCAAACCAAGATTAGAATATTGGAAGGTACAATGATAACAGTGGCTAAATATGGCTCTGAAGCATGGGCACTAAAAAGTGGATGAAGATTTACTAGATGTTTTCCAGAGAAGTTACATATGGATTGTTCTGGGTATCTGGCTGACTAACCATTTTTCAAACAGTAGGCTGTACAAAAATTGTGGTTCAATCCTGCTTTCTAGGGCTATGATGAAAGAAAGGTTTAGATGGCTAGGGCATTTTCTGCAGATGAAGGATGACAGATTCTCCTTTTCAGCCACCCATCTAAGGCTAAATGGAAAGCAAGTCATCCTCATCTGGGGTTGGAGGATGTCATAAAGAAAGATTTAAAAAAATGTGAACTTCCTGGGATGGTGTAAAGAGGGAGGCTTTGAATAGATTAGGATGGAGGAGGAGCATGCATAGCTATGCAGGCCTCAAGTGGCTTGGGGGTGTTGCGAGTTATTAGTAGTAGTATTAATTAGTAGTAAAAGAACCAGAAACCTGTCAAAAATGACATTAGGGCTATTTTTTCACTCATCAATGTGCTAAGATCTTACATCTTTGGTCATTTTTATGCAAATGTCTTTCATCATTCTGTTCTGATCAGTGGTCTGAGAACAATGATGAGTAGATCATCAAAGTTCTCTCATCGTTGTTCCATATAGAAGAAAGATGGTGTCCTTCACACTTTTTGCTAACATCAGTGAGCTGTAAGATCTTAGAACAAAGATAAGTTAAAAGAATGGAAATCTTTGCAGAAAGCTGTGAGATCTTAAATGTAAGATCTTAGAGCTAAAAAATGGACCTATTAGTTTTGCTGTGGTGTCATTTTAGAGGGGTTTTAGGCTTTTTTTGAAAACTTCTGCATATAAAATTCATTTGCATTGTAAAATTACTTTAGCTTTGTTCTCCCTCTCCCTCATGGTCAAATATATATCCTGAATAGTAGAGGCCTATGTACAATGAATTTTTGATTGTTTTATTAATAAATGTGATGAAAAATTGGTATATAGAAACTTTGGTGCATATTTACAATTCAAGATATATATTTGACCTGTAGATGAGGTGGTGATGATGGTGAAGTAAATTTGCAATGCAAGTAAAGGTTATATTTTAATTCAAGATGAAATTGTGATTCTAAAGGTATACCTATTCCTTAACTACCTCAATTGACAGTTAATCTAGAATTTTACCATTTATACCCAAGGATGGTACTGCCAAGCTACTATGTCTAGCCTTTTCTTATTTCCAGGGATTAGAAGATTGCCTACATAACAGGTCTATATTTATCTAAATTCTGACATAAAACTTTCTACCTTAATTTTGAGTTTTTAATCTCTTTTTCATTGGTTTTAGTTTTTGAAAATGCAATATTGTACCTGTGTGAGTTTTAAGCCATATCAAACATTTTTTTTCTAAATTCAAGAAAAAAGATTAACAGTTCTTTTAAACCTTCCAAGAGATCATTAATGCTCTTGATGCATTCCAGGGAGTTTCATTCACCTAGCTCAACTACTTTCCTAGATAGCAAAAAGCCTCTCATCTAGAATTTCATCAAATTTTTGGATGTTTTGATTAATTTAATAGCTAAAAGATGAATATACCAATTGATATACTTTTTAATGCTCAATCTAAATGAACTAATCCGTAAGAAGTTCTATTTTAGGCTCTAAGAGGGATTTTGAAATATAAGATTATGGTGTCACATGGTTCTTTATGTTTTTGGTAGTAGAACTGAGAAAATTTAGGGGGGGGGGGGTAGTATGCACTTCATTTCTAAGCAACTCCCAAAATCCAATAGACATTTTCTGAATGTAATGAAGTAAGCATTTTGTAATATTAGTAATTAGTTCAGAGAAGTGGATAGACTAGACTGCTAATTCAGAAAGCTATTGATTGAGGCAGAATTAACTTTTAGCAATGATTCTACAGGTCTGAGAAGATGTATTCAAATTTATGATTCCATTCCTTTCCTATTGGTAAGACTTGAGAGTTCAGGGAAAATGACCATATTGCAGATGTAACCACATTTTGGACTTGAGTATGACAACATTGGACTATATCTAAAAATGAGCTCTTGATCAATTTGCTGGCTAAAAGATAAACATACCACTTGATGTGTATATTAGTGCCCTTTCCAACCATAAACCAAGTAAGCACTAATATCAGAAACATATTCCCCCCCCCCCTCCCCCTACATGTATATGTATAAAGAGGTTGAAAGAAGGATCAGAATGTATGATTAGAAAAAGTATATGCTCCTTTTTTTACCTATTTTGTAAGTTATATTTTAGTTTTCAGATGATGCTCTTTTAAAGAAGTGATATTTTTATGGTTGGCTTCTTAATACCAAAAAAAACTTTTCCATCCTTCCTTGTTTGTTCTTATTTTCTTTCATTTTCAGGCAAAAATGAAAGTGTATTTCCTGTTGTCTTTTTTTGCTGCAGTTTCTGCATTAAAGAAAGAAGATTGTGAGGGTAAGTAAATTCTTTATCACTAATATTTAACTCCTATTTTTTAAAACACAATGACTTTGATATAAAAAAATACTCTTTACAAGGCAGTAAATCCTACATCCTTCCAGCAACCTACACAGATTTTATATTTTAAACAATGCTTGGCAGACTTCATGTAGCTTAATGGGGAATCATTTAAGGTAAAATGGAGAACCAATACATTTCCAATAAATGTTGCAGGGGTACAATTTCTTGAACTGTCTATGATGGGGTCCTGGAGGTGAATCCTAGGAAGAAGAAGAGAGAACCTCAGGAGGAAAAGCATTTGAAGGTTGATATTTCTCACCAACACTAATTAAAGAAAATTTCTTATTTTGGAAATCATTGTATTAATTTATAATAGTTCTTTCCCTGATATCCCAACATTTCTTGACAACTTCCCTCCCCCCTGTAGCTTGTCCCTAAATGTTATTCCTACCAAGCATGAATCTTTGTGATATTGTTGTAGTCAAGCCTTTTCAAAATATTTTGCAATGTTGCTCATTTAATTATTCACTAATTTTTTAATATGCAATCTGAATATGTGTGGTAATTATGTGTGTTGAACTGTAAATGCTCTTTTTAGTGTTTTGATTCATGAGACTTAACCTCCCTCAAAGGGTTTAGTCTGTATTCGTTTACGTATTAATTTCTACTCTCAAGGATAAGGGTCTTCAAGAAAAACTTGAAATATGAGAAAACTTTATTGGCTGACTATTCCTTGGTTTTTAGATACCTTGGGGGATGAGAATGAATAGACTAGTTAAAATATGTAAAGCTACTAAAGTACTGCCTCTATTTGATGCTATTGGGCAGCCACCACATTAACTTTCATCTGTTCAAAAAATTTACTCCAATGTGGTTTTTTTTCACTTTGGACCTCAAAAGTAAATGCAAAGACTAGTATATTCGGAAAAATTTAACAATACGGGAAAAAAAAAACATTGAAAAAACAATCATTAGATTGTTTCAGGAATGAACCGCATTAGCAGAAGAGAGAGATAGAGGAAAAAGAAAGCAAATTACTATGGATAGCAACCTTGTCATAATGAATATTGAAGTCTCTTTGAGTCTAATAATACGAAAATAAGTATAAACTAACAAATCGTCTAAAATTGATATTTCTATTAAAAATCAAAATTTTATGTTTTTTTAGAAAGATATTTGCTGGTATACATTGGTTTGTTTAATTTTTTCTCTCTGTTTTCCCGGGGCAATTGTTTTGAGCAACTGGTTGCTGTGTGTGGGTGAAGGGAATATTTGCATATAAATTTTAAGCTCTTGTATGCTTTTTAAGCAGTAAAAGAGGTCTTGCCACAGCACATTGGTGCTTTGGATCAGTTTGTGCTGCAAAAGAAAATAAAAATCGCTCCAAAATGACCAAAATGCTATCAAGCATAAGGTCCAAGGATGCTAATTAGTTTAAAACCATCAAAAACCATTGTATAAACCTTTCAGTTTCATACAACCTTTTCGAAAAAGGTTCTACCGATCCTTCTAGAGTCTGAGAGGGGGGGGGACAAAATACCACCTAAACACTTTTCATTTAAATTCAAATATTTGGTTAAGGTGTTAACAATGAGTGTTTAAGGGGCGCCAGCTCCCCATGTATTGCAGAGATATTTCGTGTTTAAAATGGTGGATTAAGTTCGTTTGATTAACCAAGTAGAAGGTAGGAGACGCCCCTGAAAATTAAGATTATCCATAAACTTTTGCTTCCTTCCAAAAAGGAAGATATTCCTATCAATTTACTTTTTTTTTTGTATTTCAGGTCCCCTCCTTTTTTAGCGTTTCTTTTCTCAGGGGTTACCTTATCAAGTCGGTGGTGATAAAATCATTTTGAACTCCAATACCCTTCTTAAAATACAGAAATTCGTGCTTTACTGGAAAAAACAAACAAACAAATGACCATCGATTGTCAGTTTAATTGACATATACTGACATTTCTTCCTTAAGGTTTTGATAATTTTTCATTTATGAAAGTAAAAAAGGTGAAAACATTTCAAACGTATTTGTTTTCAGTAAAGCGCAAATTATGTTCTGGTCTTGAGAAGGCATAGGGTTATCAGCCCTACTCATGTTAATTTTTGCTCATTTTGAGTTTGATTCGGCTATTTATTATAATTTCTGTTCGTTTTGAGTTTCATTTATTTATTTATCGTGATTTGTGTTAGTTCTACGCTTGGAAGATTATTCGACCTTATTTTAGCTCATTCTTGGCTTAATGGAGCTCTTTTCTTTTCTTTGAAAAACTTTTCTTGTGGAAAAAGTTTTTAAATTAATTTCTGTATGTTTTTTATTGACTGTCTTTTTCATGAAAAAAATAATATTGTACATCTAATCCATTTTCTTCTATAAGAATCCATAGTATGTGTTGCTATTTGTATGTTGGAGAAACTTTTCAACAATTTTTAATCCTGACACAAACAGTATTTTTAATTTGATTTTATAGCTTCTGAAGTTGACCTGAAAAATAAAACTTAATATCATTCCCAAAAGATTCTATCTATGCTCTTTGACAACCCCGATACACTTACACTCTGTTTGTTTATTTAAATTGTAAGGGCAGAAGTAGAAACAGTAGTATTCCCAACAGTGGTAGATCCAGAGGGAGGGGGCGAGGGGGGCGCGCGCCCCCCTCACTTATTTTGCGCTCCCCCTAAAAAATCCTGGATCCGTCCTTGATTGCCAAAAGTTTCAACTTAATACCCCCATGGCCATTTTTTTCCAGTAAAGTGCAAATTATGTTCTGGTCTTGAGAAGGTATGGGGGTTGTCAAAGACATAATTTCCAGACCTTTCAACTACACTGAACAAAATGGCTATCTCAAAATTTTGATTAGATGTGTTTTGAGATTTGATGGGCGGGGGGGGGGCTTGTTGCCCTATATGCCCCAGGATATAACTTACAACCCATTGCCCTGAGGGCTGTGGGGGGCTGTCATCTTCACGGACATAATTTCTGGATCTTTCAATTGCGTTGAACAAATGGCTATTGAACAAATGAACAAATGGCTATCTCAACTTTGATTGAATGTGTTTGGGGAAATGGTAGCGTGGGAGGGGGGTTAGTTGCCCTCCCATCACTTTCGATTATTAAAAGGGCACTAGCCTTTTTCAAATGAAAGGATGCTAAGGAGAATTTTTCAGACTGAATCTTCTGCAAGAAATTTTACGGAGATGGAGCGAAATTTTCAGCGAGGATAGAATTGTCCGAAGGAAATTTTAAGGGGGGGGGGGTGTATCTTACGCGGGAGGAACTCTCCAAGGAGGAGTTTCGTGAGGGGAGGGGATTTTTCATGGAGGGTGAGCCAGATTTACCTGCATTATTTCAAAAACGATCAGAAATTATATAAAAAAAGTTCAACATTAAAACTCAAAACGAACAGAAATTATTCCGTATATGAAGGGGTTGTCCCCTCCTCAGTACCTTTCTCTTTACGCTAAAGTCTGACTGTTTGTCCCAATTTTTTAGGAATGACTCCTGAAACACAAGGGCCATTTGATCAGAATAGGAATCTTTTCTAAAAGGGCTAAAAACTTTAGCATGAAGAGCCAGATATTAAGGGGGAGGGGAAACCTCTCCATATACGGAATAATTTCTGTTCTTTGTGAGTTTAATATTGCTCCTTACTTTCAGCTAAAAAAAACTTGTTTTTTTAATTTAATTTCTGCAAGGAATGATATCAGATACATCACTAGACAATATGTTTCGATATTAGGGTGACATTGTGGCAGAACAGGTAATATCTCGGGGCAACCGTTTGCACCAAAAAAATACGTCTCCAACGTTCTGTTTTATCAACTGGTTGAATGTATTGGTTGGAAGTCTATTACTGAAATCTTTTATAGATTTGAAGCTGACTGATCAGTTTTGTGTGGACCCAAAAATAAGATAGCATGATGCCTGGATATGGCTTTGCAATATGCCTTAGCATTGAAGTTGCATTTTACTTATGTGTCATGATGGATGTATGAAATCAGCATAAATACGGAAGGAATGTAAAGGCGCATTTTTGGTTGTGTAATGACTATAGTAAAACGTGTTTTTTTTTATAGCTGAACCAGTACTTGTGATGGAAAGAAAACAGGCACTACTTTGCAGTACTATAGCGTCCTGTTGAATCAGTGTCTGAAATAATTTAGAACTAATCAATAACGGGAATTCCTAATATAGAACCGTTGACAGGTTCTTTCGTCTCTAGATAGTACTGGAAAAATCTAATTATACACCGAAAACTTTAGAAGTGAAAATTTGAATTACCCCAACGAAAAAATATTCCCCCTCCTCTATTAAAATCCTAAATTTGGGTTAATTTCCTAGAAATCCAGCTTATAACTGTATTGCTTAGACATTCAAAAAGACAAGGGTTTCTTGGATTCTCAAGTCGTGTAACGAGTCACTTTACACTGTAAGGGTTTACGAAGGTTCGTGTGATCAAATCATGAACCCAGATACGTACCTAGGAATTAGATAGTGAGTGGCTTTTGGCACGTTTTCCCCCTACCCTTTGTCCCTGCGAAATATCTTAGGTTTTGTGGTTTCTTTATAATTTTTTATATTTCCCATAAAATTTGCCTACTTTTGATAGTTTTTTTCGAAGCTGGGTCAATAGAAACCTAATTCAGAGTACGTGCCTCCCAGATATCCAGCCCCCTTTCTACTGTGTCTCTTTTACCTAATTTAATTTATTTTCTTTAAGTATGTTTTCAACGTCTTGGACACATTCAGAGCTACGTTGACAGAGGACCAGCTGAAGGCGCCAGCCAAGATTGAAGATGCCTTTAGAAAATATTGCAAGGGGACAAAAGGAAAAGATAACAGATTCGTAAGTTTATTCTCATTTAATATTGAAGCATAAATAAAATTGATAGCTTCTTGCCTAGGGGTCGTATGGTAGATGCTGATATTAACACATTCCTAGACTTCCCAGAAATAAGTTTCATGAAACTCAGTAATTTTTTTTCTGAATTATTCTCCTTTTTTTCTTTTCGAGACCTTTCAAACATAATTTTTTTTTTATTATTATTTTGAGACTTAAAGCATATGGAAAAAACTGAAATTTTCAGAATAGGTAGCCTATAGAAAAAAAATTGTCAATGCTGATAAGGGTATCACTAGTGTGAGTAAAATAACTAAAACCAGTGACAAATATTCATATGTGACAGCCCTGATGTTGAATGATGAACAGAATATAGTGCACTCCGTGCTCGAGTAAGGATCCCTGCTAAACAAAAGATCAAAATATAAAACGACCAGGTTCTGTCTTAAGATGCTTAGACTATTCTTGCACTTAAAAATGAAAAAAGGGTGCTAACGACAGAAAAAGAAACGAATATACAATCTTCGTTAGTATTGCTGATCCTTTTGGCATTCGGTATATAAGCCTTTCTAGAAGAAAAGACTAATCAAGGCTAGCATCGCTAACTTCACTTACCTAGGTCGAGGATGCAGTCAAGGTGCAGGTTGTAATTTTGCGGTTAAAAACATCTGAGAACTTTAAAGAAGCTGAGAAAAACCAAGTTTAGGATAGTGGAAGCAACGGTAGTAACATTGGTCAAGTAGGACTTTGGAAATTGGGTGCTTCAAAAGGTTGAGAAAGATATGCTAGGTGTTTTCGATCGGAGTTATCTAAGGGCCATAATATCATATGAAAAAGGAATCGAATAATAAATTGAATCTTTTCGCATCATTGAAGAAAATACTAAAGCTGTCTCTTCGAAACATAATTCGCATCATCCTTATTTACTGACTAATTTTGATCAAATTTTCTGTTTTGGTTAATATATGAAAACAATCTGTATTATACACTCTGGTGGCTAGAAAGATTGTGCTTATTTACGAATGCAAATTTTTCAAACAGCTTTCAAGTTTTGTTGACAGAGAATTGCACAAATACATTTATCACGTAATATCTTTTTCATTGCATGGTCTTACGTTTTACTTCGTATGTATTACCTACTGAAAGCCATGATATGTTACTGCTACTTCTCCACTACATGACGTTAATATTTTCTTAATTCTCCAGTAAAATTTTGTTTAAATCATCTTCATCTTTCTCCTAACATTGCCAATATACTTTTTTATAGTTTTGAAAAGTAGCATAGCGATTGATTGTTTTTAATGTATATTAGCTAGTGTATGTATAGATAGGAAGGCACACTACCAATAAAATAACAACAAAAACTAATGTTCTTCCCGTTCCAGGTTGTTTTCCCCCTTCTTAACACAAAACCCCTTTTCACTAGTGTAAATAAGTCAACACCTAAATCAATGTTGTTTTTGCGAAGTTTGTTTATTAACCGCCATCCTAGACCATGAATATGGTAAATTGAGCGGGACCTTTGGGTATTACATCGCTATTTTCCCCTTAAATTTAACATCAATTTTTTAAAAACATCTTTACAGAATTTAAGAGAGAGAAAATAAGTATAAATTTAAATAAAACAGCAAAAAAAAAAAAAAAAAAACCAACAAACTTTCATGGGCGCCCATAATCTGAATTTCAGGGGAGGGGACTTACCTGGTCTAATTGGCACTTCCAATGTTGGATATCGACCCCGGTGCCGCGCCGGCGCATGCATCGAACGCTGCCGACGAGAGACCCAGTCAACTGCCGCCGTTGTGTCTTAACGCCGCCGTCGCCAGGCTGGCGGTGTCGTTCCGCTGACTTTGAAATAATTGGAGCCAATTCTTTATTACGTCAACAGCAATGTTGGAGCTTTTATTTTCCCGTGTGGTTAAGGATTTCGATTTTCCTGCTTAGAAATCAAGTGCGATTTCAAAATTAAACAAACAAGTGCGCACAGAACTAATTTGCATGAATCACTTGTGCTCCCAAGGTGAGTTTGTATTCAGCACTAGTTCTTGCAGCACATCCATTAAATAGACAATTATCTTTTGAACAGACACTAGATTAAATTCCATGTAGGAACTTGGGATTTAAGGACCTCTCTATTTCAAGAAACCTTGATATAGCAAAAAATCAATATTTTTTGAGTCCTTGCCTTAGTCAGGTGTTTGTAAATACTGAGGTTTTGATACCGTGACATAGATGCGTTACTTGAAATGGTAGGTTTTGAAAATTCTCAAGTTCCTAACTGTTAAATTCTGAATTTAACATCGAGGACAATTAATGTGTTTCATTATTTGTCATAAAACCACTGGAGGTGTAATTACTAGGAGTAGACTGAGAGATTTCTAATTATAGCATGGGAATCTATTTCAGACATCGACAGAAATGAATGAGAAGGAAACTACAAATTCAGGTCTTCCTAATCACCATCTTAATAGTTATATCTATTATACCACCTTTAAAATTAATTTTTTTCTAATAAATCTTTCTAAATTTTATAAGTATTTCATTAGTTTGAATGTTTCACCCATATGCATTGGTAACTATTTTGAATGCACAGACAGTTAATAGTAGAGACGTAATTGTAATTGCAAATTTTTAGCTTGACTCTAATCTTGGAAAATAGGCTACTGCCCAATCTTGAACAAAGGATCTGAAAATTGAAGTATCTCAATCATGGACAGATTCAATCACTGACATGTGTTGTGAAAAAGAGTAGTCATATTTAAATAGACTTGGCTATAAGATTGTAGTCAACCAATGCCATCTATTTGCATCAGGCCCAAGATTAAGAACCTGCTATCGTTGTTTAGGGAAGATACATTTTAGTCAAAAAATTTGTCCAAGACCACACACTGTCCAAGTACTGGGGTTTTTTATTCTAAATCCTCTTCCATGTAGTAGATACGATCTGGCTGTTCCAGCCACTTTCACACATTATTTCTCCCACCACTCTAGTGGTCACACTGACATCTGCAGTAGGTTCTGTCTTCTCCCTAATGGCCCTAATAGATGACTTTTACAAAGTTGCGAACTGCAACCCATGTCAAAACTAAGTTTCACATTCCTTTTCACTACCTTACCCAAGAGAACTGTCTGAGTTGCCACCAACAGTCACTGTCTGAACCTTCCCAGTTTCATTTTCACCCTCAGTGCTGTCTTCTCACCAAATCTCTTCACAGCCCGCTTCTTTGTTTTTCTTGCTTTTGTTGCTTCAATCTTTTCTTTCCCACCTCTTCTTTGCCTTCCTTGTAGCAAAGACAGCTTCAATCTTGGCTTTCACTGATGTATCAGTGAGTGATTTTGTTCTGCCTTCCTTTCTTCCTTGAAGCATGTTGTTTTCTTAGTGGTGCTGGGATGTGGTTGTACTTGTTCAGGTTTGACTGTCCTATTTCACACTGGCTGCAAAATCACAGGGCTTACTGAAAGTATTGGGTGAGAGGATGGCAGTGCAGGTAGGGATGGGGCTGGGGTTAGAACCTCTAGTGAGCTTGGCAATTTGCCACCAGCTTCATGGGCTAAAAAACATTTGGTTGGTCTGTATTTAAGAGCACAGATCATCATTATCAAAACCATCTAGATTGAAAGGGGATATACCTTCCAAATCCCTTGTGGATGTTTGATAGTATGAAAGCTAAGGGGAAAGATTTTCCTACCAACCCAGCTGTGATGTAAATGGTGACAGTTCTTCTCGATGGTGACGGTTGCTCGATGAAAAACAATACTAATAATTTTGATAATTAACTTCGTTAGGAATGCATAGCTGTTAGATATTTCAACTATTATTCAAGGGTTCTAAAATTCTACAGCCATTTCGTTTCAACCAGATTTCTACTTCTCTCGATGAATAACGAAGAAGACAATGATCGCGCCAGCGGCGCGCTGCTGCTGCTATTTTTTTGCCCCCACCGCCGCCGACCTTCCCTCATTGGCACGGCGCTGGGGTCTAGTTGTATAATAGAAATATAAAAAATTTATGTATAAGGCAGTGTCATTCGGCCAGGGGGAGGGGAAGGATGGCGCCCCCCTCTGCTGCCCCCCCCCCCCCCATGGACGCCACTGCAAACTTTAAATGATAAAAATCCGAATATTTCGACTCGCCGAGTCCTTATTAACGAAAAAAAAAATTAAAGTTAAATTAACGCAACATATATATATAAAAAAAACTCACATCTTACTGGCCTCCAAAAGGGCTATTAAGATGGGGTTATAAAGATTTTTTTCTTTTTTCTTTAAATGTTGCGTATAATTTAATTCAACTTTAATGTATTTTTCGTTGATAAAGGCTCCCGGACGTGGAATCGAAATATCCGGATTTTTTATTAAGTTTGTTGTTGTTCTTTTTGTTTTGTTCCACTGTTTTATTGAAATTATACTAGTTTTTTTCTCTCTTAAATTCTCTAAATGGAAAAGCAGTGTGATCTACGAAATTACATACTAACTTTAGTTTTTTATGGAAATTTCCACAAAGTTCTGTGCTGGAAAATTTGGAGTTTTGTTGTAGAAGGAGAAGTAAGTTGTGAAAATGTATTTTTGTACCTTAGGATAGTGTTATGGAGATAAACCACTTCAAATATACAACTATTAAATAATATATAAAATAATACCAGATATTAGTACTAATAATAATACTAGATAATGCTGGACGCATATAAATAATACTAAATATAATATATAAAATAATAGTAAATATTAGTACTAATAATAATGCTAGATATATCTATAAATTATATAAATAATACTGTATATAATATAGATATAAATAATACTAGATATACCATATAAAATAAAACTATATAAAATAATACTAGATAAACCACTTGAAATATAGTTTAAGATTTGTTTATTTGTACACATGTCTGTGTAGTTGATAAGGTCCATGAGAGGATTAAATCTACGAAATTTTCGTCAAATTATGAGAACATGGGTGTCATAACATGGTTGTACTACGAACTCTGCGAAATCAACCTGCTAAATCAGTTGATGATTCTCATGATTGGTCGAGTTATATATCAACAATGTTATACTCTCTCATAAGCTAAGAATTACAAGTTCATAGGGGAAACGTTGAAAACAGAATGAAGTTTGGATTTGTCCAAATTAGTTACCATTCTCTGGAACAGTGCAGTATATAAAAATAACGCGGGAGAGCTGCCGAAATGACAGTATCAAAGGAAGACGGCTGTTAAAAGGTAGCTTATTTATAAAAGATGTATAGGAGAGCCTATTGTTTAGAACATTTCATGAATTGTTTCTAATCAATTAATTCTACATGATTTTACTTCCATTTTAGTGTTATTTTCTTGGTGGTCTAGAGGAGTCAGCCACAAGTATCCTTGGCGAATTGTCCAAACCACTCTCTTGGTCATTGCCAACTGATAAAATTTGTGAAAAACTGAAAAAGAAAGACAATCAAATCTGTGAACTTCGCTATGGTAAGCTTTTTCTGTTAAATTAATGTCTAATTGTAAATTAAGTACATAATCTATTACGTAGGCTTTTGCTGTTCTTCAACCAAAAGGTTAGCCAACTTTTCTTTTTCATGGGAAAGGCAGAGAAATTATCTAACCTGAATTCTTTTTGGCAAAAAGAGTATTTACGAAACTTTGGAATTAACTTGGCAAAATCCTTAAAACCCAAAGAAAAATTTACCATTAATTTCTGTTATTTTATATTGACAATTTTCATTGGGGTATTTAACACAATAATAGAAGAATTATTAACATTCTCTAAGTATAATGTAGTGTATTGAAAATTAAACCAAGAAAAAAGAAGAGAAATTGCCTTTTTATGCAACTCAAATCACAGCTATATTTATGATATTATTTAATGTTACAACTATTTAACTTGACTTTGGGCAGAATGAAGACTTGACAGAAGATGTGGTAAGATGTTTGAAATAATATTAAGACTTGAAAGCTAATAGAAAATTAAAAAGGGTTGACTAGTATTTTTTTTTTACTGGATAAATTTACAAAGTTTATTTTCATAATTGGAATTTACTCCAGCTCAAAATTCGTTGATATGTTTTCTCCTTCTAAATTTCTTCATGTCGAAGAAGCTAATTAACGATTGCTAAGGCTCGCAGTGATATTTTGTTCGCAAAGTTTGTTCGTGAAGTTCGCTTTTATTATTATATTTTTTTTTTTAGTTTAATTTATTAATAAAAAAATAGAACTTGACAAAATGCATACATGAAACACGTTTTTTTTTTTACAGAAGAGGTTCGAGCATAATGGGTTTCGAATTATTATAAAGCAAGCTTTCATTTGAGGGGGGGGGGGGGTTTGTGTTACAAGAGTTTCTAGGTTTAATTGAATATAGGTAGCATTTGAAAAGTATGTAGTTATATATACACCATCTGTGTTCTATTCATTTGAAAAATACACATACAAGCGCAAATTTCGTTTCGCTTTAGGAGAGAAAAAGCCTACCTAACTGGAAATGAATTAGGGGCCATAATGAAAGAAAGAAAGTAAGTACGGGTCTCAAAGGCCAAAAATTGCATTGACTGTTTCAGTTCAAAGCTACTTTCTTTGAAATGGTGCTCATTACAAGATACAATGTAAATTGTAGAAAATAGTTACAGATATGAAATAATAGTTCGGTCAATGGTGCAAATATAAGCGGGATGTAAGCGCTTGTAAGCACATCACACAAGTGTCATGTAGATGTCTACATCTTTCGTTTGCATTCTATTCGTAAAAGTTTCAAGTTTAATCAAAACGATAGCAATTAGTCCACCCTCTGTCATAATACTACCGTGTTTTCGTAAAATATCTATCATCTAGTGTTATCCTTTCCATCTATGCTTACCCAGGACAATGTATTTGCCATGGCTCTGGCTATAGCATAGTTGGATTCAAAGTAAAAAAAAAAGTTAAGGCATTGGACCATCCTCAAAATAGCAACCAAGTTTTAAGCAAGATGCATGCTTCATATTCATGAAAAAAGAACTGTGGAATAGCAATATGTATAAAACAAAAAAATATTTTGATTGTGAGTAAATTTGATCATTATCGTTCGCAAAGCCTTCAAATTTACATAGGACAGCCCCCCTCCCACTCGACTCAAAATTGAGTGCAGACCAAAGCGGTGTAAATAAAGCACCTGTAGTCAGGAGCTTCCCGAGTCTCTTTTCATTGGGGGGGGGGGGGCAGACTTCGTAGATTTTACGTAATCGCTACCTATTTCTGCAGAATTTTCTGCGTAAATCAGGAATTTTTCAAAATTTCTGCCGCAATTTTTGTCTTCGGTGAAAATTTTACCGAATGTCATAAAAGTTGGAAGGGGGTGTGCCCCCCGCCCTGCCCTTGGGATGCCCTGCCTGTAGGCCAAAAATCCATAGAACCCATAGATACTTATTCAAATCAAAGTTACTTCCTTTAAATATCGTCAATTGAAATTACATGGAGATAATCAGTTTATTTATGTATCAAATAGCAGTAGATATAATATAATGACTTGACTCAAGTTACGTAAACACTAGCGTCATGTAAACGTAAGTAAACATCATGGTTGGAGCGACAGCCGCAACCTAGTGAAGAGCCTACCACGGCTCATAGTAACCGAAAATTAAAAAATGCGCTTTGAAGAATCTGTCAAGTTTTTCAACAATTGCCATTTGAAGCTACTTCAGGAATAGTAACTATGATTTCGATTACTCTTAGTGGTGAAAGTTTATAGTGAAACTGAATTTATGGGAATTTCGAAGATAGCCTGAAAATCAGGTTTTTGTTACGTTTTTAAGAGTCAGACAAACATTTCGGGGGGGGGGGGTTCAGATCCACTACCCCCCTCCCCCTCCCTGGATACGGCCTTGCTGAAAATCCTCGAAAATGGTGTCGCATCAAAATGAAAACTACATCATTGAAATCGCCAGTGTCGAAATCCCCATTAAAGGAAGTTACAGTCCCCCCCCCCTTCTTGACCAACAAAGAAAATCACTTTTTGCATGGGTAGCACTGCTGTGAGATCTTTTTTTATTCTTGTTTCTTTCCTTCACCTCTAGCAGGGTATTGAAACAATATAGAGAGCTGTTTAAGGGTTCATTTGAAAGGAAGTTGCAAAATCTAGTGTCTTTTGTAATTAACAAAAGATAATACCGTAAATACAATTTTTGACAGCAATCTGCATCCTTTTGACAAAAAAAAACATTGTAATTGTACAATGTAAAAAAAATATATAAATTTTAAAATAAATCGGTCCTCATGTGAACCTCAAAACTCTTCTAGTATATACTCCATGAAATACAAAATGCTAAGGTGCTTGGCCGTCCCTTTATCACTGATTTTTTTTTTATAAATTCTTATGGTTGCACTGAACTTTAATGTCGTTCTTTGTCATAAAATGTTATTTCTACTGATTGATCTTGCTTATCATTTACTGATTGATATACATTTCTGTTTTTCAGAGAAGAGTATTGACTTGAAATCCGTGAATTTAAAGAAGCTCAAGGTTCGTGACTTGAAGAAAATCCTAAGTGACTGGGACGAGGAATGTGAGGACTGTTTGGAAAAGGGCGATTTTATTCGGAAGATTGAGGACTTGAAACCCAAATATTTGAAGTCAGAGCTGTGAGAAATTTGTGTCTTAGGATTCTTCTGTTTCAAAACTAGGGACTGTTTTTTAATTATTTTTTACTGTTAAATTCACAATGATTGAGAAGCAAAGAATAAAATAAGTTTTTGAATATCTTTACTGTTCTAAACAATTTTATTAAGCGGTTATTTCTGCATACTTGCGTGATGACTTGTCTTCTAACACAAAGACTGTGATATTTTTTTTTTAGAAAGCGCACTGAGTACATATAAAAATATTTTGCACGTATTATCTACTTTTCTATGTTAAAGCATCATGTTTCGATGGACATTTTTCTTATGAAGTTATTTAGCTAATATACATGCCCCCCCCCCCCCAGACGAAGTAACGATTAGAAGTTGCTGCCTCAAGTGCAACCTGTACTTCTATCAGTTACTGTGTAAGCGTTTCTGTGCATTAAATAACTGACTAAACTAAACAAGATAAAAACACGAAAGCTATTTAAAATACGTTTGGAACCATGAGCGTTGATGTAGGCAAAATAAATCAATGAAAAAATTCAAAACAAAAAAAAATTTTAAACAAGAAAAACGGGTTTTAATTTTCTGTAAAGCAGTGAAATACAAAACAATTAATTATGCACAAAAGCTCCGAATATTTCGGCCCCACATCCGGGAGCCTTTCTCAACGGAAAAAAAATAAAATAAAATAAATAAATAAAAAAAACAAAAAACTTAACTTACATCACAATACTAAACACATAAAGAGAAAGAGAAAAAAAAAAACAAAAGAAAAATATAAATAAATAAGAAACAAAACTCACATATTAAATAAACACTTCCATGCACTGAATGTCTATAATGATTCAACTCGCCTCCTCCCAGTGTATAAATGGAAATATATTAAATAAACACTTCCATGCACTGAATGTATATAATGATTCAACTCGCCTCCTCCCAGTATATAAATGGAAATCTATCAAAAATGAAGAATATATTTATACTTAGACCAAAACAATAAAAGGTCAACTAACCCCCCGGCCCATAACCCCTAATTAAATTTCACAAGTTCATCAACCAATTTATGAATTATAAATTGAATGGATTCGTTTGGTTGCAAGCTTAGCTGCAGTTCGTTTACTTTTCTCATCATTTAACCCATTCTGACCTTTGTTCGCAAGGTCATCTTTCGTTTCAGAAATATTATTAAAATCAGTACTGGTTGAATATCTTGCCTGCATTTTAATTAAACTATTATAAATTGAATTGATCCCAAATTCCCCTTCATCTCTATTTATATACGAGTTGAATCATTATATACATTCAGTGCATGGAAGTGTTT
This sequence comes from Artemia sinica, assembly GCA_027921565.1. Lineage (NCBI taxonomy): Eukaryota > Metazoa > Arthropoda > Branchiopoda > Anostraca > Artemiidae > Artemia > Artemia sinica. The sequence goes on along the minus strand of CM051266.1, from coordinate 39,856,229 downwards.
ATTTAATATATTTCCATTTATACACTGGGAGGAGGCGAGTTGAATCATTATAGACATTCAGTGTATGGAAGTGTTTATTTAATATGTGAGTTTTGTTTCTTATTTATTTATATTTTTTCTTTTGTTTTTTTTTCTTTCTCTTTATGTGTTTAGTATTGTGATGTAAGTTAAGTTTTTTGTTTTTTTTATTTATTTATTTGATTTTATTTTTTTTCCGTTGAGAAAGGATGTGGGGCCGAAATATTCGGAGCTTTTGTGCATAATTAATTGTTTTGTATTTCACTGCTTTATAGAAAATTAAAACCCGTTTTTCTTGTTTAAAATTTTTTTTTTTTGTTTTTAATGGAAAAGCAGTGTGGTCTAAGAAATTATTAAAAAAATTCAAGAATTTAGACTTCGAAGAACGCCTTGCAAGGGTTGAATATCCGAGCTGCCGATAAATTCGAGCAGAAAAGAAAGACCCGCGAAGCAGCCTTTTCGATATTACGAAGACCTAAGCTAATGCTCAAGTGAAGCAAAAGACAGAGGCTAATGATGCCTCTAGTGAAGTAAGGAACTTTGTTGCGATGAGTTTTTCGTTGTAGTACACACTGATAAAAAGGATCTGTCGGCCAAAAAAATTTGCATCGAGAAGAGGTATGGTTTTCACAGTATAATTATGGAATATCTGAAACCTAATGGTGTCTGTGTAATAGAATGTAATTATATTAAAAAAAGGTGGTTGATATAAATTCAAAAACCAGAAGAAAAATGTGTCAGTTAGGGTGTTTTCACACTTTATCCCAATTTTGAAAATAGTCCAAAGGTACACTATTTGTTGCGATTTTACCTCTTCATAAATTTTCTGTAGACAGCATAAGTGGCGGCTTTAAATATAGCATACTATTTCAAACTATTGAAGTTCGATTATTACTCATATTGCTATTATTATTATTATCTGCGGACTCGCAGAACTGAGTCGAGGCTCTGGCCACGTGGGCCCATTGTTTCCTCCCCGCCCCATCAAAAAAAATATAGATCTAATAATTGCTGGGGCTATAGGCACCTCTTTGGGTGTGGTATTCTGAGAACAACGAATCTCTTTCCTCCTTTTGAGAAGAGCCAGGTGTCCACCATTGTTTTCCCCCATCCAGAGAACCCTACCCTCCAGCCAGGGCAGGCAAACAGTCCTCCCTCAAAAGAGAGGAAAGTTGTCCATCGCTGCCAGCCATCAGTAGAAAATGGCACCCGATCCCCAGAAACAGTACTGGCAAATTAGCTTCTTCCTCCCACCTTGGATCACTTCTCGGAGGATCACTTCTTGCGCCACGGTTTTCGCTTCGCATGGCGAGTGGGATTGACCCCCTCCCTCCTCCTAGGTAATATTTTGGCGGCAGTGCAGTCTGCAAAATATCATACCTGCAAAATAGACACGATACTGGCTCCAGTCTACCCAATCTCGGCAGTGCGCACGGCCAATCGCTACATGCCGACTGGAATTAGCTGTAGTAGATCCCTATTTGTGCTTACTGTTATCAGGAGCACCCCGCAAAGGTTATCACACTACACCTTTGTAATACTGTTAGTGCCCTTCCTCAACGCCTCGCTCTTTACGCTAAAGTTTTTATTGTTTTAAAAAATAAAGTTGTGAGACTGAGTCAACTTTAGCGTAAAGAGTGAGGCGTTGTGGAAGGGACAGCCCCTTTCATATACGGAATAATTTCTGTTCGTTTTAAGTTTTAACGTTGCTCCTTACTTTCAGTTAAAAAAAACTTGTTTTTTTAGTTAATTTCTGAACGTTTTTGAATTAATGCAGCTTTGATTTTGGCTCACCGTACATGAATAATTAAAACTAAATTCGCATATTAATTTTCTTTTTTTTGGCTAATTGGCTTTCTCGAAATTTTGTTCTGACGTAACTTACGTAACGAATTACTATATTTGTATGTTTTTATTACGTATATTAGGGAGTTCGCTCCCTAGTCAATACCTCGCTCTTTACGCTGAAGTTCGAATTTTGTTCGAATCACAAACCCCTGAATCACAAAGGCCGGTTAATTAGAATAGATAGCTCTTTTGAAAGTACTAAAAATTTTTTTAGCGTAAAGAGCGAGGTATTGACTAGGGGGCGAACCCTCTCAGATACGTAATAATTCCTGTTCGTTTTAAGTTTTAATGTTGCTCCTTATTTTCAGTTGAAAAAAAAACTTGTTTTTTTATTTAATTTCTGGTCGTTTTTAAATAATGCTGGGAAATCTGGCGCCCCCTTCATGGAAATGTTCCTTCCCCAAGGAAAGATCCTTCCCCGTAACCCCTACTCCGACCTTGACCCCCCACTAGAAAAAAATTCCTCCTGAAGACACCTGTATACTTCCCAATAACCAATACTGTATGTAAACAATGGGCAAAGTTTATAACTTGCAGCCCTTCCCCCGGGAACTCTGGGGGATTAAGTCATCCTCAAAGACATATTAATTAGATTTTCGACTATGCTGAACGAAATGTCTATCTCAAAATTTTGATTGGTTGACTTCGGGAAAAAAATGAGCGTAGGAGGAGGCCAAGTTGCCCTCCAATTTTTTTGGTCACTTAAAAAGGGCACTAGAACTTAATTTCCGTTCGAATGAGCCCTCTCACGATATTCTAGGACTACTGGATCGATACGATCACCCCTGGGAAAAAACAAAACAAATAAACACGCATCCGTGATCTTTCTTCTGGCAAAAAATACAAAATTCCACATTTTTGCAGATAGGAGCTTGAAACTTCTTTAGTAGGGTTCTCTGATACGCTGAATCTGATGGTGTGATTTTCATTAGAGTTCTATGACTTTTAGGGGTTGTTTCCCCCTTTTTTTGAAAATAAGGCAAATTTCTCAGGCAGGTAACTTTTGATGGGTAGGACTAAACTTGATGAAACTTATATATTTGAAATCAGCATAAAAATCTGATTCTTCTGATGTATCTATTGGTATCAAAATTCCGTTTTTTAGAGTTTCGGTTACTATTGAGCCGGGTCGCTCCTTACTCACAGTTCGTTACCACGAACTGTTTGATAGTTCTACATTGTTTCATACAAACGAAAACGAATCAAAAACGAAAACACCAAAATGCAAGAGAGTATATATCGTACACGATATTTATCGCCTCTGGGCACAGGAAGGCGTGGTTGGTCATGTCTGGTAACATTTTTTTCGTATGTGTAAGAGTAAAGTAACGTAAGGGAAGGGGTGGACGTTCTCATCCCGCTCCCCAAAAGAAAAAAACTGTTTTTCAAGTGAGATGCTTGAAAAAATTCAGCGTTAAAACTACATTCTAAACTCTGGAAGATGATATATCCTCGTTCAATACGTAAAATATACTACTGGTCTTCCTAATTTTGGCTTTTCCTTAATAAAATCCCAAAAACAAAAAGTGTTTGGCTGTTTTGGATTATTGGTTGGCTATGAAGGAGACCAATTGAATAATCAGCTTATTCTGAGGATTTGTATTCTTTTATGCCCGTGACTTTGTCTTTGGTTTAGAGACATCCCAGGGAGGGGACAAAGAGCAGCTTCCCCTCTGTGGATGTCCTTGATGAAATATTTATTGTCTTCATTTGAGGGTTATGCTTACAAGCCGATGTCACGTTAATCGTTTAATCGCAAATTTCAGGCTATCTCGGACTTGGTTTTGTAAAAAAAAAAAATATAAAAAAAACAGACAAAACTAGCCTCATTCAAAAGAAAACCTCACCATTAATCAGCTATGCTTAACCCACTATTTACTTATAATGTAATACAAGAACTATTAAATAATATAGAGCAATAATAATAAGTATTATACGTGTATTAATTTAAAAAAAACTTCACGAAAAATAAGCTTTTCAAAGAAAAGTAAAGGCCATTTTAAACTTAAGCTCAGCAGATACAAATAACCTGTTAAAATTCAAATTCAAAACGACCAGAAATTACTATTAAAGCATAAATGAAACCCAAAACGAACAGAAATTAAATAAACAATCATAGCTAAAAACATACAAAAAGTAATAACATAAATGAATAAATAGATCATAAAGCGAGTAATGCTTAGATTGAATATGAAAATCAAGCTTAAAACGAAAAAAATATTTTGCTATTGAAGCATAAATGAAACTTAAAACGAACAGAAATTAAACAAACAATCAATGCAAACAAACATGCAATATATATTAATGTAAATGAATAAATAAATCTTAAAACGAGTGAAACTTAAATTGAATATGCAAATCAAGCTTGAAAAGAACAAAAATCACTACAAACTAGAATTTGGGTATCGCCTCCTTCTCTCACTGTAAAAGTCTAAAACCTACTGCGTCATTATTGTTAGCCTACGCTTATTGTATGTAACCGTAATAGCATGAATACATATGCCTGTATTGTATAAACGAATTTTGTGCTACAACTTTTTCGCTACGTCTTTTTTATGCAGTACATTTTCGGTACTTGGCATAATTTTCATGGAGCTAGTCCATTTGTCTACTCTTGAAATATGGACAGGGGCGTAGCTACACTATTTTTAATGGGGGGAGAGGGGGCGCTATTGAAGTAGGTGCTATTCAAGAAATGGTGAAGAAAAGTAACTATTTAACTAAGGCACTACTTGATGAAGTTAAAAATATTACGCAATACATTATCAACAATAAACAAACTTTAAACAATCATAAATATAAGTGCTGGTGCTTGGCTTTTACTAAAATTGTCAGCAATGAGCTGCTGCAGACGACAGTAATATAGCGTAAAACAAGCTTTCGGGGGGGGGGGGAGGAGGCAAAGGTGAATGTCGTATACACTCGGCTTTTCTCAGCAAGATTCCTGGCTTCCTTTCTTTTTTCTTCCTTTGAAAAAGAATTATCATTATCCAGATGGCGGATCCAGGCCCCCCCCCCTAACGTAGTCTAAAGTAGTGTAATTTACTTAATTAACGCAAATTTGCGTTAATTAAACTTGCTGCTAACGCAAGTTTATCGGATCAACAGTTTCACAAGTTTATCGGGCAGTTTCTGAGGTGCACATATCGTAAATTTAGGTTCATAATAGGTTCATAAAAAGCGCAATCAAATGTTCATAAAGTTCATGTTTAGATTCACCACTAGATTCACCACTAATGCTGCAGTACATATCTCCCTTCACTTCCCCCAGCCACACTTCTAGCACAGGATGCTCAGTCTCATAATTAAACCATGCTCTATTCTAGTAGCCCCGGGTATCTCGCTATTCATTTGCTCGTAATTTTGAATGGATTTTGACTGTAAAATTTAATTTGTTGTACTAAACTTTTAATATACGTTATTTATTGAAATATCATTTATGATTGTTGCTAAATTGATTTGATTGTGGGTTCGTCGATTTATATTAATAAATAGCATAGATATCAACGGGCCAAATAAAGCGAAACAAAAATCACAGGCAGCGCAATAGCGCTGTCTAAGTAAAGATACAGGATAAGTCAAAGTATTACCGTAGATTGTGTAACATTGTATTGTGACATAATCTCCATATTCAAATAGTGGATTTATTTAAAATTTGAAAGTATTCGAAAAATATAGTTAGAATTATCAACTTACCGTTGGGCATTGTTTGACAATGAATATCCGGGATATCTGAACAAATCTTGGCATCATTGCGGCAGAAACTTAAATTAATCAAAAATTGACAGGGATGCCAATTGGAAGGGAAAATTGATTCCTAGAGTTTTAAAAATTATCTTCCCCTTTGTATCTTTATTTAAAAAAACGAATTCTATAAGAATTATACAAAACCTTTTCTTGTGTAAATGAGGGTATGGGGGGTAAACATTTCCGGAGGGGTTGCACTGAATATTGTTTTTTATGTTTATAATTCCCTTCGCAAGAAAAACTAGGTCTCCTAGTGCTGCATGATGAAACTGATCAGAGGAAACGCTATAGCGTTGCCTATAATAAAGGCCCTCCGGCTCAAATGTTTATTATTATCATTATTGTTATTTATTTTTTCCCCAGAGGCACTTCATATGGAAGGGGTCGTCGTAAAAACTTCAAAGGAGGCTCATTCGATTGGAAATCGAGAGTCCTAGTGCCCTTTTTAAGGGTCAAAAGTGATTGGAAGTCAACGAACACCCCTTCCACGCCCAGCATTTCCCCAAACAAATCCAATCAAAATTTTGAGATAGCCATTTTGTTCTACGTAGTTGATTTCCATGTAAATATATTTTTTAGGAGGACACTCCCCCCACAGTCCTTAGGACAAGGGTTGTAAGTTATGCCCTGGAGGCATATAAGCTTTTTATAGAAAGCTTTGTCGCAGAAACTTCAAAAAGGGCTCATTCGATTGGAAATTCAAAGGGCTAGTGCCCTTTTTAATTGTCGAAAGTGATTGGAGGGCAACTAACCCCCATCTCACGCCCACCTTTTCACCAAACACATCCAATCAAAATTTTGAGATAGCCATTTTGTTCAACATGGTTGAAAACTCTGGAAATTAGGTCGTTGATGATGACAAGCCCCCATAGCCCGCAGGGCAAGGGTTGTAAGTTATGCCCTGGGGGCATATAAGGTCTTTATAGAAAGTGTTCTCGTAGAAACTGCAAAACGGGCTCATTTGATTAGAAATTTAAATGGCTAGTGCCTTTTTTAATAGTCGAAAGTGATTGGAAGGCAACTAACACCCCTTCCACGCCCACCATTTCTCCAAACACATCCAATCAAAATTTTGAGATAGCCATTTTGTTCAACGTAGTTGAAAGTTCTGGAAGTTATGTCTTTGAGCTTGACACTCCCCACCCCCAAGGTCAAGAGGGCAAGGGTTATAAGTTATGCCCTTGGGGCATATATGGTTCTTATGGAAGGAGTGCTCGTATAAACTTCAGAGAGGGCTCATTTGATTGGAACTTGAAAGTTCTAGTTCACTTTTTAAGCGTCAAAAGATATCGGAGGGTAACCAGCCCCCCCCCCCCCCCCCTCCAACGCCCTTTTTCCCAACTGCATCCGATAAAAATTTTGAGATAGATATTTTGTTAAAAATATTTCAAAGATCATATAACACCCCCCCCCCCCCCGCCAGGGCCCGGGGGCAGGCGTTGTAAGTTATGCGCTGGGGCATATATGGTTCTTATGGAAGGGATGCTCGTATGAACTTCAAAGAGGGCTTATTTGATTGGAAATTTTAAAGTTCTAGTTCACTTTCTAAGAGTCAAAAGAGATTGGAGGGCACCTAGCCCCCCCCCCCACCTCCACGCCCTTTTTTCTCAACCCCATCTGATAAGAACTTTGAGATAGCCATTTTTTAAAGAAATAGTTCAAAGACAATATAATGAAAACTCCTGGGTCGACACATCCCCCCAGGACCCGGAGGCTGGCGTTGTAAAGTTATGCCCTGGTGGAATATATGATTCTTATGGAAGGGATGCTCGGAAGAACTTCAGAGAAGGCTAATTTGATAGGAATTGAAAGTTCTAGTTCAGTTTTTGAGAGTCAAAAGAGATTGGAGAGAAACTAGCCCCCCCCCCCCCCACGCCCCTTTTTCTCCGAATGCATCCGATAAAATTTTTAAATAGCCATTAAGTTAAAAATTGTTCAAAAGTCAAATAACAAAAACTCAGGTGTCGACACAACCCCTCAGGGTCCGGGGGCAGGCGTTGTAAGTTATGCCCTCGGGCACATATGGTTCTTATGAAAGGGATCCTCGTATAACCTTCAGAGAGGGCTCATTTGATTGGAAATTGAAAGTTCGAGTTCACTTTTTAATAGTCAAAAGAGATCTGAAGGCAACTACCCTCCCCCACACACCCTTTCTTCCCCAAGCCTATCCGAAAAAATTTTTAAAATAGCCATTTCATTAAAAATAATTCAAAGGTCAGATGAGAAAAACTCCTGAGTCGACACAACCCCCCAGGGCCCGGAGGCAGGTGTTGTAAGTAATGCTTTGGGGGCATATATCGTTTTTATAGAAGAGATGCTCGTATAAACTTCGGAGAGGGTTCATTTGATTGGAAACTGAAAGTTCTCGTTCACTTTTTAAGAGTCAAAAGAGATCGGAGGGCAAATAGCCCCCCTCCATGCCCTAAATGCATCAGATAAAAATTTTGAGATAGAGATTCTGTAAAAAATAGTTTAAAGTTCAGATAACAAAACTCCGGTGTCGACACAGCCCCCCCAGGGCCCGAGGGTAGGCGTTGTAAGTTAAGCCTTGGGGATATATATGGTTGTTATGGAAGGGATGCTCGTATAAACTTCATAGAGGGCTCATTTGATTGGAAATTGAAAGTTGTAAATCACTTTTTAAGAGTAAGGGGTCGTCTTATAAACTTCAAAGGGGGTTCATTTCAAAGGGGGCAAACTTTTTTCAGTTTGATTTGTTACTTTGATACCAGTTTTGATACTTTGATGAACATTTTATTTTTTTTAAAGTTTGATTTTGAAATAAGGAATTTTTAAAAACTTGAAACTTTTTGAAATAAAAAACGAACAAAAATTAACTAAAAAAACCTTCCGAAAAATAAGTTTTCAAAGAAAAGTAAAGGCCATTTTAAACTTAAGCTCAGCAGACACAAATACCTGTTAAAATTCAAACTCAAAACGACCAGAAGTCATAGGCAGCGCAATCGCGCTCCCTAAGTAAAGAACGATGTTGGCACAATGTATTATTTTTTTTTTCATACCAGGGCACTTCGTGTCGAAGGAGTTGTCGTAGAAACTTCGAAAAAGGCTCATTCGATTGGACATTGGAGTGGCTAGTGCCCTTTTAATAGTCAAAAGTGATTGTAGGGTAACTAGCCTCCCCCCCACGCCCATCATTCCCCCAAACACGTCCAATCAAAATTTTGAGATAGCCATTTTGTTCATCGTATTTGATTTCCAGATAGAAAGTATATTTTTGAGGAGGAAACTCCCCCACTACCCTCAGGGCAAGGGTTTTAAGTTATGCCCTGGGGGCATATAAGAACGATGTTGGCACAATGTATTATTTATTATTTTTTTTCCTTTAGAGCAGGGCACTTCGTATCGAAGAAGTTGTCGTAGAAACTTCGAAAAGGGCTCATTCAATTGGAAATTGGAGTGGCTTGCGCCCTTTTTAATAGTCGAAAGTGATTGGAAGGCGACTAAAACCCCTTCCACGCCCACCATTTCTTTTGGCCCGCCATGGATATTAGGTCTTTGAGGATGACAACCCCCCCCCCCCCCCCCCCCACAACCCTCAGGGCAAAGGTTGTAAGTTATGTCCTGGGAGCATATAAGGCTTTTATAGAAAGTTTTGTCGTAGGAACTTCAAAAAGGCTCATTTGATTGGAAATTTGAGTGGCTTGTGCCCTTTTTAATAGTCGAAAGTGATTGGAAGGCGACTAACACCCCTTCCATGCCCACCATTTCCCGAAACACATCCAATCAAAATTTTGCGATAGCCATTTTTTCAGCGTAGTTGATTGCCAGATAGAAATTATGTTTTTGAGGAGGAAACTCCCCCACAGCCCTCAGGGCAAGTGTTGTAAGTTATGTCCTGAAGAATATAAGGTTTTTATAGATGCCGTTTTCATAGAAACTTCAAAAAAGGCTCATTCGATTGGAAATTCAAAGGGCTAGTGCTCTTTTTAATAGTCGAAAGTGATTGAAGGGCAACTAACCCCCCTCTCATGCCCACCTTTTCCCCAAACACATCCAATCAAAATTTTGAGATAGCCATTTTATTCAACGTAGTTTTAAGTTCTGGAAATTAGGTCTTTGAGGATTACAACCCCCCAGCCTTCAGGGCAATGGTTGTAAGACATGCCCTAGGGGCATATAAGGTCTTTATAGAACGCGTTGTCGTAGAAACTTCAAAAAGGGCTCATTCGATTGGAAATTGAAATGACTAATACCCTTTTCAGTGGTCGAAAGTGATTGGAAGGTAACTAACATCCCTTCCACGCCCACCATTTCCCCAAACACATCCAATAAAAATTTTGAGATAGCCTTTTTGTCCCACGCAGTTCAAAGCTCAGGAAATTATACCTTTGAGCAGGACACTCCCCCCAAAGTCTTCAGGGCAAGGGTTATAAGTTATGCCCTGGGGGCATATAAGGTTTTTATTGAAATCATTGTCGTAAAAACTTGAAAAAGGGCTCATTCTATTTGAAATTCAAAGGACTAGTACCCTTTTTAATAGTCGAAAGTGATTTGAGGGCAACTAACCCCCCCTCTCACGCCCACCTTTTCCCCAAACACATCCAATCAAAATTTTTAGATATCCGTTTTATTCAACGTAGTTGAAAGTTTTGAAAATTAGGTCTTTAAGGATGACAACCCTTCCCCCCACAGCCCTCAGGGCTGTAAGCTATACCCTGGGGGCATATACATTTTTTATTGAAAGCGTTGTCGTAGAAACTTCAAAAAGGGCTCATCTGATTGGAAATTGAAATGGCTAGGGCCCTTTTTAACAGTCGAAAGTGATTGGAAGGCAACTAACACCCCTTCCACGCCCACCATTTATCCAAACACATCCAATCAAAGTTTTGATATAGCCATTTTGTTCAAAGTAGTTGAAAGGTCTGGAAATTATATCTAAGAGGATAACACTTCCCCACAGCCCTCAGGGTAAGGGTTGTAAGTTATGCCTTGGAGGCATATAAGGTTTTTGTTGAAAGCTTTCTCGTAGAAACTCTCGTAGAAAAGGGGCTCATTCGATTGGAAATTCAAAGGGCTAGTGCCTTTTTTAATAGTCCAAAGTGATTGGAGGGCATCTAACCCCCCTCTCACGCCCAATTTTTCCCCAAACACATCCAATCAAAAATTTTAGATAGCCATTTTTTCAACGTAGTTAAAAGTTTTAGAAATTAGGTCTTTGAGGATGATAACCCCCTCAGAGCCCTCGGGGTAAGGGCTTTAAGTTATGCCCTGGGGGCATATAAGGTTTTTATAGATAGTGATGTTGTAGAAACTTCAAAGGGCTCATTCGATTGGAAATTAGAAGGGCTTGTGCCCTTTTTAATAGTCTAAAGTGATTAGAGGATAACTAACACCTCTCTCACACCCACTATTTCCCCAAACACATCCAATCAAAATTTTGAGATAGTCATTTTGTTCGACCTAGTTAAAAAGTCTGGAAATTATGTTTTTGAGGACAACACTCCCCCACAGCCCTCAGGGTAAGGGTTATAAGCTAGGTCCTGGGGGCATATAAGGTTTTTTTTTTTTTATAGAAAGCGTTGTCTTAGAACTTCAAAAAGGAATCATTCGATAGGAAATTGAAACGGCTAGTGCCCTTTTAATAGACGAAAGTGATTGGATGGCCAGTAACTTCCTTCTTACGCCCACCATTTCCTAAACACATCCAATCAAAATTTTGAGATAGCAATTTTGTTCAACGTAGTTCACAGGTTCGGAAATTATGTCTTTGAGGATGACCCTCACAGCCCTCAGGTCAAGGGCTGTAAGTTATGCCCTGGTGCTTATAAGGTTTTTATAGAAAGTGTTGTCGTAGAATTTTCAAAAAGGGCTAATTCGATTTGAAATTGAAAGGCTTGTGCTCTTTTTAATAGTCGGAAGTGATTGGAGGGCAACTAACCCCCCTCTCATGCTCACCATTTCCCCAAACACATCCAATCAAAATTTTTAGATAACAATTTTCTTCAACGTAGTTGAAAGTTCTGGAAATTGGGTCTTTGAGGATAACAACCCCCCCCCCCCCGCAGCCCTCAGGGCAAGGGTTGTAAGTTATGCCCTGGGGGAATATGAGGTTTTTATTGAAAGCGTTGTCGTAGAAACTTCAAAAGGGCTCATTTGATTGGAAATTGTAAGGGCTAGTGCTTTTTTTAATAGTTGAAAGTGATTGGAGAGCAACTAACGCCCCTTTCACGCCCACCATTTCCCCAAACACATTGAATCAATATTTTTGAGATGGCTATTCTGTTTAATGTAGCTTCAAGTTCTGGAAATTAGATCTTTGAGGATGGACAAACCCTCCCCCCACAACCCTCAGGGCAAAGGTTGTAAGTTATGCCCTGGGGGCATATAAGGCTTTTATAGAAAGTTTTGTCGTAGGAACTTTAAAAAGGCTCATTTGATTGGAAATTGAAAGGGCTAGTGCCCTTTTTAATAGTCGGAAGCTATTGAAGGGCAACTAACCCCCCTCTCACACCCATTATTTCCCCAAACACAGTGAATCAAAATTTTTGAGATGGCCATTTTGCTTGACGTAGTTTCAAGTTCTGGAAATTAGGTCTTTGAGGATGACAAAGTCTTCTCGAATCTAATTTTAATTACAAGATATTCTACCTATTCATGAGGTAGAAACTTTGCGAGTCACTGGTCTTCTTCATTATTCATCAAGAAAAGTAGAAATGTGGTAAAAACGAAATGGCTGTGGCATTTCAGAATCCTTGCAGAATAGTTGAAATATCTAAGAGCTATGTATTTCTACCAGAATTAATAATCAAAATTAGTATTATTTTTACTCCTTGAAAATTACGGTATACAAAACTTCGAATACCGTATCACAAAATTCATCATTTATCTTTGAATATTAGGGGGTCGAAAAAAACTCCTTCAGGCAAACTTCAGAAGTATATTAGAACTGCGGGATGTGGCTATAGTTATCGGGAATGAAAATCAACTTATCCACTCTGTGTGGACTGAGGCCTTTTCTCTTCTAAGTCACTATCATAGTCACTATCAGGCCTACCAACAAAAATAGTCTTTCTGCGGTAACACTAGTCGCAGGAATAGACAATAACTTGCTGGCAAGTGCGGCAACGTACGAAATTTCATCGCGATTGTGTCTTCGGAACAGAAGAACGTTGCCGTCACCGTCGTCTTCGGTTTCCTCCTATGTCTTTAAAAGGATAAGGTATAGTGCAACTTGATTCCTGATTGGTTCCAGCTCTTCCCGACTCGCTTCTCTTTTTTAGACAGCCTCCTTGTTTTCTCTTTCAGCCTTCTTTTTTTGGCAATCTTTCTTCAACCTAGAAAAATGTCAAAGAAAATCATTTTTCACAGGACCTCTTTTCCACACCACCTTTAGCCCCTAATCCTCAGCTTAATTTTCATTAAAAACAATTATTGAAAATTTCAATAATTGTTTTTAATGAAAATTAAATAAGACAGGTTCTTACTAAGCCAAATTTAATGAATGTATATTAAAAAAAAAAATATTTGGTATGGTCCACTAAGCCTCCTTTAGAGCCCGTGGTTTACATTTATAAAATTCACATATATTGTGTATTATCATAGGCAGCGCGATCGCGCTGCCTAAGTGAAGAACGATGTTGGCACAATGTATTATTTATTTATTTTTTTCCATACAAGCGCACTTCGTATCGAAGGAGTTGTCGTAGAAACTTTGAAAAGGGTTCATTCGATTGGAAATTGGAATGGCTAGTGCCCTTTTTAATAGTCAAAAGTGATTGGAGGGCAGCTAGCCCCCCCACGCCCATCATTTCCCCAAACACATCCAATCAAAATTTTGAGATAGCCATTTTGTTCAGCGTAGTTGATTTCCTAATAGAAAATATGTTTTTGAGGAGGACACTCCCCAACAACTATCAGGGCAAGGGTTTTAAGTTATGCCCTGGGGTCATTTAAGAACGATGTTGGCACAACGTATTATTTATCATTTTTTTTCCTTTAGAGCAGGGCACTTCGTATTGAAGAAGTTGTCACAGAAACTTCGAAAAGGGCTCATTCAATTGGAAATTGGAGTTGCTTGTGCCCTTTTTAATAGTTGAAAGTGGTTGGAAGGCAACTAACACCTCTTCCACGCCCACCATTTCCCGAAACACAGCCAATCAAAATTTTGAGATAGCCATTTGTTCAGCGTAGTTGATTTTCAAATAGAAATTATGTTTTTGAGGAGGATACTCCCCCACAGCCCTCAGGGCAAGGGTTGGAAGTTATGCCCTGGGGGCATATAAGGTTTTTATAGAAGGCATTGTCGTATAAACTTCAAAAAAGGCTCATTCGATTGAAAACTCAAAGTGCTAGTGCCCTTTTTAATAGTCGAAAGTGATTGGAAGGAAAACTAACACCCCTTCCATGCCCACCATTTCCCAAACACATCCAATCAAAATTTTTAGATAGCCATTCTCTTCCACGCAGTTTAAAGTTCAGGAAGTTATACCTTTGAGCAGGACACTCCCCCCACAGTCTTCAGGGCAAGGGTTATAAGTTATGCCCTGAGGGCATATAAGGTTTTTATTAATATGTCGTAGAAACTTGAAAAAGGGCTCATTTGATTGGAAATTCAAAGGGCTAGTGCCCTTTTTAATAATCGAACGTGATTTGATGGCAACTAACCCCCCCCCTCTCACGCCCATCTTTTCCCTAAACACATCCAATCAGAATTTTAGATAGCCGTTTTATTCAACGTAGTTGAAAGTTTTGGAAATTAGGTCTTTAAGGATGACAACCCCTCCCCCCTACAGCCCTCAGGGCAAGGGTTGTAAGTAATGCCCTGGGGGTATATAAGGTTTTTATTGAAAGCGTTGTCGTAGAAACTTCAAAAGGGCTCATTAAATTGGAAATTGAAAGGACTAGTTCCTTTTTTGATAGTTGAAAGTGATTGGAGAGCGACTAACGCCCCTTTCACGCCCACCATTTTCCCAAAAACATCCAATCAAAATTTTGAGATAGCCATTTTGTTCCATGTAGTTGAAAGTCCTGGAAATTAGGTCTTTTAGGATGATAACCCCCTTAGAGCCCTCAGTGCAAGGGTTGTAAGTTATGACCTGGGGGCATATAAGGTTTATATAGAAAGTTGTTGTAGAAATTTCAAAAATGGCTCATTTGATTGGAAATTGAAATTGCCCTTTTTAATAGTCGAAAATGAGTGGAGAGTGATTATACCCCCTATTGCGCAGACTATTTCCCCCAAAAAATTCAATCAAAGTTCAAAGCCATTTTTTTCAACGTAGTTGAAAGTTCTGGAAATTATGTATTTAAGGATGACAAACCCCCCAGAGCCCCCAGAACAAAAGTTGTAAGTTATGCCCTGGGGGAATATAAGGTTTTTATAGATAGAGTTGTCGTAAAAACTTTAAAAGGGCACATTCATTTGGAAACTGAGAGGGCTAGTGCCCTTTTTCATAGTCAAAAGTGATTGGAGGGTAACTAGCCCATCTCTCACGAACACCATTCCTTCAAACACATCCAATCAAAATTTTCAGATAGCCATTATGTTCAACGTAGTAGAAAGTTCTGGAAATTAGGTCTATGAGAATGACACCCCCCAGCCCTCAGGCCAAGGGCTGTAAGTTATGCCCTGGGGCATATAAGGTTTTTATTGAAAGTGTTGTCGTAGAAACTTGCACTTTACTGAAAAAAATACAAATGAATGTGCATTATCAGTTTAATATACATATACTGATATTTAGTAATCAAAATGGTAATATTATTTGATTTATTAAAGTTATAAAAGTAAAAACATTTATATTTTTTTTAGTAAAGTGCAAATTTTGTTCTGGCCTTGGGAAGGCATAGGGGTTTTGAGCCCAACTTATGTTAATTTCTGCTCGTTTTGAGTTTGACTCGGTTATTTATTGTAATTTCTGTTCGTTTTGAGTTTCATTTATTCATCGATGCTGATTTGTGCTAGTTTCACGATTGGTAGATTATTTGATTTTATTTTTGCTCAATTTTTGTTTAATGGAGTTCTTTACTTTTCTTTGAAAAACTTATTTTGTGGAAAAAGTTTTTTTTTAATTAATTAATATTAAAGAATAAATGAAACCCAAAATGAACAGAAATTAAATAAACAATCATAGGAAAAAACATGCAACAAGTAATAATATAAATGAATGAATAGATATTAAAGCGAGTAATGGTTAGATTGAATATGAAAATCAAGCTTAAAACGAAATAAAAATATTTTGCTATTGAAGTATAAATGAAACTTAAAACGAACAGAAATGAAATAAACAATCGATGCAAACAAACATACAATAGATATTTATGTAAATGAATAAATAAATCTTAAAACGAGAGAAACTTAAATTGAATATGAAAATCAAGCTTGAAATGAAGAAAAATCGCTGCAAATAAGAATTTGGGTATCGCCTCCTTCTCTCACTGTAAAAGTTTAAAACCTACTGCGTCATTGGCGATTTACTGAAACTATATGCATCTTGAACAGTCTTGGAAAGTATAAACAACATCAAATTGAATATTTGATATATAATGATATTAGTCAATAAAAGATCCATCAGTTCAAGAATTTATTTCACTCTAATTTTATTTTTATTTTCAGTGCTGTAAGAACTGGAAAAGACAATATTTGCAATATAATTCGTTTTCAGTGAAGAGCCAATGACACAGTCGGCTTTTGGTTTTTATTTACAGTTAAGGAAGGGGGCAGTATCCAAACTCTTGTTTGCAGTGAAATTATGTTCGTCTTGAACAACTTTAGAAAGAACTAATAAATTAAACTGAATATTTGATGTATAATGATATTAATTGCTGAAAGCTCATCAGTTCAATATTTTACTATAATTTTAATGTTTATTTTCAATATTAAGTACAAAAGAAAATATTTGTAATAAAATTGGTTTTAAGCAAAGCACCAATGACACAGTAGGTTTTAGACTTTTACAGTGAGAGAAGGAGGCGATACCCAAACTCTTGTTTGTAGTGATTTTTGTTCGTTTCAAGCTTTATTTGCATATTCAATTTAAGTTTCACTCGTTTTAAGATTTATTCATTCATTTACATTAATATCTATTGTATGTTTGTTTGCAACGATTGTTTATTTCATTTCTGTTCGTTTTAAGTTTCATTTATACTTCAATAGCAAAATATTTTTTTTCGTTTTAAGCTTGATTTTAATATTCAATCTAAGCATTACTCGCTTTAAGATCTATTTATTCATTTATATTATTACTTGTTGTATGTTTTTTCCTATTATTGTTTATTTAATTTCTGTTCGTTTTGGGTTTCATTTATTCTTTAATAGCAATGTCTGGTCATTTAGAGTTTGAATTTTAACAGGTATTTGTATCTGCTGAGCTTAAGTTTAAAATGCCCTTTACTTTTGTTTGAAATACTCATTTTTCGGAAGTTTTTATTTTACTTAATAACAATAGAAAAAGAGAATAGGTTGGTGCCGCTTAAACGTGCACAAAAAATTTAAAAATTGTGAGAAAAATATTCATTTTTTGTTTCAATTCACGTTATTCTATTCTCAGCAGACATTTCGTACAGCGTGCTGATGCAGAGATAAATGTCCCACAAGTTGCGCTGGTGTTGCGTCAAATGCGACTAATTTCAGTCATAATTGTTCGCACGTTATGTGTTTTTGGAGCTGGTTAAAGAAATATCTAGAAAAGTGAAAATAGCAAGAAATCAGCATGGTATTATACATAGAGGCTCTATTTTGGATCTATTTTGGACTTGATTTTCGGATTGTCGGATTGGATATACTGTTTTGTCCTGGGGAACCGGATGGATGGGTAGGGTCTAGACCTTGTTCAAGTGCTCATTTATTTCAGTTACTAAAGTAGGAAGACAGCTTTTTTTTTTTTTTTTTTTTTTTTTTTTTTTTTTTTTTAGCCAGGTAATTACCGTAATACATTATATGAGTTCAAAACGTAAGAAATAGGAAGTTTTCAGCGCTTATTAGGCGTTTCAATTACGAATAAGAGAATGCAGAGCTATATTGGAGTTTAAATCAAATATTGGAAATAAAATTTGAAACAATTAAATGATTTCTGGAGCGGATCCCCCACTACCAAACTCCATTACCAAACTACAACCGATTGACCTATCTAGTTATGGTACGGATTTCATTATAAAAAGCACTAAGCCTTATTTTATGTTTCATTGAATTCTATTTCATTCAGGAAATGATATTCACTGTATATCTTCCTTCTTGTTCTTCAACGATTCCATTTCTTTCCTATTTGCAGATGTAGAGGGTGTATTCATTTCCACTTTTGAAAGTTTTAAAACAAGAGAAACTAATCTTGAATTGATAAATTTTAGGAAGTAAAAGCACCTTAAATATCAGGGAAAAAATTGACCTGAGTAAATGTAGCGAAACAGGAAGCATAGAACATTTTTCATTTTGCCATTAAGTAGGTTCAGGTTTTTACTTGATTATTAAATAAAAAAACAAGTTTTTTTTAACTGAAAGTAAGGAACGACGTTAAAACTTAAAACGAACAGAAATTATTCCGTTTATGAAGGGGGCTGTACCCTCTTCAACGCCTCGCTCTTTACGCTAAAGTTTTTTTATTGTTAAAAAAAATAGAGTTGTGAGAAAGTCAAACTTTAGCGTAAAGAGCGAGGCGTTGAGGAGGGGACAGCCCCCTTCATAAACGGATTAATTTCTGTTCGTTTTAAGTTTTGACGTCGTTCCTTACATTCAGTTAAAAAAACTTGTTTTTTTATTTAATTTTTGAACGTTTTTGAATTAATGCAGGTTTTGATTTTGGCTCACCGTAAAAGAATAATTACAACAGAATTTGCATATTAATTTTACTTTTATTTGGTTAAATGACTTTCTCGAAACTTGTTTAATTTTATTTATGAACGTTTTTATTAGTAATAAATATACGTAACTTACGAATTAACTTACGTAACGAACTTCTACATTCATAAATTTTTAATGCGTATGTTAGGGGATTCGCCCCCTAGTCAATACCTTTCTCTTTAAGCTAAAGTTCGAATTTTGTTCCAATTCTTTAAAAATGACCCTTTAATCACAATCAGTTGATCAGTTGAAATCAGTTGAAAAACTTGTTGTTTTTTTTACTTAATTTCTGATCTCTTTTTTTTTAACAATGCTGGGAAATCCGGCGCCCCTTCATAGCATTGTCCCTTCCCCCATGAAAACTTCCTTCATGGAAAGATCCTCCCATATAACCCCCGACACCCCCCTACCGACCAGAAAAAATCCCCCCTGAAAACGTCTGTATACTTCCCAATAACCAACACTATTTGTTAACATTGGGTAAAGTTCATAACTTTCAGCCCTCCCCCCGGGGACTTTGGGGGATTAAGGCATCCTAAAAGATATTTTTATCATATTTTCGACCATGCTGAACAAAATGGCTGTCTCAAAATTTTGATCGAGTGACTTTGGGATAAAATGAGCATGGGAGGGGGCCTAGTTGCCCTCCATTTTTTGGTCACTTAAAAAAGGCACTAGAACTTTCAATTTCCGTTCCAATGAGCCCTCTCACGATATTCTGGGACCATTGGGTCAATACCATCACCCCTGGGAAAAAAAACAAAAAACAAATAAACACGCATCCGTGATCTTTCTTATGGCAAAAAATGCAAAACTCCACATTTTTGTAGATGGGTGCTTGAAATCTCTACAGTAGGGTTCTCTGATACGCTGAATATAATGGTGTGATTTTCATTAAGGTTCTATAACTTTTAGGGGGTCTTTATCCCTTTTTTCTAAATGTTGTCAGGCACGTAACTTTTGACGGGTAAGATTAAACTTGATTAAACTTATATATTTGAAATCAGCATTAAAATTTGATTCTTTTGATGTATCTATTGGTATCAAAATTCAGTTTGTTAGAGTTTGGTTACCATTGAGCCGGGTCGCTCCTTACCTACAGTTCGTTACCACGAACTGTTTGATAAGGTTTCAAAGGCAATGTATTTGGAAAAAAAATATTAAATGTGGAACATATTACGAAGTGTAGTGGACCACAATTTTTCTTGTTTTACTTGTGTTAAAACGAGCATGGATTAATTATAAAAGATTATCTGCTCAAAGTAAAGACCAAATCAAACAGTTCGTGGTAACGAACTGTAAGTAAGGAGCGACCCGGCTCAATGGTAACCGAAACTCTAGAAAACGGTATTTTGACACTAATAGATACATCAAAAGAATCAGATTTTAATGCTGATTTCAAATATATAAGTTTTATCAAGTTTAATCCTACCCATCAAAAGTTAGGCGCCTGAGAAAATTTGGCTGAATTTCGAAAAAAGGGGGAAAGACCCCCTAAAAGTTATAGAACCTTAATGAAAATCACACCATCATATTCCGCGTATCAGAGAACCCTAATGTAGAGGTTTCAAGATCCCATCTACAAAAATGTGGAATTTTGCATTTTTGCCAGAAGAAAGATCACGGGTGCGTGTTTATTTGTTTGTTTGTTTGTTTGTTTTTTTTTTCCCCAGGGGTGATTGTATCGACCCAGTTGTCCTAGAATATCGTGGGAGGGCTCAATGGAATGGAAATTAAAAGTTCTAGTGCCCTTTTTAAGTGACCAAAAAAAATGGAGGGCAAATAGGCCCCCTCCCACGCTCATTTTTTTCTCAAAGTCACCTGATCAAAATTTTGAGATAGCCATTTTGTTCAGCATGTTCGAAAATATTATCAGTATGTCTTTTAGGATGACTTATCCCCCGAAGTTCCGGGGGAGGGCTGAAAGTTATGAACTTTACCCAATGTTAACATATAGTATTGGTTATTTGGAAGTATACAGACGTTTTCAGGGGAGATTTTTCCTGGTTCTGGGGGAGGGGGTGGGTCGGGGGTTATGTGGGAGGATCTTTCCATGAAGAAAGTTTTCATGGGGGAAGGGACTTTGCTATGAAGGGGACGCCGGACTTCCCAGCATTATTTACAAAAAGATCAGAAATTTGATATAAAAAAACAAGTATTTCAACTGCAACAGCAGCAACATCGAAACTTTAAACGAACAGAAAATATTACATATATGATTGGGTTCACCCCGTAGTCAATGCCTCGCTCTTTAAGCCAAAGATTTTTTAGTACTTTCATAAGAGCTATTTATTCTAATTAACGGCCTTTGTGATTAAGCGGTCATTTTTAAAGAATTGGAACAAAATTCGAACTTTCGCTTAAAGAGCAAGGTATTGACTAGGGGGCGAACCCCATAATAAACGTATTAAAAATATATGAATATGGAAGTTCGTTACGTAAGTTAATTCGTAAGTTACGTATATTTATTACTAATAAAAACGTTCGTAAATAAAATTTACGGTGTATGGTGCGGTGAGCCAAGATCAAAACCTGTATTTATTCAAAAACGTTCAAAAATTAAATAAAAAAAACAAGTTTTTTAAACTGAAAGTAAGGAGCGACATTAAAAGTTAAAACGAACAGAAATTATTCCGTATATGAAAGGGACTGTCTCCTCCTCAACGGTTCGCTCTTTACGCTAAAGTTTTTATTGTTTTAAAAAATAAAGTTGTGAGACAGAGTCAAACTTTAGCGTAAAGAGCGAGGCGTTGAGGAGGAGACAGCCCCTTTCATATACGGAATAATTTCTGTTCATTTTAAGTTTTAATGTCGCTCCTTACTTTCAGTTTAAAAAACTTGTTTTTTTTATTTAATTTACACTTAAAACGAACAACAGTTTTAAAGCTACTTAATAAATTATAGTTTTTTCGGTACAAGTGCATTAAACGTACTCTTTTATATACTTTATATGGAATGTCAAACTGGAGATGCTACAGATACACGCCAGACTGGTTATTTCAAGACACCGCTATTAAGAATTGGAATACAAAGAGTAGTTTTCATTGCGTTTACGATGTTTAAACTATTGTTTTTTGGGGCAAACAGGGGGGGGGTACCTAGGTTAGGTTACCTATTTAATATATGGTATGCTTTACCCCCCCCCCCCTTAATGTGCAAATATATAGCTCAAATTTGTTTCTAAACTATTATATATTCATCTTATTTTATTTCATTAGCATTAACCAAACTTGACTTCTTTAGCAGTATATAAAAGAGTACGTTTAATGCACCACTACCGTTTTTTTCCAAATCATTGGGGTGGGGCAACAGCCCCCCTTGCCCCCTTAAACGACGCCACTGCTGATTATGTTTTGAAATCTCGTTCTTATTTAATTATTTTGAGAATTTTTAATAAGTGTTAGAATTCCATTTTTTAAGTCGTATTTAAACTACATTTCTAGAAGCAAAAAACACTAGACAGGGACATTTACAGGACCTGATTCTCAGGAGCGCACAAGTTGAAAAAAAACGAGAAATTGCAGGAAAAGTTTTGGGATCTCAGTGGGTGCATGGGCCTAAAGCCCTCTCTCCCTGTGTAAATTTCCATGGCCGAGGAATGCTTAACAATTACTTAATTTAGTTAATTACTTAATTCAAGAATGCTCGTGGGTTTTATAATTCATTAGATCATCGAGAACAGCTAACTGAAATTGAATGCCAAAAACCTTGATACCTACCTACCTGGCGGCTATGTCAGCCGCAGATTCCAAACAAAGCATATTCTCCGTAACTCAGTGTCAGTAAATAATTAGATGAATAATTTCTTTTGAATTTTCTTTATTTTAGTAAGAAATGGAAAGGATTGCGATCTGGCTTTTGTTATTGGTATGTTTTATGCTATTTTCCAATAATGAAATGCTATTTAAAATAGAATAAAACTTATCCATAAGCCTGCCGTAACCAATTTGAATAGGCCTATACGGCAATGAAATCTACAGCCTTGATTAGTTTTCCAATTGAATTTAGGTCCTCTTCTAAGCTAAACATTATAAAAACAAATTCTCTTCATTGCGTCCAATGCGTCCAGAAAATTCCATTTGTTGGTTTTTCAGGGCTGCTTACAGTACATTCTAATTGAATCCTAGCCTCCTCGCCCTAATGCATGGATACAACCATGGGAGTAATTTCATTATTTTCATTTGGGGAGGGACAAGATTGAGTTCTTATCTGGGATATCCCTCAGGGGAAATGGCGATTTCCCAAAGATTTTTTGAGAAACACAAACATAAACGTGTTTTCAAGCTCTCAGAAAACTTATTTTTGGTAATTTGTTTTATAATAGCCTAGATACCAAGCAGCAAAAATTATAGGTGCCATGGGCCTGCCCTAAGTCTTCAATAACACGCTTTTCTTCCAGCAGTAAAAAAAAATTTACTATTTGGCAAAGATGCTACACGATTAATAAAAAAAAAAAAAAAAAAACATTTCACAGTACATAATAACTAATAGACACATATCAAAACAAACATAAAATTAAGTTGTCAGTCTCGCTTTCGCGCCCGTCTGATGGTGGGGGCTCACTGGCGGGTTCTTGGTGCTCGGCGTGGATGGTGTTCACGAGCCTTCGTCAATGAGGTGATGCCTCCTCTCTCTAGCCTCTCAACGAGAAATCCAGCTGCGTAGCCTCACTGTAGCAGAATCATCACTTTGGGAAATACCGACTAACATGGATAAGTTGTGCTGTCTGGGGGGACCAGACGGTTACATATACTTCTGTAAATCGTATGAAAATGACAGACAACAGTAATGGAAATCTTGCATCTAAGGCTTCCACGGAAAACGATACGCCGTAGGCTCTGGCGACCCCGGTGAAAAGTAAGCGAGCCATATCTCTATTTATATGACGACAATCCCTCAGTGCGGAGGGCTGAAATGTTTGCTCAATAAAATTTTAGACAATAAGGACACATATTGCTGGTCAAACAAAACGCTCCCTCATGGACATTTTTGGCCAATCTGAGGCGAGAGTGAATCGAAAATGAACCAGTCTTTACTCCTGATGGATAGGACCCTTTTTACTTCCATAGTTCCCGCCCTCACGATGGTTGAGGTTAAGCCGGTATAGGATTCCTGCTGAATAACAGAGCTGTGATCAGCCTTCTAGAATGGCAAGCAATCTCCTCTCGAGGGGTTATGGCCAGCCTTAGGAGCCGCTTATTCAACATTAACGTTACTGTCACATATACTCTCTCAAGAATCTGAAGAATTCGTAATGGACGAGCTCTTTGATAAGCTAACAAGTTAGTTAGATCCATACCAAGGTGTGACCTTCTGATCGTTGCAGGTAATTTCAATGTCTACGTCGGTAGTTGTGAAGCTGA
This sequence comes from Artemia sinica, assembly GCA_027921565.1. Lineage (NCBI taxonomy): Eukaryota > Metazoa > Arthropoda > Branchiopoda > Anostraca > Artemiidae > Artemia > Artemia sinica. The sequence continues at coordinate 39,832,460 of CM051266.1, read as the reverse complement.
CAATGTACGAGTTTTAGGCAAATTTAGATTCAATGATAGATGCGAGCAACGGGGGAGACTCGTGGAATTTGCTCAGCTGCACAACCTATTCATGGCCAGTAGATCCAGGGACGGTCCAGGGACGGATGTAGACAATGTCAATTCGACTGCATTCTAATATTTGGGCATTGGAGAAGCTCTATCATGAATTGTAGTGTCTTTATAGGCGCTGACACCGGCTCCAAAAACGGGTCTAACCACACTAGTGAAGTCTGTCCAAGCCCTCAAACAAGCAGCACAAAAAAGAGTTATCCCCCCTCCCCAAACGTACGATGTAGGCTTCAACGTTGGAACACTAATTTTGAAGAAACTAATTTTAAATTAATTTATTCCAATACATACATGAAAATCGGTAGTTAGTAGTGTAATGTTATTATTAGATGTTTTTAGGAATTAAAAATAGGTTTCGAAGTCTCAAGTTGGTTTCAAAGGCATTTTGAGAAAGTTTCTGCCAAAATACATGTTCCAGGGTAATTGGACCGCTAATGGCAGATCAAATGAGAGGAGTTGTTTGTACGCACCGATATAAATAAAAATATATATATATATATATATATATATATATATATATATATATATATATATATTATATATATATATATATATATATATATATATATATATATATATATATATATATATATATATATATATATATATTTATTTATATATATATATATATATATATATATATATATATATATATATATATATATATATATATAAAAATAAATATATATATATATATATATATATATATATATATATATATATATATATATATATATATATATATATATACATATATATATATATATATATATATATATATATATATTATATATATATATATATATATATATATATATATATATATATATATATATATATATATATATATATATATATATATACTACGAAAAGTTTACGAAAAAGAAAGTTTTTTTTAAAGAATAGTAAAGGCCATATTAAACTTAAGATCAGTAGAAATAGAAGCCTACAATAATTCAAACTCAAAACGACCAGAAATTATTATTAAAGAATAAAAAAGGAAAGGAGAATAATTGGTATGGCGGTAACACTGCATATAAATTTATATGAATGTATATATAGTGAGCTGTAATAATGCAAAAGGTAAATATAACATTGGTTTAAGAATGGAAAGAAAGACAAGGAATAAATTTACGACGATAATCAAGTAAAAATAAGTTTTATTTGAACAATGCCATAAAGCGATGACATTTGATTATGATGTTTGGTGCTTCGCATTGATTTTTCAGTTTTAAAAGTTTTATTTTAAATAAATTTTAAAAAAATTTACCCCTTTGTTCAAAAAAAGAGATAATCAAATATTTGAACTACTAAAATAATTACTTGCTAGTTTATTTTCCTTGATAGGTACGTCTCTCGATTTCTCGATTCTTAAATTTTACTTCGTAATATGCACGTGTGTGCAAAAAAAATCTTATAAACTGTTCAAAGGGGAAGGCCTCGCAGCCAGTTTCCCAATTCAGGTCTTTGCACTCAAGCCATATTCGATTGATTATGTTTGTCGGATCAACCTATTTTGCCCCCCCCCCCCCTAAAAAATCCTGGATCCGCCCCTGAAACCATCACACCTACCCCACCAGTTATTAGAAGAAGAAAAAGTTCTTTATTTTCACAAATTTCTTCAACCCCCCCGCCCCCTTTTTTTATAAAATCCTACATAGGCCGATCAGTTGAGTCCACGTAAATAATAGATTAAGTCATAATTTGTATATAAATTAATTCATACCTGTGAGATGGGACGCTTGCAAACCACTTGACTGGCTCACCAAGTTTTTTTCTGCTTTCGCAATTACGAATAATGCACTTGGTAACCATTTCTCAGTGATTGACGATAACAGACTAATCCGCTAAGGCAGAAACAAGTGGGAGGAGCTTTTTGTTCGCACCGAGACCGAAGACCAGAAATTATCTGCGATAAGCTTACTGTCTATAAACTGTGGTAATAATCAATATCAGCTAACTATAACCATACTGATTCTTATATTTCGAGGACAGTTGAAAAACAGCCAAATGAAGTAAATACTTGAAATAGACTGATGAGCAATAGGATGGATCCCTGGAACTTTCAAAATGTTCACAATTGATATGTCTGTTTTAATTTTTAGGTCTCATTTGCTATTGCTGGAGACACGATGAGAAAATCCATCGTTTTTAACAAAGATACTCCCAATGTTTTTTACTGTCCAATCGAGAAACCAACCCTTTTGGATAAGATGATTGTAAAAGCAAGACCCCTGAAAAAACTCTGTGAATATGAAGGACGAACACTGCCAAAAAACTACAGAAGTGACTGTTATAATGACGTTGACGAATCAGAATTTGCTTGTAAAGAAAAAAAGAGGATCATGGTAAAGTCTCATTCTACTTTTTGAAACCAAGCTTGTCGATTTATCACTCGGAAATTCTATGGAGTTCAACTGTTATTTTTTTGTTTTTTTTAATTGATTAGTTGGTCTTGTCTAAAGATTTGAAATATCCGAACTTCAGCTTTGTTTACACATTCTTATTTTGGTACTTATCTATTATACCAAACACACAAGAGGTGAAGTTAGGCTAATCATAATGCAATGTACCAAAACATAGTGAAAATATAATACACAAGTTAATGTATAAACATAATTTGGGCTATGTATTTGCACATTCGGTGTGGGATTAAATTAACTAACCTTTCTACCCCCCCCCCCCCCAAAGTGCAAATATATAGCGCAAATTATAGAAGTCCAGTGGGTTGTGTCACCCGTCGTTTGTCTTTGTGGCTATGAAACCGTTTTTCTCAATTCCTACAATCAGAAAAATTCTCTACTGTGTTTGGTATAATACATAAGCACAGTAGCCTACCCTTATTTTTCTTGTAGATTATTTTTCCTTTCTTTTTTCTATTTCTATTGACGGTAAATTGGTAATACCATCAGGACTTGGTTTTGGATAGTGTTGTTTATTGTCCCTTTCTGTTCTTGGAGGGAAAGGAGGAGGGGTCTAAATTTGAAAATTTTTTTTATATAGTTAGCAAATAACTTCCCTTATAATTTTTGGAGGAAGGAGATTTGGATGATTCTAAACACCCCTAGATACCCAATTTAGAAACTTGTATCTATAATAAACTGTAATGCTTAAAGAGATAACTATACAAAGAGCCATCTTCTTTCTAACACTCTACTTTCTAACAATTTCCTTTTTCAAACATTTATAAACTTAAGTTTTTAAATATTTTCGTCGACAAGAAATAAAATTACTTCCTTGCAGAACGCAGTTAGCCTAATGAATGAACTGATCTCTGACGCCAACAAAGAAGAGGCTAATAAGTTAATCGAATCCCTTTCCAAATGAGTTTCACCCCTTTTTCAAATTAAATAAAAAAAACAAGTTTTTTTAACTGAAAGTAAGGAACGACTTTAAAACTTAAAATGAACAGAAATTATTCCGTATATGAAAGGGGCTGTCCCCTCCTCAACGCCTCGCTCTTTACGCTAAAGTTTTTTATTGTTTAAAAAAATAAGATTTGTGAGAAAGTCAAACTTTAGCGCAAAGAGCGAAGCGTTGAGGAGGGGACAGCCCCTTTCACATACGGAATAATTTCTGTTCGTTTTAAGTTTTAAAGTCGTTCTTTACTTTCAGTTAAAAAAACTTTTTTTTATTTAATTTTTGAACGTTTTTGAATTAATGCAGGTTTTGATTTTGGCTCACCGTACATGAATAATTAAAACAAAATTTGCATATTAATTTTACTTTTATTTGGTTAAATGGCTATCTCGAAACTTGTTTAATTTTATTTACGAACGTTTTTATTAGTAATAAATATACGTAACTTACGAATTAACTTACGTAACGAGCTTCTATATTCATATATTTTTAATACGTATATTAGGGGGTTTGCCCCCTAGTCAATACCTCGTTCTTTAAGCTAAAGTTCGAATTTTGTTCCAATTCTTTAAAAATGACCCCTTAATCCCAAAGACCGTTATTTAGAATAAATAGCTCTTATGAAAGTACTAAAAAATCTTTGGCTTAAAGAGCGAGGTATTGACTAGAGGGTGAACCCAATCATACACGTCATATTTTCTGTTCGTTTTAAGTTTTGATGTTACTCTTTATTTTCAGTTGGAAAACTTGGTTTTCTTATATTTAATTTCTGATCTTTTTTTTAAATAATGCTGGGAAATCCGGCGCCCCCTTCATAGCAATGTCTCTTCCCCCATGAAAACTTCCTTCATGGTAAGATCCTCCCATATAACCCCGACCCCCCCCCCTACCAGAAAAAATCCCCCCTGAAAACGTCTCAATACTTCCCAATAACCAATACTATATGTTAACATTGGGTAAAGTTCATAACTTTCAGCCCTCCCCCCGGGGACTTCGGGGAATTAAGTCATCCTAAAGGACATACTTATCATATTTTCAACCATGTTGAACAAAATGGCTATCTCAAAATTTTGATCAGGTGACTTTGGGAAAAAATGAGCGTGGGAGGGGGCCTAGTTGCCCTCTATTTTTTTGCTCACTTAAAAAGGGCACTAGAACTTTTAATTTGCGTTCCAATGAGTCCTCCCACGATATTCTAGGGCCACTGGGTCGATACGATCACCCCTGGGAAAAAAAAATAAAAATAAACACGCATCCGTGATCTTTCTTCTGGCAAAAAATGCAAAATTCCACATTTTTGTAGGTAGGAGCTTGGAACCTCTACAGTAGGGTTCTCTGATACGCTGAATATGATGGTGTGATTTTCATTAAGATTCTATAACTTTTAGGGGGTCTTTCCTCCTTTTTTCGAAAATCAGCCAAATTTTCTCAGGCGCATAACTTTTGATGGGCAGAACTAAACTTGATGAAAGTTATATATTTGAATTCAGCATTGAAATCTGATTCTTTTGATGTATCTATTGGTATCAAAAACCCGTTTTCTAGAGTTTCGGTTACCATTGAGCTGGGTCGCTCCTTACTTACAGTTCGTTACCACCACAGTAGACAGAATATACGAACTGCAGGATAATATATGAACTGTGGTTACCACGAACTGTTTGATGAGTTTAATTGAACAAAAATTAGGGAATTTTGGAATACACAATGAAATTGAGGAAGAGAAAGCTGACAAAAACGTAAAGACCGATGATAAAAAATGTGCACGAAGCCTTCATGTGTCTTGGTAATTTTTGGACTACCGTGGAAGATTTGATCACAATGTAGAACGAGTATCTCAATTTCCCAGGGAAAGAAAGAAAAAGAATACAGCGCGTTTCACAAATATTCATGGGCGCCGGAAAGGGGGGGGGCAGGGGGCATGGTCCCCCTGGAAATTAGGGACTATAAAGTAATTATAAAGATTGAAAAAGATTTGAAAAAGATTTTATTTTTTACACTTCTGAAGCATAAAGGTGTCAAATATATTGGTGTCTGGTATTCTTAAAATATTGAATTAAAAAAATTTATTTGATTTTCTTACTTTTAGTTTTAATGTTTTACTTTGAACAAACTACTTTGATAATGCGTTACTTTTTATAAACAATTGAGTCTAAAGGCATTAATTATTTTAGCGTTTGATATCAAGTTAAATACTTTTGATATTGTTAAAAAATATCCGTCCAACGCTTCGGCATTGTTCAGCAGAACTGATCGCTGGGAGTTTGTAGGCCTATCTTAGTTTTTGTAAGTAGGCAATTGTTTTGTGTATTTTTTTGATATCATTAAGTTCGTGATAACATACCAATAGATACATCCGAAGAATAAGATTTTTATGCTGATTTCAAATATATAAGTTTCATCAAGTTTAATTTTACCCGTCAAAAGTTACGCGCCTGAGAAAATGTGCCTTATTTCCGAAAAACGGGGAAAAAACCCCCTAAAAATTATAGAACTTTAATGAAAATCACACCATCGGATTCAGCGTATCGGAGAACCCTACTATAGAAGTTTCAAGCTCCTATCTGCAAAATTGTGGGATTTTGTATTTTTTGCTTTAAGATCACGGATGCGTGATTATTTGTTTTTTTGTTTTTTTTTCCAGGGGTGATCGTATCGACCCAGTGGTCCTAGAATATCGCGGGAAAGCTCATTCGAACGGAAATTAAAAGTTCTAGTGCACTTTTTAAGTGATCAAAAATGGAGGGCAACTAGGCATTCTCCCGCGCTCTTTTTCCCCCAAAGCCACCCTATCAAATTTTTGAGATAGCCATTTTGCTCAGAATGATCAAAAATACAATAAATAACTATGTCTTTTAGGATGACTTAATCCCCCAGAGTCCCCGGGGGAAGGTCTGCAAGTTATGAACTTTGCCCAATGTTTACGTATAGTATTGGTTATTGGGAAGTATACAGAAGTTTTCAGGGGGATTTTTTCTGGTAGTTGGGGGGATTGGGTGTGTCAGGTGTTAAGTGGGAGGATCTTTCCACGGAGGAAGATTTTATGGGGGGAAGGGACATTGCTATGAAGGGGGCGCCGGATTTCCCAGCATTATTTAAAAAAAAAAACGATCAGAAATTAAACTAAAAAGAAAACAATTTTTTCAACTGAAAATAAGGAGCAACATCAAAGCTTAAAACGAACAGAAATTATTACGCATATGACTGGGTTTGCCCCCTAGTCATTACCTCGCTCTTTGCTCTAAAGTTTTGTTTTTTGTACTTTCATCAGAGCTATTTATTCTAATTAACGGCCTTTGTGATTAAAGGGTCATTCTTAAAGAATTGGAACAAAATTAAAACTTTAGCGTAGAGAGCGAGGTATTGACTAGGGGGCGAACCCCTAGTTCGTTACGAAAGTTAATTCGTAAGTTACGTCTGATCGAAATTTCGAGAAATCCATTTAGCCAAAAAAAAAGAAACATTAATATGCAAATTTTGTTTTAATTATTCATGTATGGTGAGCCAAAATCAAAGCTGCATAAGTCAAGCTGCAAAATCAAAGCTGCAAAGTCAATACCTCGCTCTTTAAGCCAACGATTTTTTAGTACTTTCATAAGAGCTATTTAAGCTAATTAATGGCCTTTGTAATTAAGGGGTCATTTTTAAAGAATTGGAACAAAATTCGAACTTTAGCTTAAACTGCAAGGTATTGAATAGGTGGCGAACCCCCTAATATACGTATTAAAAATCTATGAATATAGAAGTTCGTTACGTAATTTGATTCGTAAGTTACATATATTTATTACTAATAAAAACGTTCGTAAATAAAAATAAACAAGTTTAGAGAAAGCCATTTAACCAAATAAAATTAAAATTAATATGCGAATTTAGTTTTAATTATTCATGCATCGTGAGCCAAAATCAAAGCTGCCTTAATTCAAAAACGTTCAGAAATTAAATAAAAAAAGAAGTTTTTTAAACTGCAAGTAAGGAGCGACATTAAAACTTGAAACGAACAGAAATTATTCTGTATATGAAAGGGGCTGTCCCCTCCTCAACGCCTCGCTTTTTACGCTAAAGTTTGACTCTGTCTCACAACTTTATTTTTTAAAACAATAAAAAACTTTGGCGGAAAGAGCGAGGCGTTGAGGAGGGGACAGCCCCTTCCATATACGTAATAATTTCTCTTCGTTTTAAATTTTAATGCTGCTCCTTAGTTTCAGTTAAGAAAAACTTGTTTTTTTTTATTTAATCCAGTAAGAGGCTGAGAAGCCTCTTGACTACGAAATTAAGGAAATCCCCCTCTATTTTATTTGAAGGTATCTCCTTTTTTTGCAATTTTTAAATATTTGTGGGGTATGCATATTGGAACCTTTTAAAACGGAAATCGCTGGCAATATGAATATTAGAAACAATTCTAAGGCACCTACAGTTTTCACAAACAGACTAGTAGTATCATGTTCCAGTTTCATGTCTAGAAAAAAAAATGAAAGAAAAATGCAGATATTTGTATCCAAAACTTCTGTATTTTGTGTCTTCTTTGAAAATTTCTGAACTTTTAGTAGGTTCCTTGGTGAAATTATTGAATTGTTTTTCACGATCGAGCCTACTTATATTTTGTTTGCCGTTGTATATTAACAAAGGCATTACTATCCCTAGCATAAGCGTAGTCTGTGGGTTTGGGGGGATAGACTCCCCACCTGTTAAAAAAAATCGATTTTGTTATTATTTTACTCTTTTTCAATTGTTCTTTAAGAATTATACTAATATGGAAAAATAATTTGCCATCTGTTCGTTTAAAAGTCCATCGTCAGCCTTATTTACCTAAAGCTACATTACCTCCTTTTTGAATTTGAAGAAAGATAGTTTGTACTACCGTACTTGAAGTCAAATATATTTTGCTGAATAAAAGATCATTATACTTTATTTAAAGTTCAAATTTATAATTTCTGAAAGAAAGAAAGAAAGCAAAAAACCAAGGAAGACGGGGATAAATAATAATCAACATCACGGACTAGGCTCATTGGGAACAAGGAATATACTGGAAAAGACAAAATTAAATCTTGCCTTGACCACGATTTTTTTTTCAATCTTTAATAGAATGTAGAGGTGTGATGTTTTCGTTAACTACATATCTAATACTTTTTTTCTTTTTTTTAGAAAAGCTGAAAATGATCGAAATGGAAAAAGAAATCCGTCGGAAGTGAAATCACGGTTGAATATGAGTTGTTAGATTTGCAAGAATTTCGATTTAAGTGTAAAATTGCTTTACTATTTTATTTTTACTTTTTGTAGCTGGCGTTCTTGTTCATTACGTACATCAGTTCAATCTTTTATCAGGATTTGCTATAAATTCAAGAATTTTCGCATCACTTTGTCTTTTTAAATACCAAATTCATAGTCACCGTTTCAATCTTATCTATGGGAATTTTTAAGCAATTTTAGTAGAGAGGGAGGTGCTACTCCCACGACTCACCCCTGCTGCCATCTACAATTTAGTTTAATGCTGACGGGACATAATTTATTCAAGGATTATCGATCGAGTCTAATGGGGGTGTGTCAAGGTCAATCGATCTGTTTGTTGTTTGGCCACGTGCGAATGACATGTGGGGTGATTTACATAATCGATGGGGGAATTATTGATTCACGTCTGGGGGGAATTATGAAACAATATGGTCATAGAGTCCCTAGGGAGAAAGTTTACGTAATCGCTCAATGACCTCTTTTTCCAAGGTCGATTTATTTGATGTTTTTCTCGGCTAGCCTGGCCTGAGAACTTGATTTACATAATCGCTAGGGGAAATTATTGATTCACGAAGGGGAAATTAAGAAACAAACATGGCTTCATTGTTGTTTGGCTAGCCTGGCCTGAGAACTTGATTTACATAATCGCTAGGGGAAATTATTGATTCACGAAGGGGGAAACTAAGAAACAAACATGGCTTCATTGTTGTTTGGCTAGCCTGGCCTGAGAACTTGATTTACATAATCGCTAGGGGGAATTATTGATTCACGAGGGGGAATTAAGAAACATTAAGGTTTCTTTAATCTTTCGGCCTGAGGGATTTATTTATTATTGTTGTTTTGGACAAGTGCATGCTAGGGGTGAATGTCAAGGTGTCCTGGAACAGGAAACAGTTAGATCACGTGTTTCCTTCTCAGCCAATCAGCGAGTCGGATACATCCTCCTTCTCAGCCAATCAGAGACGTGCTTACATATGATTTTCCCGTTACATAACAATTCACCCTTGAGATTTCATATATAACGGGCATGCAATGTGATTAAATTATCAGAAAGTTCCAGAACACAATGGATAGAACACATGAAATTATTGACGAAGTTGAAGCCATGGCAGCCACAATTAGCAATGTAAGTTCTGTTTTCATTTTTATTTTCAAAATAAAATTGTTTTCCGTGGTTACCCTCTACTATATTCGGGTAACCCCCCCCCCACAATACAAACGCCACTATATGATGTTTATACTCGATAAAAAGCGTAAAATACGCTCTTTTTTCGTTACGTAAACCCCATCCTTCCTTCCCCCTCTGTTTACAACCTTAATTCTGTTTTTGATAAATTCCATATCTTATCTAAAAGCAACTGTCAACTTTCTGTCAATCCCTTAATATAGTGTTTTCGTCGCTATGGCTTTGACTTACAGATTTCTCGCAATGATTTAAATAGCTGATAATTACTGACACCCCTTTAAAGTACATCCGGCTTTGGTAAATATATAAGAATTTGGATAGCGGCGTAACCAAAAGGTTTCTCTGAGAAGGTTAGCTTTTCCCATCGAATTAAAAAAACAGTTTCGCGTGAAAAAAGAGATTATTGTTAATTAACCTTGTGCGGTTACAGGCTTTGCGTAATTCTATGTGGTATGGAGGCATGAAAATGAGTTATTTCCAAAATTAATGCCTAACAATATTTTTAGGACATTGGTGGAAGGTGGGGGGGGGTTGGGGTTTGACAATGCCTCAAGTCTAATACCTCCATTGTAAGGTGAAAACAAACTGTTTCTTCGTGTGAAAAGTAAGGGGAGTGGGTTTAAGAAAAAGATACATTGCTTTATTATGCGTAAATTGAATAGCATTTTTACCATATCTTTCGGTGGGGGGAGGGGATATTTTCCCATGTCTTTTCTCAGGGATATTTTCCGTGGGGGTTATTTTCCGTGGGCTGTTTTTCTGGGGGTGTGAAAAATATACAAACTAGGCCGGCTTTTGAACGGTTCAGTGAGCCGTAATTCTCAGATTCAAAAGGATGCGATATCTTTCGGTGGGGGGAGGGGGTATTTTTCCATGTCTTTTCTCAGGGATATTTTCCGTGGGGTTATTTTCCGTGGTCTGTTTTTCTGGGGGTGTGATAAATATACAAACTAGGCCGACTTTTGAACGGTTCAGTGAGCCGTAATTCTTCTTTCTCAGATTCAAAAAGGATGCAATTAGTATATTTCACGAAATTTTTTACGTTGTGCTTTCTTAGTGATAAATGCTTTGTCTAAACAAAATTACATGGATGACGATACTAACTTTCTTTCTGTAAAAAAGGGGCAAATTATTTCAATACTAACTTTTTCTCTTCTTTTTAAGGCCAATTGTGAAGAGTGCGTGCCCCCTCCACCCAAGAAAGCAAAAGTGGACGAGACAAGACCATCCATTATTAAGTACGCTGGCTCGACCCCAAACAAGTGCAACCATCTGTGCAGACAACAATGCAATCAGGACAAAAATTAAGAGTAAATGGACAGCTGCTTTCTATGGACTACCTGTCCCGACTACACAAAGCCCGCCACCGATGGTGCAACAAGTTTCGCCTGGGCCTTCGGGCATTCAAATACTGCCCTCGGACTTTGCAAATGTAAGCATTTTTTTCCTACCTATCATATAGAAATATCTATCAATTTCTTCCAACTTTTATAGGCCTTTTCTACATGCAACATTTTCGAACACTGCGTAAAAGTATATCTCAGCGGGAATATTGAAAGATTTTTTCTCCCCAATGGAAATATAATGTTCTCCCTTTTGAATCACGTCAAGTGCATGCATTCACCTTTTGCTAAATTAGATTAGTGAAGCCAAAAAAAATTCCCAGAGCAGATAGAGTATTAATATGAAATTTTATTTGGAGGAATTGTTTGAACAATATCAAATTGCCGTCTTCTATGTCATGCGATGTTTTAGATTGTAAATATCTTATACTAATATAAGATATCCCGCGGGTCCGAGAAGCGCTGTGGGGCGGGGAAGCGTTGCGGGAAGCGCTGTGGGGCGGGGAAGCGCCACAGGGATGCCCCACGGGCCAGAGAAGCGCCACAGGGATGCGCCACGGGCCAGGGAAGCGCCACAGGGATGCGCCATGGACCAGGGAAGCGCCACAGGGATGCGCCACGGGCCCGAGAAGCATCGAGGGAAGCGATGTGGGCCCGAGAAGCGCCTCGGGAAGCGCTGCGAGAAGCGCTGCGGGAAAGTGCTGCGAAAAAAAAAAATTTGAACACTGAAAATAAACGAACAAATTGTCGCCTTCTATGTCATATCTTAGATTATCTTCAGTTGTATTAACCAAATGTTATTAAGCAATAATAATCCAAATTTTAAAAGCAGTAGGGGCTGATTTGAACACTTTGAAAATAGGCTATTTTTTCATTTGTAGGTTGTCCTGGTTCCATACTCCCCATCTCCCCCCTGCTCGTCAGTTGGAGAAGGAGAAGAAGATGCATCTTTGGAGTTCATTCATGACAATCCACCAATCAGTGAATGGTATGATAACTCCAATGAAATTCCATGTGATATTGATGATTTACTAGCAAATTATTTCAATGTAGATAGTAGCACGGTTGAGCAGGGTAAAATAGCTAATTCAGATTTGGACATGCCTTTGTTGAGTCCAAACACATTGCAAATTTTAGACGATTTTACCCGGGAATTAACAGGGAACCCTCCAACCTCCGATACCCTGACGACTCCACTTCGAACAACTGAAGTGGAGCATTCGCCTGATATTGTTGAACAGCTTGGGGGAGGGGGTAATATACGAGAGGGGGATGGGGGTACAACTCTCCCAGACTTTCAGCTGTCCAACAGAATTTTAAATAATATAGTTGTTTTCACTGCAACGTTTGGGGATCCTTTTAATTCGCTTTTGTGTGGTAATTTTGTTTATGACCCTGTAGAAATTGTACACAACTGTGTAGACAAAATTCGTGCACTTCTGGAGAATCAAATTCAGTTGTGGGGAGGTAGGGATTCAATTAAGGTCTCCATTGTTTTAAAAGTTTTTTATTTAAATGAGGGAAAAAGCGAGGTTTACTATCATTTTATACATTCCGAGATGCGTTTGGTTTATTCAAATTTAGAAAATTTTGAGGGAGCTTTCATATATTGGGTCGATCAAATTATAACGCATCTTGAGAACTTTAATGAAAACGGTAGTGGATCTCTAGTTCTTTTTGTTGAAAATTTAAGCGTAAATATTTGTAAAATTAAGAAAGATTTTATTTTAAGAGGGGGGGGGGCAGGGTCTGATAGGGATACAGTTTTAAAATATAATCCAGATCTAGTAGGTTGTCGTGGTGTCCAGAAGATCTGTTTTGAAACAGATCAAAAGTGTTTCAGATATGCTTTCCTCATATCAGCCTTTCAGCCTCTAGCAGATGACGCTACCAAGAAGAATTTAGACAATTGGGCTATACATGGGAAGGAAGGGTCCCATTTCCCAGTTGTAGATTTTTCTTGTTTAGAGGGGAATACCCAGTAACACTAAGATCTATTGACATTTTTGAAAGGGCAAATGCCCACTTAAATATCGGCGTTACTGTGGTACAATATGAAACAGAATTTGAAGATGGGGTTCGTTCTAAAAAGAAGGGGTTGGTCTTCCCCGTAAGGGGTCCCTCAGTTGATTTGGTTAAACACTGGGTTTGGTTGCTTTACACACCACCTAGTCAACCGAACACAATCGGTCATTTTAACCCTATCACTGACATTAGTAGAGTTCTGGGGGAGGGTATGAAAAGGGGGACACGTTTCTACTGTCCAACATGCTTGTCACAATTCCGTAGTGATATAAAACTACGGGGTCACATGGGGCATTGTAGACAGCATGGCTATCAGACAGTGGAAACGGTTTCAGGGGATAGGGCTATTTTACGATTCAAAAATTTCCAAAACACCCTTCTCCAGTGCAACAAAATATCTTTGGATTGTGAAGCTAAGCTGGTGGAGGTGAATGACCCCCAATTTCCAAACCGAGTCAAAGAACATCAGGCCATTGCAGTGTCCTACGCCCACGCGCAAAGAGACAATTCTAACACCATGCGGTTGTTAGAAGTAGTTGAAACATTGGATGAGGGGGACGAGTGCATGGTCAAGGCATTGACTAAACTGATTGGCACGGCTAATGGTGCTATTTCTCGTTTGAGAAATACGCATTATCCAATGGTGTTGTCTGCAGAGGATCGTCTCGCGATTAAAAATCAAAAAATATGTTGGGTTTGTAAGGGGGAGTTTGCAGAGGTGGATAAGGGGACTAAAGGGAAACGTGGGGGGAGGGGGAAAGTCAGAGATCATAATCACTTGTGGCAGGAAATATCCTCGGGGGGTAGTAATTTTAGGGGGGTTGCGCATCAATCGTGTAATTTAAATGTTAGCCAGCAGTTTTTTATCCCTGTTTTTATTCATAATTCCAATTATGATTTGAAATTTATTTTACCGGCACTGGCACATATGCACAGGGAGGGAGGGGGAGTAGATTGTCCATGGGTAAATAGTTCATTTACCTACAACATAATTCCCAAATCAGCTGAGAAGTTGTTGCTTCTCGAGCTGAAATGGCAGGCAGTGGATAATGGGCGTATGTGCTGGAATAAAATCAGGTTTTTAGATTCCTTTAGTTTTTTTCCCAAGGCATTGAGTCAATTGATTCAAGTGCAAAAAAGCGACAATTTTGATAGCTTTCCCTTGCTTAAACAGCACTTTCCAGACAGTGAAATGTATGACCTGTTGACCTGCAAAGGTATATACGCATACGATTATTACTGCTCTGGCGCTCGCTTAAGTGAGGAGAAACTACCTCCAATTGAAGCTTTTTACAATTCACTGACCAACAGTGAATGCACAGCCGAGGAGTATGAGTTTGCCAAGAAGGTGTGGTCCAAGGGGGATTGTAAAAATGGGTGGGATTATTGTAGACTGTACTTGGCCAGTGACGTTCTAACTCTGTTGGATATAGTCTGTAAGAATACAGACCAGATCTATTCAGAGTTCGAGTTAGATATAGGTTATTATTTTTCTACACCCCATTTAGTAATGGATTTAATTTTAAAAATTAGCAGGGAGGAAATAGGCCTAATCACCGATGTAGATCAGCACCTTTTTGTAGAGCGTTCAATGAGGGGAGGGTATGTTTTTCATGGGGACCGCGTCTTATCAACCGATCCGAGCGGACAAAGCACCGGTGCAAAGTCAAATGCAGTGTTCTTGGACATGAACTCATTGTACCCCTCGGCAATGTCCAACTACTCTGCCGTGTGGGAACTATCAATGGCTTGAGAATCCTTGTGAGTTCCCCGACATTACCACCGTCGAGGACAATGGGCCACAAGGATGGTTCTTTGAAGTTGATGGTCACATTCCGCTGGCGCTTCACGACTCAGTCAAAGATTTTGTCTTTCCCTGTATCAATCGGCCGGTGAGCAGGGACTCTCTGAGCCCCTACAATCGTTCGTTGGTTGAGGATATGGGGATGCACTGGACTCCCTCTAAACAGAAACTGATTGCTGATTTGGACCCTAAAGAGAATATCGTTGTTCACCATGTGCTTTTGCACTGGATGGTGAGCAACGGCTTCAAAATCACCAAAATACACAGGGTCCTGCAGTTCAATCAGCGACCCTACTTGAAAACGTTTATCGACACCTTTGTCGATAAACGCTCTAAGGCAAACTCAAAGGTGGAGAAGGAAATGTATAAGCTCATTCTAAATTCAGCGTTTGGCAAAATGTGTGAAAGCGTTCGTAATAGATCTCGCTGTGACGTCGTGACTGACCCTCTAGAGTGTGCACGAATTATTGCCAACCCCAATTTTACATCGTTCACGAGCATAGAGGCCGGCATGGTTCTTCTACACAGGCGAAAGCGAAATGTAGTACTGAACAAGAATATTGCAGGTGGCAGTTCAGTACTAGAAATTTCCAAAAAGCTCATGTTGTCGTTCTTTTACAATGTGTGCAAGGTGCAATGGCCACGGGAGGGGGAGGTTCAAGTTTATTATGGGGATACAGATTCTCTGCTGTTAAAGGTAAATGGGACTGAAGATTTATTGGGTGATTTGCAAAAGGGGGTGCACATCAGCTCGCGGATGGATTTCACCAACTGGAATCCATCTCTCTACCCCGAGCTGGTGAAACATCAAGCCCCCAACCAACTATTAATGTTAAAATCAGAGACGGGGAGTGATTTGATATCCCGGGGGGTGTTCCCGGGCCCCAAAGTCTATTGCGTGGAAACTCATAGTGGGGAAGAAAAGAAGGCGTGTAAAGGGGTGCCTACACATTTTGTAAAGAGCAATTTCAACATGAGCGTGTACAGAGACTGTGTAGAAAGTAGCCTAGTGCCGAGAGCACAAGTGCTTGCAATTCGCTCTCTACAGTATAGAAATTATACTGTGAGAGTGGAAAAGAATGCAATGTCGTGTATATCCGACAAGGTCTATGTGCTCGAGAATGGTGTGAGTGTCCTACCCCACGGCCACTACCGTATTTCAGATCGAGTTGAATGCATTGACTATCGCAATCAATTTGGTCTGGATAAATTAACCTAATCTAACTAACCACCACTCAACCTGTACATAAATTAACCTAACCTAACCACACCCAATCTAACCATCACCGCTAACCCAACCACTAACCTAACCCGCAGTAGCAGTGACGACAACTATTCTTTTTCGCCCCGCGGCCCCCGGGGGGTGGGGGGGGGGTCCCTTCCCGCGGCCGCCCAGGGGGGGTGGAGGGGTGGGGGGTCCCGCCCGCGGCCGGCCGGCCTTCGGCCCCGCGGTCCCCGGTGGGAGGGGGGATCCCACCTTTAAATTCATAATGCTCAACTGTGCTACTACTAGTTCCCGTGTGTGTATTTTCTGTGTTTTTGTTGTACAAAAAGTGTCAGGTATAGAAAAGTGTTTAAGTTGACAAAAAAGTGTTGTACAGAAAAGTGTTTAAGTTGATGATGGACAAAAAGTGTTTTTTTTTTTATTGTACAGAAAAGTGTTTAAAGACAAAAAGTGTTTAAAGACAATAAGTGTTTTATTTATGAAGTGTTATCGTTGTTCATGTTGACTGCAAATAGAGTTTTCATTTTGACCACCGGAGAAATTTTGTCAATTGTTCTTGTGTTATTTTTATCGTTGTTCATGTTGACTGCAAATATTTGTTTTCATGCAGTGTCGAAATAAATGCTGCCATGTAATATTGTTTTTGTTGTTGTTCTTGAATAGATAGATCCACGGGGAAAATTATTGCTACTTATTCATTGAGCACACATGATTTACAGTTAGTTGTAGTCCGACTGTTGTCCCCAACAGCAGCAGCAGCATGTATCAATTTAAAACACCCTTCAGATCGTTTCTGTGTGGTCCCTCAATGTCGGGGAAAACAACGCTTTTAGCTAGAATAATTCAAAATTGTGATAAAATGTTTTTGGAAAAGCCGAAAAAAATCTACTATTGCTATAGTATTTGGCAGGAGTCCTATGATAAAATAAAAGCTATTGCCACAACCATACCAATACAATTCATACGGGGACTTGATGTTTTCAATAGTATTGAATCGAACTCGTGGTTGATTATTGATGATTTGGCTGAATCCATTGAACAGTTCTCACAGGAAATGCTACAACTGTTCACCGTTCGCTCCCATCATGAACACATTTCCGTTACCCTAGTTCTACACAATCTGTTTCATCAGAGCAAATGTATGCGAACCCTTGCTTTGAATTGCACCGTCTATATTATCTATCGAGTCGTTCGTGATTCTAGCTCGCTCATAACTCTCAATAAGCAGATATACCCCGGCGCTCCAAAATTTCTATTGTCAGCGTACACTCAGGCGACTAGCAAGCCCTACGGTTACATTTTGCTGGATCTTAATCAGAGCACGCCCGAGGATCTACGTGTAGTCACCGACATTTTCAACAATGAAATTACAGTATATCTTCCGGTGAACAGTAGAAAAGACTATTAGTCGCCATTATGACACTGAAGAAACTACACGAACAACGGCATCTGTTTTCCGTTTTAAGCACTTCAAAACCATTGCTTAGGAAGGCTATACTCAAACATGGGGTTGACAATGATTTCATTAATCTAATATCTGAACTTTGTTTAAATTTAACTGAGGGCAATGTTCAACTGCCAGAAGGTGTTAGACAACAGACAAAGCAACATCGTTCCACTGTACGCGCCTTGGCTTGTAAAAACAAGGGAAAAAAATTTAAAAGAAAACGGCTCCTTCAAGCAGGCGGTAGCTTCTTCACATTTTACTACCGATAGTTGCAGGACTTGTAAACAGTTTTCTCTAGAGAGAGAGAGAATGGCAAAACCCTATAAATTGACACCATTTGAACTTGTCCTCTCGCCCATCGAACATTTTGAAGACAATCTAAGCAAATTCATTAACGATGAGAATATTGCCGACGACAAAAAACTGCTTTTACTTCAAGATGCATTGCGACGTGTGGACAAACATAAACCTTATCGTGAGAGACCTGCCACCGTCACCGTCACCACTGATCCCCCTAAACAGGAAACATCTCCTCAAGATTCTGCAGCAGCATCAAAGGAGAAGGAATTGAATTCGATTGTATTGAAATTGGAAACCTATTGCCTTTGACCTATCGAGAACAGAGTAAAAGAGTATTATCTTATCTCATGTTGGAAACTGCTGGTGATCAAGTTCAAGTCGATAGCACAGGGAAACGAATTATAATTCAGGGAAAAAGTTATAATCTAGTTGATTTAATTTGTGATATGGTGACGAATCGTAAAGGACTCTTATCCTTTGACGATAATCTATACACCTTTCTGTGTGCAATAAACTTTCCCAAAAGTCTTATTGGCAATAAGCAAATTCTAAAGAAACTAAGAGAATATAGTCCTCCTCCAACAACACCATTTAAAAAAGAAGAAGATTCAATATTTGAGGATACTATCAGCAGCAGCAATGATTTTACAACACCTGTGGCTGCTAGTCAAAAGCGAAGACGAATTGATTCGACCGCCAGTGTGCAAAAGGGGAGTGGACATTACACTACGTGTTTACGCTCGAAATGGATGAAGTTTTGAAAGGCGTCTATGAAAATATTGGCGAAGCGGGAAGTTTAAGTTCTCCCAAAACGCTTTCCAAAGCTGTCTCCGGCACCACCACCACATTGAAAAATGCAAAAGAGTATCTAGAAAATGAAGCGAGTTACACACTGCATCGAAATCACAGGCTTCGCAGTAAACAATATCGACAAACTAAAGCCTTTTTCCCCTGCATATAATGCAAATGGATCTTTTAACTCTAGACGCAGTTCAACGGCGTCACAATGCGCCCTACAAATATATTCTAGTGGCAATCAGTATCTTTAGTCGCTATGCCTATGCCATTCCACTGCGGTCAAAGAGAGGTGTTGAAGTTGCTCGGGCCATTGAAAGTATTCTAGAACAGGATTCGTATAGAAAAATTCAATCGGATCGTGGCAGTGAATTTGTTAATCCCCATGTGCAAAAGGTTCTTTTGAAATATAATACAACACTTTATCATAGTCACAGTCCGATAAAGGCTGCATTGGCTGAACGATTAATAAGAACGATTCGTCTATTAATTTCAAGATATTGCACATTGAAAAATACACCGGCTTTTATTCATGATTTAGATAAAATCATGCAGATATACAACCATCGACCCCATCGATCTCTGTCCAACTCTACACCAACGGATGTTCACTACAATGAAAATACATTTGATGCTTTTCTAAAGCAATACTCCAATGGCAATGAGAAGAAGAAAAAGAAGAAGAAATTCAATGTTGGTGATACTGTTCGAATTAATAGAACCACCAATATTTTTGAAAAAGGGAATTATTTATGGAGCACTGAACTTTTTAAAGTGTCCAAAATCCTGGACACCATACCCATAACTTATCGGCTGCGAGACACCAAAGATGATGAGATTCTCGGCGGTTTTTATGAATATGAACTGCAAAAAGTTAGAAACACTAGTGAAATTTATAAAATTGAAAAGATATTAAAAAGTCGTACACGCCATGGCAAGAGACAGTTGCTTGTTCGCTGGCTAGGATACAACTCAGATTTTGATTCTTGGGTCAGTGCTGAAGATATTGACAATGCCCAATGATTTCTATGTGACTTTCATGTCCAATGTTTCTGATCCTCTCTACAATGACTTGAATAGAACAAGTGATTTTTGGACGAAACTCTCCCCCACCATCAAATTCGACGACAATAGAAAGTATGAAGTGGCTCTTGTCGACTGTATTCTCAAAAATACCTATGACATCCTGAGAAAGGATCGTAAATATGAAATAAAAATCAGACCCTATGATTGGCCGCCACCACCAACAGGTGATCAAGAACAAATTCAAAAAATCAATTGGATGGAATATCCATATATTGAATTACCCTACGAGGAACTCACCTGTATGAATGATTTATGTCGTACTATCAATAAAAGAATTTCCGCTCGTAAAAAGGGTGCTTTTCATTTCAACTATTCAAAGGAGGAGGGCAAGATCTACATTAGTTCACCTATTGCCAGTGAAAAGGTTATTCTCAACGATAATCTAAAGGATGTTCTTGGCTTTAAGCTCAATATAATCAATGGTAAAAGTGCCGGAAACACTAATTTCATTTTTGCTGACTATCCGCCTGCCTTCTCCACGGACACCTGTATATTTCTCTACGCTTCATTTGTGGAAACATCTCGAGTTGGTAATTCAAATGTTCCCCTCCTACGAGTTCTTGAACGAAAAACCAATCAAGAACATATTCACCACTACAATATAAAGCATCTTCAGTATATTCCCGTAAACACTTCCTATTTGGAACTCTGTCAGTTAACACTAAGAACCGAATTGGGTGATCCAATAGCAATTTCAAAAGGTTTGGTTGTGATTACATGCCATTTTCGACCCATCTTTCAACAACAAGATGTCTAATAAAAAAGTGGTATTCACTTGTCCTGATATTGACTGCTATGTTAATACTCTTGGCCCGAGACAACAGGGCAATGGAATGGACTACTACAAAGGTCGCTCGTCAATGTCAGGCTACGGTCTTGGCAGTTGGTTTGCTAAGCTGTTTCGCTCTTCACTACCACTGGCTAGAAAATATCTTGTACCGGCTGCGACAGATTTTGCATCCTCTACACTATACGATTGGGGCTCTGGCAAGGATTTTAAAAAAAGTGCTTCGGAAAATCTTAGGTCCAGTGCGCGAACCCTTGGCGAGAAATTAAAACAGAATGGTAAAGGCTTAAAAAGGTCAAGAAACAATGCATCACTCATCAGTCTCCACTCAGGTCGGAAACGTAAGACATCCCTCTTGTCAAAGAAAAGAAGGAAAAAGCCGACACGTGCTGTAAACAGAAGCCCCAGGAAGAATAGAATTGTCAGATCGAAACTAGATTTCTTCTCCTAAAATGTCCTACCTACCGCATAAGGATTCTCAACCTTCAATCACCGCCTCATTGAATCTATTCAATGCCGAAAATGTTGATGTGAGTGTCAAGCATGGATACTATGAACAATTTTATCCACAACAACCCTTCTCCGACAATATCCACTTTCAAATTTATTCCAATGAAGACTACTTTATGGACATGTCTTCAACATTTATAGATTTACAAATGAAAGTCCGGGAATCCGATAATACATTGCCAATTCTTGCCAATGGAATACCCTATGAAAACTGTATATTACATAATTTATTTCGTCAAATCAGTGTCTACATCAATGGCACGCTGGTGAGCACAAGCAACAATCTCTCCAACTATACAAGCTATATGCAATTCATGCTGATGACACCAAAGTCATACAAGGAATTGAGAGGCACCTCCAATGGATATGAATATATTACTAATACTGATAGTACAGATGCACTTAAAAATGCTACAACTAGTGAATTACATCTAGTTGGAAAAATATATCATGAAATATTTAATATACCCCAATGGCTACCGCCCAATGTTAAAGTGGATATAAAATTGACGCTTGCACCCTCCAATTTCATATTGAGAAAAGAACTTGCTGCCAATCCCGATGTAAGTCTCTCCCTCACCTCAGCAATACTACATGTACGCAAACAACAGGTTATGAGTTCTGTTGCTTTGGCCGTGGAAAAACTGAGAGCCAATGGCAACAATATTAAACTACTTGTTCCTCATACAATCACCAATCAACGTCATATTGCAATGGGCTCACGCACCTTCACCGATTCATCCTTTATCAATGGCGAAATCCCCTCGAAATTGGCGTTGGCCTTTGTAAAAAGCGCCAGTGCAATAGGATCATGGACTGAATGCCCACATAAATTCGAGATGTTTGGACTTTCATCTCTTGTGTGCAAAGTAAACGGCATCCCACTCTACAATCTATCTTTTGATAGATCCTATAGAACATTTTACGAGCTGACCATGCAAACCCTAGATCACGATTCGCAACTATTTGAAAATGGTATAACCGAAGATATGTTTGCTAAAACACATGGTATCATTGTACTGGATTTGTCGGGTACACAGGATATGAGTATAGTACGCACGGGGAGTGTGCGTTTAGAGTGTACATTTACCGACCCATTGGCTGAGAGTATTGCACTAATCTCACTAAATCAATATGAAACCTATTGGGAAATCACTCCCGAAGGCAGTGTTCTACTAGACTTGGCGCCATGAACACCAGTCAAATAATCAATGTATTTAATATGGACCCCTACATGTCCCAGTACACATCCTATTGTCTGCCCTCAGACTATCTTGGAAAAATTCAAAGTGTCAACAATACCTTGATTATTGTTAATAGCAGTCCGTCGACTGTGCTGACGGGTCATTGGCTGTGCATCTTTCAAACAATGAAGACGATTGAATTTTTTGATCCTCTTGGTCTACCCTATACATTCTACACACCCCACATCAGCAACTATATTGAGAGCAGTGGGAAAACTATTATTCAAAATCGGAAGAGGGTGCAGGATCTAACGACTAAAAGCTGTGGCTTCCATGCACTACTATATTTTGTGTTCCGATGTCGTGGCTATACTTACAAGCAGTTTTTCCACATTTATGTTGACAATCCACGTCTGAACGACTTTCTAGTGGAAAATATCCTCTCAGACCTATATAGTATTGATTTCAGTGCCCTAAGAGTAAAGTGCTTAAAAAATGTTTGTGAATTTGTTTATTAATAAAATGCATATATATACAACAATGTCTTTAAATCTTCACTTTAGATTTCTTCATCTTCGATGTATAGGCAACTATCGTGAACCACTAATGCTGGTAAATCATTTGGATTCACTGTATATTGATCTTGATTGACTGCAAAGTCAGGGTCACATTTTCTACAGTACAATGTAACTTCACTCTTGTCATATCTCTTTGTATAGTCAATGATACTATTTGCATTCATATTATGAAATTCACGAGTTTCAATCTGTCTATTTGAAGCAGTATCACATACAATGTTTTCAAATGGTGAATCACATTCCGTCACAGCCAAATAAAAATCACTTGGTTTATTGTCATAGTAGGTGGTGTCATCACAGCGATGACGTAGAAACCAGATTGTCTTGTTACCCCAACAGTTGAATCGTAGGCCAGATTCCTCTTCCCAGAATAATTTAAATCCACGACGATACCAATCTCGTAGAAATAAACTAAAATCACGTTTAGGATTCTTTCCAATCATAGCGGGGTAAGTATTCTCCCACTGATCACATTTATCATAGTGACAATTGGAGCAGAGGTGTCCGCTAGGGTGAGAGTCACACACCTCCTCAAGACATGAATTACATCCTTTAATTTGTATTGCATAACCTCTATGTAATTTACAAGGATTACATAATTTACACTTTTCACTATAGTCATCAATAATTGTACAATTCTCACATTGATTCCAACTGCCAAGAGTGTACATGCACAATGGACATATATAGAACATTTTTCGGTTTCCGATGTCAACTCACTCACAGCTAAAACGAAACTGATCCTCTTCGTTCGATAAATTCAACGAGAGGGAAATGGGGGAGAGAGGAGTAGCTCTGTAACGTTACCTCTTTCGAATGATGGGGGAGCCATCTACATTGAATCCACTGGCAATATTTTCAAAAGTATATCCACAATATGATTCTACTTTGTTCCAATTAATATATCAATAAATTGACTATAAGCATTTGAATCACATTTTAAAAGTTTCATACAATAGTCCAATGGAGGAGGATCACTCCTCATTATATTGTCAAGTGTTCCCTGACATGAGAATATCCTGCGTTTAAGAGATAACTCGAGAAAATCATCATCCAAAATCAAATGTTTTTCCATAAACACTAGATTTGATCTAATTCTCTCTTTCTCAAATTTATTCATTTTTCAATCCTTTCACTCCGACTGCTGACTCTAGACTGACCCTGATTCGTTAGCCTAACCTGACCGGAAAAGAAAGAAAACATTTTCGATTTCGAAACAATTTTATTGAATAATTACAACAACAACAATAATACAGAGCATGTACAATCAGCGATACTGTTTATTGTCTTCAATATGTTTCACCAATGCACTTAAAGCACATTGAAGTCTATTCACATGTGCTATATCAACTTTAGCGGCGAAACATAATTGATCCTCCATTTTAAATTTGCTCAAGGATATCACATATCTTGCATATACTACATCCCATTCCAGACAAAGCCGTGATCCTTTCGTAATTTCCACCGCAATGTTTGGTGCTCTTGTACTATTATCATCAACTCCACTATCAACTTCTAATAGGGTAAACATTCCACTCATCAACACACACAAATATATATCCAAATGAGTAAAGTCAAAACTGTTCTTCTTCTCACTCCTTTGAATTCTATTCACAGACTAATAAAACTATAGCAAAAATCCTTTCTTTATATTCACTCCGCCGCTAATATGTAAACAAGCCCTCTGATTGGCTGAGAAGGAAACACGTGATCTAACTGTTTCCCGTTATCGGATCAATAAAATTCCCAATCGATTACGCAATCAAGTTCTCGGAAATTCACTTCCCCCTCGAGTCCTAGATCAATAACATTGTTCCCGTTAGAATTCAATGCGCATGTGCAACCTTCGTCCTTGAGTTATTACACATAGAAACAACAAATAAATCGATCTTGGAAAAAGAGGTCATTGAGCGATTACGTAATCTTTCTCCCTAGGGACTCTATGACCATATTGTTTCATAATTCCCCACGCTCGTGAATCAATAATTCCCCCATCGATTATGTAAATCACCCCTCATGTCATTCGCACGTGGCCAAACAACAACAGATCGATTGACCTTGACACACCCACATTAGACTCGATCGATAATCCTTGAATAAATTATGTCCCGTCAGCATTATGTAAATCACCCACATGTCATTCGCACGTGGCCAAACAACAACAGATCGATTGACCTTGACACCCCCCCCATTAGACTCGATCGATAATCCTTGAATAAATTATGTAAAAAAAGTTGTAGGTGGCAGCAGGGGTGTCGCGTGGGAGTCGGACCCTCCTTTCTACTAATTTTATCTTGCACACAGAAGCAACCAAAAAAGTTCTGAATTTTAATTTTAAAAACCCAAATTCTCTCCAGATAGCCTGTATATCATCTTTTCAGTGTGTAGTCCGTGTAAGTAAGTGATCTTGAAGTAAATGCGGTTGTAAACCCATTAAATCACGATTAGTGAACTAAATCCAATCTGCTTTCTGTCTCAGTTTCCTGGATATATGTAACTCTGATGTGTATCCATAGGTTTATTCGAAAATCTAGGTGGACGTATTTTGATTTTGTTTCATGCAGAAATAACTTTTTTTGTCTTTTTCTGTGTAGAGAACTGTAATTTTAACAATTTAAATAAGCCTGACGCTGGAGCTCTTCGTTTTATTAACGAGAAACATCATTTACATTTAAACGGCATTTACGGTTTGAATTTCTCTGATGCAGGCCATAAAAATACAGCTGTCCAATATACGGTATAATCATACCGTATATAAGTTGTTTAGAGATTTTATTTGGAGTGAGTAAGAAATTCAATCTTTCAGACTCTTCGTCTTAAGCTCTTATGACTCTCGAAGTCTTGGGAAGTCGAAATATGGAACACGTGCTAGTTGATTTTTAAAGAAATATTAGCAAAGATAATTTTTTAAGCAAAACTTTTATTCTGTAAATGAGGTGGTAGAGTGGAATACAGAATATTCTTTCAAAACATGAAATCATCCTGACTACGGAGATTTAGCGTTTATTTTAAGGTAGAAACAGAATTTCAAATGTAGAGGGGGGTTTTGTCCACAATGCATGTCATTCAAATTTTGCCTACAAGCGTGTATCAACTTGCCATTTTGCTGATACGCTAAACACTGCTAAGGCTCATATCGCAGGGGAAAGGGGGGGGGGGTAGAACTTCTTTATTCAATTATTTAACAGAAAATACTCTCACACACCAAAGGTTTCCAAAGAAATGTAATCAGCGATGGTAAAAAGTAAAAAAAAAAAACATATATGATATGATCATAAAAAAATAAATAAAAAAGTCATATGATAAACAGACTTGCAATTTTAACCTGAGCGTCGTTGGATAGGAAATATTCAATGGGATAATTTAAAAACATCTCTAACTCTGTGGTGGCACAGTGGGATTGATCTCCGCTCGGTAATATGGGACTCGAAGTTGAATCTCAGTTGCCGCAGGGCTAAGAAGTGCATGGAGATTTGCAATAACGTCTCCAAGTAATCAAGAGGGATGCAGAAGAAGAAAAAATTTTCTTCTAAAAATGTACATGGGGATTCTTGTTATTTCTAGTTTTGGCTCGTCAAGACATAAGTAAGATTACTTCTTATCTAACTTCTTGGAAGTTTCTCAAAAAGGCGAGAAATTTCATTAGTCAATGCCTACAATGACTTGAACACCATTCCTTCGTCTGTTCCTAAGATAATCTTCCGCTTTACATAAACTATCTAGTGATACTTTCAAACAATAAGTTTGTATTGGAGTGGAAATGCCTCGCGACCACCACTACTGTAAAGTATATATAGGGTATGGGAATACCCTGTTATGGTATACCCTGTTCTAGGGTATGGTAACGTGATCGAACGATCAAAAGGGCCAAACTCTCGGCCAAGAGTGTCACCACCTGGGTTTATCTCTAACTATATCTGGAGGGTAAATGGACCCCCCTGTCGGTATACTAATGACGGTATTTCTCGCGAACTCTTTTCCTACCCTGCCCGGGTTCAGGGAAAATAATCTTACACAGTTGTAGAAAATAACTAACTTGTATTCTTCCAACGGTCACTTAAACCAAACATACATATATCAACTCTGAAAACAGACTCACTAAATAGAGTCTGAACGCAAATCAGAGGCAACGCTATAGCGTTGCCTATAGTAAAGGCCATACGGCTTCAATGTTTTATTATTTATTTATTTATTTTTTTCCCCAGAGGCACTTCATATGGAAGGGGTCGTCGTAAAAATTCAAAGGGGGCTCATTCGATTGGAAATCGAGAGTTCTAACCGCCCTTTTTAAGGGCCAAAATTGAGTGCCCCTTCCACGCCCACCATTTACCCAAACACACCCAATCAAAATTTTGAGATAGCCATTTTGTTCTACGTTGTTGATTTCCAGATAGAAATTATGTTTTTGGGGCGGACACTCCCTCACAGCCGTCAGGGCAAAGGTTGTAAGTTATGTCCTGGGGGCATATGAGCTTTGTATAGAAAGCTTTGTCGTAGAAACTTGAAAAAGGGCTCATTTAACTGGAAATTCAAAGGGTTAGTGCCCTTTTTGATAGTCGAAAGTAATTGGAGGGCAACAAACCCCCCTCTCACGCCCACCTTTTCCCCAGGCACATCCAATCAAAATTTTGAGATAGCCATTTTGTTAAATGTGGTTGAAAATTCTGGAAATTAGGTCTTCGACGATGACGACCCCCCCCACAGCCCTCAGGACAAGGGTTTTAAGTTATGCCCTGGGGGTATATAAGGTTTTATAGAAAGTGTAGTCGTAGAAACTTCAAAAAAGGCTGATTTGATTGGAAATTTAAATGGCTAGTGCCCTTTTTAATAGTCGAAAGTGATTGGAAGGCAAGTAACACCCCTTCCACGCCCACCATTTCCCCAAACACTTCCAATCAAAATTTTGAGATTGCCATTTTGTTCAACGTAGTTGAAAGTTCTGGAAATTAGGTCTTTGAGGATGACCCCCCCCCCAAGGTCTTCAGGGCAAGGGTTATCAATTATGCCCTGGGGGCATATATGGTTCCTATGGAAGGAATGCTCGTACAAACTTCAGAGAGGGCTCATTTGTTTGTAAATTGAAAGTTCTAGTTCACTTTTTAAGCGTCAAAATATATTGGAGGGTAACCATCCCCCCCCCCACGCCCTTTGTATCCGATAAAAATTTTGAGAAAGCTATTTTGTTAAAATAGTTCAAAGATCATATAACAAAACCTCCAGTGTCGACACAACCCCCCAGGGCCCGGGGGCAGGCGTTGTAAGTTATGCCCTGGTGGCATGTATGGTTCTTATGGAAGGGATGCTCGTATAAACTTCATAGAGGGCTCGTTTGATTGGAAATCGAAAGTTCTAGTTCACTTTTAAGAGTCAAAAGAAATCGGAGGGCAACTAGCTCCCCCCCCCCTCTACGCCCTTTTTTCTCAAACCCATCTGATAAGAGCTTTGAGATAGCCATTTCTTAAAAAAATAGTTCAAAGACCATATAACGAAAATTTCGGGGTCGACACCGCCCCCCATGGCCCAAAGGCATGCGTTGTAAGTTATGCCCTGGGGGAATATATGGTTCTTATGGAAGAGATGCTCGTAACAACTTCAGAGAGGGCTAATTTGATTGGAAATTTAAAGTTTTAGTTCAGTTTTTGAGAGTCAAAAGAGATTGGAAGGCAAATAGCCCCCCACGCCCCTTTTTTCCAAATGCATCCGATAAAAATTGTGAGAAAGCCATTAAGTTAAAAATTGTTCAAAAGTCAGATAAAAAAAACTCAGGTGTCGACCCCCCCCCCAGGGCCCAGGGGCAGGCGTAAGTTATGCCCTGGGGCATATATGGTTCTTATGAAAGGGATACTCGTATAAAATTCAGAGAGGGCTCATTTGATCGGAATTTGAAAGTTCGAGTTCACTTTTTAATAGTCAAAAGAGATCCGAGGGCAAATAGCCCCCCCCCTCCTCAAGCCTTCTTTTTCAAAACCCATCAGATGAAAATTTTGAGATAGACATTTTGTTTTAAAAAAAATAGTTTAAAGGTCGGATAAGGAAAACTACGGTGTCAATACAACCCCCCAAGGCCCGGGAGAAGGCGTTGTAAGTATTGTCCTGGGGGCGTGTATGGTTCTTATGAAAGGGATGCTCGTATAAACTTCAGAGAGGGCTCATTTGATTGGAAATTGAAAGTTCTAGTTCACTTTTTAAGAGTTAAGAGATTAAAGGGCAACTAGGCCCCCCCATGCTCTTTTTTCTCCAAACCCATCCGCTACAAATTTTGAGATAGCCAGTTTTTTAAAAATAGTTCAAAAATTAGATAACAAAAACTCAGGTGTCAACACAACACCCCAGGGTCCATGGGGTAGGCGTTGTAAGTGTTGTCCTGGGGGTGTGTATGGCTCTTATAAAAGGGATGCTCGTATAAACTTCAGAGAGGGCTCATTTGACGGGGAATTGAATGTTCTAGTTCACTTTTTAAAAGTCAAAAGATATCCGAGGGCAACTAGCCCCGATCCCCCCCCACACCCTTTTTCCCCAAGCCTATCCGATAAAATTTTTAATATAGCCATTTCATTAAAAATAATTCAAAGGTCTGATAAGAAAAACTCTTGTGTCGACGCAACCCCGTATGGCCCGGAGGCAGGTGTTGTAAGTAATGCTCTGGGGGCATATATCGTTTTATGGAAGGGATGATTGTATAAACTTCGGAGAGGGTTCATTTGATTGGAAATTGAAAGTTCTCGTTCACTTTTTAAGAGTCAAAAAGATTGGAGGCTAACTAGATCGCCCCCCCCCTCCACGCCCTAAATGCATCAGATAAAGATTTTCAGAGAGACATTTTGTTAAAAATAGTTCAAAGTTCAGATAACCGAAACTCCGGTGTCGACACAGCCCCCCTGGGCCCAAGGGTAGGCGTTTTAAGTTATGCCCTGGTGGCATATATGGATGTTATGGAAGGGATGCTTGTATAAGCTTCATAGAGGGCTCATTTGATTGGAAATTGAAAGTTATGTCACTGTTTAAGAGTAAAAAGTGATCGGAGGGCAGCTAGCCTCCCCTCACACTCCAGTTATTTTTTTCCCAGACGCACTTCATATAGAAGAAGGGGGCTCATTCCAAAGGGGGCAAACTTTTTTCACTTTGATATTGTTACTTTGATACCAGTTTTGATACTTTGATGAAGATTTGATTTTTTGAAAAGTTTGATTTTGAAATAAGGAATTTATAAAAACTTGAAACTTTTTGCAATCAAAAACGAACAAAAATTAATTAAAAAAAAAAAAACATTCCGAAAAATAAGTTTTTCAAAGAAAAGTAAAGGCCATTTTAAACTTAAGCTCAGCAGATTCAAATACCTGTTAAAATTCAAACTCAAAACGACCAGAAATTACTATTAAAGAATAAATGAAACCCAAAACGAACAGAAATTAAACAAACAATCATAGGAAAAAACATACAACAAGTAATAATATAAATGAATAAAAGATCTTAAAGCGAGTAATGCTTAGCTTGAATATGAAAATAAAGCTTAAACCGAAAAAAATTGCTATTGAAGTACAAATGAAACTTAAAACGAACAGAAATTAAACAAACAATCAAGGCAAACAAACATACAATAGATATTAATGCAAATGCATAAATAAAATCTTAAGACGAGTGAAACTTAAATTGAATAAGCAATTCAAGCTTGAAACGAACAAAAATCACTATAAACAAGAGTTTGGGTATCGGCTCCTTCTCTCACTGTAAAAGTCTAAAACCTACTGCGCCATTGGCGCTTTACTGAAAACTATATGCGTCTTGAACTAAAGTATCAGTTCAAGAATTTATTTCAAATTGAATATTTGATATATAGTGATATTGGTTGTTGAAAGATCCATCAGTTCAAGAATTTATTTCAGTCTAATTTATTTTTATTTTCAATGCTGTATGAACTGGAAAAGAAAATATTTGTAATATAATTTGTTTTCAGTAAAGCACCAATGACGGAGTAGGCTTTTGGTTTTTATTTACAGTTACGGAAGGGGGCAGTATCCAAACTCTTGTTTGTAGTGAAACTATATTCGTTTTGAACAACTTTAGAAAGAAATAATAAATTAAACTGAATATTTGATGTATAATGATATTAATTGCTGAAAGCTCTTCAGTTCAATATTTTACTATAATTTTTGCAATCTTTTTGCAATAAAAAACGAACAAAAATTAATTAAAAAAAAAACTTTCCGAAAAAGCTCAGCAGATTCAAATATCTGTTAAAATTCAAACTCAAAACGACCAGAAATTACTATTAAAGAATAAGTGAAACCCAAAACGAACAGAAATTAAAAAAAACAATCATAGGAAAAAACATACAACAAGTAATAATATAAATGAATAAATAGATCTTAAAGCGAGTAATGCTTAGCTTCAATATGAAAATAAAGCTTAAAACGAAAAAAAAATTGCTATTGAAGTATAAATGAAACTTAAAACGAACAGAAATTAAACAAACAATCATTGCAAACAAACATACAATAGATATTAATGCAAATGAATAAATAAAATCTTAAAACGAGTGAAACCTAAATTGAATATGCAATTCAAGCTTGAAACGAACAAAAACACTATAAACAAGAGTTTGGGTATCGGCTCCTTCTCTCACTGTAAAAGTCTAAAACCTACTGCGCCATTGGCGCTTTACTGAAAACTATATGCGTCTTGAACAGCCTTGGAAAGTATAAACAACATCAAATTGAATATTTGATATATAATGATATTGGTTGTTGAAAGATCCATCAGTTCAAGAATTTATTTCACTCTAATTTATTTTTATTTTCAATGCTGTAAGAACTGGAAAAGAAAATATTTGTAATATAATTTGTTTTCAGTAAAGCACCAATGACGGAGTAGGCTTTTGGTTTTTATTTACAGTTACGGAAGGGGGCAGTATCCAAACTCTTGTTTGTAGTGAAACTATATTCGTTTTGAACAACTTTAGAAAGAAATAATAAATGAAACTGAATATTTGATGTATAATCATATTAATTGCTGAAAGCTCATTAGTTCAATATTTTACTATAGTTTTAATGTTTATTTTCAATATTAAGTACAAAAGAAAAACTTGTAATAAAGTTGGTTTTCAGTAAAGCGCCAATGATGCAGTAGATTTTAGACTTTTACAGTGAGAGAAGGAGGCGATACGCAAACTCTTGTTTGTAGGGATTTTTGTTCGTTTCAAGCTTGATTTGCATATTCAATTTAAGTTTCCTCGTTTTAAGATTTATTTATTCATTTACATTAGTATCTATTGAAAGTGTGAGCACAATGAATGAAGTTTTAGAGGTTTTGCGAGCTCAGTGTGCTAGAATTGGTTTGAAAATTAATGTTAGGAAGACTAAGTCACTAAGGTTAGGAATAAGTGAAGATGAAAAGGTGACGTTGGTTAATGAAAAGATTGATCAGGTGGGCAGCTTCACTTACCTTGGTAGTATTATTTGTAAAGATGGTGGGAGAAGTGAAGATGTTAAAAGTAGAATAGCCAAGGCTCAAGGTGTTTTTTCACAATTAAAAAAAAGTCTGGAAGAATAGGAAGATAAGTCTGCAAACCAAGATTAGAATATTAGAAGCTACAGTGATGACAGTGGTCAAATATGGCTCTGAAGCATGGACGCTCCGAAAAGCGGATGAAGATTTACTAGATGTTTTCCAGAGAAATTGATTAAGGATTGTTCAGGGTACCCTGCTGACTGATCGTATTTCAAACAATAGGCTATACGAAAAATGTGGTTCAATACCGCTCTCTAGGGCTATAATGAAAGAAAGGTTGAGGTGGCTAGGGCACGTTGTGCGGATGAAGGATGACGGATTGCCGAAGATTGTTTTTTTTGGCCAACCGTCTAGGGCTAAACGGAAAGCAGGTCTTCCCCGTCTGGGGTGGGAGGACGTCATAAAGAAATATTTAAAGGACATGGGAACTTCGTGGGCGGGTGTAAAAAGGGAGGCTTTGAATAGATTAGGGTGTAGGAGAAGCGTGCGTAGCTGTGTTGGCCTCAGGCGGCTTGGTGCTACGGTGAGTTGTTAGTAGTAGTAGTAGTAGTAGTATTTGTGTCTGCCGAGCTTAAGTTTAAAATGGTCTTTACTTTTCTTTGAAAAACTTATTTTTCGGAAAGTTTTTTTTTCTAATTAATAAAAATAAAAGACTAAAATAAAATCACCACATCTGTACAAAATAACTTTGTGTAGGGGTGGACCTTAGATTGGCCCCGGCCAATCCTATAAATGAAAGCTTTAAATTCATAGGCATTTTGAATATCGTTAACTATCAATAGCCAAGTCCAGGAAGACAAAATAGAATTTTAGCCCGAGACTTCACTTTTTGCAGCACCAGTAGCTTTGCAACGGTACTTTAACTTATCATTGAAAATCATATTATAGGCATATCTAAGCAAATGTAAATACGAAAAGAACAATAGGTCATTTACCTGAAAAAAGAAAAAAAAGGGGTGGAACCCCAAAACCACCCCCCGTAAGATAAATGACCACCCACGCGCCGCGCTGGTCCACCCTTACAAACATAAACACTGAACTTAAACTTTACAACATCCATTTGCCTTCTTTCTTGCACCAGCGTCTGTGCTATTGCTTCCACGGTTTGACTCTGGGTCTGTCGCCATTCACACGTCTCTACTGCAGAATCACCTTGGTCTAGATTGAATGGACATCCGCATGAGGTTTTGAAAATTGAAGTCCCCAAGATTAGTACCAAATAATCGTGCTTAGCATGTTAAATAAAAATTTTCTCGCTCTCAGGAATTTACTTTTGAGAGAAGCATAGAATTAGGCTCTGGCACATTCGATGATGCCAGTCATCATGAAAAATTGGCTGAACTAGTCTCTTACTCTCCATCGATGGAAACAACACCACATCTCAGTTAAAACGCGAGTTATCCCTTGGCATAATTTGAAATAATCTATGGCCGAAATTACAGAGACCTGTGAAAACGATAGGGGTACAGGGAAATCAGATAGGAATTTCAACAAACCATGCATCAATTCCTTCTGGGTCCTCTGCCCTGGGATAATCGAGTGATCAACACTCTGCGATGCCAACTGAAGATAAAATTTGAATACGTAACTCGAGGAATAAGGCTTGCCGGAAATAATTGTCCATTCCCATGAAGAGTTAAAACGGTGAATAGGGCTACCGGACAAAGGTTTGGGTGAAATATAAATTGACCGGGAGAGAATATCCCCCAAGGACTCCAGATCAGAGAGGCAAAATCTCGGTAAGAGGGTCACAACTGGCCAACCAGTTGTCACTGAGTGAACGTTTATTCATTCATGGCTCCCCAAAGGGGCTCCTCCCCCCAAAAGAGACCAAGTCTCCCCTAGAGTTGATAGGACTAATCTCAGATTCCTTCCCAAGCTTTTCCAATCCAACCCGAAATTCAATATCGCCCAATCTTTCCGTAACCCGTTGTAGTCCATTCAATTTTATTTTATGATTATCCGTAGTTTTTCGTAATAGGTCATGGACCTTCTCCTCCCTCCTAATCTTTTTTGTCTATCTCTACTTTTGTAATTTCCCCACTGGGTCTTGGACCTCTTTGTCCCCCCTGAGCTCTTTTTTCTTCTCGTAATTTTGAAATTCTCGCAAAATTTTGTTTACCACTACTGTAGACTGAATCTCCAAATTTTGTCTCTTTTTTGCTTTTATTTTCTCTTTTTCACTTTTCTCAACTTTTTCAATCGTGCGAAATAATAAATGCTCATTAAATTTGAACTGGACTCCAGTGTCCACCATCTTTGGTTGCATCTCTTTATTGTATTTGCGTTTAATATTTCTTTTTTCCCTTTTTGTTTTCTTTACTTTTGTTATAGTATTAAATGAATCGTTATCAAATGGGAATTGAATTTCCATATTTGGTTTTTCATATTGCACCAAAATGTCTCGAACTTTACGAGGAAAAGCACGTACGATAAATTTCTTCTCATTTTTTTCGGGTACAATTAGTGCTTCATTTTGGTATAAACTTGTCGGCGTCTCATATTCGGTATATGTGTTTTGAAGTCTGTTATTTTCTAAACATTCTTCAGAAAAATCGATTTCGCGTGTCTTATTTTCAACATTACATGGACTCTTTACTTCTGCATCCCATTTTCCGGATTATCCACTTTCGAACTGGAGTCTAAAGCATTTAGTTTTTTTTTAGATAAGAGGGCTTAGCCTCCCAATTTATTTTATGGGCCGGTCTACCTTATGTATAGTCAACGAAGTAGCATGTTTTCCCCTCTTAGCATTTAATGTCTGATAATTTTCTTTCTTCCTCATTTGATCCTTACACAAATTATTATGGCTATGCAATACCCTAGACGTTATTTGTGATAAAATCACTCTGAATTTCCCAGTGGGCTTCTATTAGACCT
Source organism: Artemia sinica (assembly GCA_027921565.1). Lineage (NCBI taxonomy): Eukaryota > Metazoa > Arthropoda > Branchiopoda > Anostraca > Artemiidae > Artemia > Artemia sinica. Next base: position 39,797,130 of record CM051266.1, on the reverse strand, counting down.
ATCATGGTCCTTCTAAACTCTTGGCGATCTCTCTCTTCATCTGCCTGTCTATCTATTCTTTCAGCCTTCTTCTTTTTTCTCTGGCTATTTTATCAGCATCCTTCTTTTCTCTCGCTATTCTTTCTCTCTCTTTCTCTTCTGTCTGTTTTCCTAAGGGCTTCTCTTGCCCTCTTGTATTCCTCTATTTCCCGTTTTTCTGCATCCCTACTCTTTTCCATTGCTCGCATAGACTTTTCGAAGGTAGATTTCAGTTTGTTAGGGCTTAATTGGGAGCTACCACCCCTAGACTCAAAAAGGGAAACTACCCTGCAAAACAAATTCTGTATCCACCCCGGATACTGGTACTCCAAATACAATCCCCACCTAGGCTGATTACTCAATAGGACAGGTGCCTCTCACCTTCCTTGTCAAATGTGCGCACAAAACTGACGAATTTTCCTAATTTGCCGTCTTCAATAATCTTATAACCGTTGCCACTGAAAATTATAAGTCCGCAAACTCACTCAAATACAAACCCAACTTTTACTTTCTCTGATCCAATTTCAATTCAATTCAATGGGTTTCAAACAGTTCGTGGTAACGAACTGTAAGTAAGGAGCGACCCGGCTCAATGGTAACCGAAACTGTAGAAAACGGTATCTTGATACCAATAGATACATCAAAAGAATCAGATTTTAATGCTGATTTCAAATATATAAGTTTAATCAAGTTTAGTCCTACCTCTCAAAAGTTACGCGCCTGAGAAAATTTGGCTGATTTTCGAAAAAAGGGGAAAAGACCCCCTAAAATTTATAGAACCCTAATGAAAATCACACCATCATATTCAACGTATCAGAGAACCCTACTGCGGAGGTTTCAAGCTCCTATCTACAAAAATGTGGAATTTTGCATTTTTTGCCAGAAGAAAGATTACGGATGCGTGTTTATTTGTTTTTTTTCCCCAGGGGTGATCATATCGACCCAGTGGTCCTAGAATATCGTGGGAGGGCTCATCTGAACGGAAATTAAAAGTTCTAGTGCCCTTTTTGAGTGACCAAAAAATGGAGGGCAACTAGGCCCCCTCCCACGCTCATTTTTTTCCCAAAGTCACCCGATCAAAATTTTGAGATAGCCATTTTGTTCAGCATGGTCGAAAATATGATAACTATGTCTTTTAGGATGACTTAATCCCCCAAAGTCCCCGGGGGGAGGGCTGAAAGTTATGAACTTTACCCAATGTTAACATATAGTATTGGCTATTGGAAAGTATACAGACGTTTTCAGAGGAGATTTTTTCTGGTAGTGGGGGGGGGGGGGCAGTGGGTCGGGGGTTATGTGAGAGGATCTTACCATGAAGGAAGTTTTCATGGGAGAAGGGATTTCCCAGCATTATATTGGATTTCCGGATTTCCCAGTATTGTATTGGTTATTGGGAAGTATACATTTTCAGGAAGGATTTTTTCTGGTGGGGGGGGGCTGGAGGATGGGGTTACTCGGGAGAATCTTTCCGTGGAGGATGTTTCTTTGGGGTAAGGGACATTTCTATGAAGGGGGCGCCGGATTTCCAAGCATTATTTAAAAAACGATCAGAAATTAAATTAAAAAAAAACAAGTTCTTTCAACTGAAAGTAAGAAGCAACATTAGAACTTAAAACGAACAGAAATTATTACGTATATGAGGGGGTTCTCCCCCAAGTCAATACCTCGCTCTTTACGCTACAGTTTTTTTTATTGCTTTCAAAAGAGCTATCTATTCTAATTAAACGGCCTTTGTGATTCAGGGGTTTGTGAATTAAACTTTTTTTTTTTAATTTTAACGTAAAGAGCGTGGTATTGACTAAGGGGAGAACCCCCCTCATATACGTAATAAAAAAAAACAATAAAGAAAAAACAAGCGATACGGCTCAATAGTAATCGAAACTTTTAAAAACGGAATTTTGATGTCAATAAAGTTATCAAAAGAATGGGCTTATAATGCTGATTCTAAATATATAAATTTTATTAAGTGTAGCATTACTCATCAAAGGCTACGAGCCTGAGAAAATTTACCTGATTTTTTAAAGAGGGAGGAAACATCCCCTACAAGTGAAAGAATTTTAATGAAAATCACACCGTCAGATTCAGCGTATCAGAAAACCCTATTACATAGGTTTCAAGCTCATATCTGCAAATATCTGCAACTTTGTATTTTTTTCCAGAAGAAAAATATACGAATATAGAAGTTCGTTACGTAAGTTAATTTGTAAATTACGTCAGAACCAAATTTAGAGACAGCCATTTAGCAAAAGAAAAGTAAATTTTTATGTAAATTTTGTTTACTTATTCAATGACGGTGAGCCAAAATAAAAGCTGCATTAACTAAAAAACGATCAGAAATTAAATAAAAAAAACAAGTTTTTTAAACTGAAAGTAAGGAGCGACATTAAAACCTAAAACTAACAGAAATTATTCCGTATATGAAAGGGGCTGTCCCCTCCTCAACGCCTTGCTCTTTACGCTAAAGTTTTTTATTGTTTAACAAAAATAGAGTTGTGAGAAAGTAAACCTTTAGCGTAAAGAGCGAGGCGTTGAGGAGGGGACAGCCCCTTTCATATACGGAATAATTTCTGTTCGTTTTAAGTTTTAATGTCGCCCTTACTTTCAGTTTAAAAAACTTTTTTTTTTTATTTAATATTTACAAAGACAAAAAGTAAATCGTACATAATACAAAATACTTAGTCCATTTCTGGACGCCGAGAACCACAATCAATGTCATTTCAACTTAATACGTAGAGTGGTCACCGCTGTCACTCCCAGACACAACATTACCTCTCATTAATCAAAAAAAAATAACCATTACCTTCCTGCTACTTTCCCTACTACTCCCCATCATAAATAATAGAAAAAAAATCATACTTTATTGATTTATATATTAATCTTTAACTTTTTATTTATCATACTTTACATTATTTATCACGCTCTACTTTAACTTTTCTTTTGTAATGCCAATAAATGCTTTTTACTCTTTTTTTAAATGACGCAAGGGAGCTCCTACCTCTCAGCTCTTCCAGGATCAGATTCCATATCTTTGCGCATGTTATATTTGGCGAACATCTGATCGTACAGTCGGTGTGAAAGGTATGTGAAGGTTTGATGACGATTGAGTAGGCAAATTATGATGCTCCCAGATACGCCGGAATAATGTTTTAAACGAAAATGGCAGCTCACCAGCTTGAAACTTAAACACAGAGATCAAGCATGACAGTTGATGCAGCGGCTCTAGTGACAAGTACTCTTTATTTTTTATAATGAATATGTGACATTGTCTATGAAAAAAATTCAGTTCCTGCAGATGAGATTTGAAATTGGACTGCCAGATCATTGCGCAGTACTGTAAATGGGGCTTTATGAGGGCGTTGTGTAGAGGGACAAGTGTTTTTTACGACAAGCTGTGCTTCAGTTTCTTTATTATTCCAAGATTCTGGGATAGCTTCAGTTCTACTGCTTGGATGTGATACAGGAACGACAGGTTCTCATCAAGGAGGATTCCCAGGTATTTCATGTAGCGCTTTTCTGGCCGACTAATCAGACCTCTGGAAGTTTGGATACTACATATCTCCAGATGAACACCTCTGACCCGGGAAAAAATAAAACGCAAGATTCATTAAAGTTAATGACTAGTCGGTTAGCATCCATCCAGAGATGTGTCTGCTCCAGAGCATCCCTCTGCTTATACATGAGCATTGTCTTTTGGTTTGCACAACAGCCAAGCATCGAATCATCGGCAAAGGCCACGAGCTCATCGTCATCATATTCGGACTGAAAATAATCTTCATCGTGTTACAGGCTACAGCAGTGAAGATTAGTGCATGCGTGGCTGAGCACTCGACTTAGATCGTTAACGTGGATCAGGAATAGTAGTGGGCCGATTATTGAGTACTGGGGGACACCACAGTTGAGGAGTAAATGGTTCCATGGATCTTCTCCCATATAAATCCTGCGGCCCCTAAGATAAAATTTGAACCAATTCAGAGTTTCACTTCGTAATCCTATATGTTCCAGTTTCCCGCGGAGAATTGAGTGGTACATACCATCAAATGATTTTCTGTTATCAAGCACAACCAGTGCTGGTAGTAGGCCGGAGTCCAGAGCTTTGTTTATCCATAAACTTAAAGCTGTTAGTGCATCTTGGGTGGAGCACCCTGGTAGGAACCCAAACTGGTGATTATTAAGAAACCCTTTCTTCTCCAGAAACAGGAGTAGCAGCAGCTGCTGCATACGTTTTTCAAAAACTTTTGAAAATACTGAAAGAATAGAAATAGGTCTGTAATTAGCCGGGTCAATTCGAGAACCCCCTTTGTGCAGCGGAATTATTTTAGCTTTCTTTGGTAAATCTGGGAGAGTACCATTTTGCAATGACAAGTTTATTAAGTAAGTAAGGGGCTCAATGATAGACGAGATAACTGCTTTTAAAACTTTAAGAGTCTTTAAGACTCTTGCTGGGCTTTCCAACAGAATCAGATGTTTTTTGGCAAACTATGCAAAAAATGTCCCCCTTTCTGGTCCCGTTATAGTTTCTTCAATAACAGATAATTGCGATGGAAGCTCAGGGGAAGGGCTGCTGGGGCGTAGTATAGAGTTTACACCCTTCCATATTTTACGAGAGTTCTTTCGACTTTCATCAATTTTCACATTAAAATAATCTCTCTTGACTTTTCGGAGAATTGATCGAAGACATGTATCATAGTTCTCATATACCCTGTAATTTTGTGTGTTTATATGATCCATTCTTATACCCTGTAAAATTTTCTAATACGGAGAGATTCCCCCGCTTTAAACTTAAGACTCAATTATTCCGTTAATTTCACGCATTTTTTTTATATGCAGTCTCAAAAGGCTACTCTGTAGGCTAAATTAAATTATCTCTTCGGAAAACGCGGATTTTTTTACTACCAGAACTCCTGATAGCTCCTTTAATCGCTGTCAAAACTTATTAGAGTGGAAATGACTTGTGGCCACCAATATTGTTGAGTATATATATGGTATGGTAGTACCCTGTTACGGTATACCCTGTTCTAGAGTATGGTAACGTAACCGAACGATCAAAAGGGCCAAACTCCCGGCCAAGAGTACCACCACCTGGGTCACTACTAATATCTCTAGCTATCTCTTTGGACGGTAAACGCACCCTTCTGTCGATATACTAGTGACGGTATTTTTAAGCAACTCATTTCCTACCCTGTCTGAGTTCAGGGAAAATAATCATACACAGTTGTAGCAAAAAACTCACTTGTATTCTTCCAACGGTCACTTAAACCAAATACACATGTATTAACTCTGAAAACAGACTCTCTAAATGGAGTCTCAACGCAAATCATAGGCAGCACAATCGCGCTGCCTAAGTAGAGAACGATGTTGGCACAATGTATTATTTTTTTTCCATAACAGGGCACTTCGTATCGAAGGAGTTGTAGAAACTTCGAAAAGGGCTCATTCGATTGGAAATTGGAGTGGCTTGTGCCATTTTCTTCCAACGGTCACTTAAACCAAATATACATGTATAAACTCTGAGAACAAAGTCTCTAAACAGGGTCTCAACGCAAATCATAGGCAGCACACTCGCGCTATCTATGTAAAGAACGATGTTGGCACAATGTATTATTTTTTTTCCATACCAGGGCACTTCGTATCGAAGGAGTTGTCGTAGAAACTTCGAAAAGGGCTCATTCGATTGGAAATTGGAATGGCTTGTGCCCTTTTTAATAGTAGAAAGTGATTGGAAGGCAACTAACACCCCCTCCACGCCCACCAGTTCCCCAAACACATCTAATTAAAATTTTGAGATAGCCATTTTGTTCAGCGTAGTTGATTTCTAGATAGAAATTATGTTTTGGAGGAGGAAACTCCCCAGCAACCCTCAGGGCAAGGGTTTTAAGTTATGCCCTGGGTGCATATAAGAATGATGTCGGCACAATGTATTATTTGTTATTTTTTTCAGACCAGGGCATTTTGTATCGATGAGGTTGTTCAAAAACGGCTCATTCAATTAGAAACTGGAGTGGCTTGTGCCGTTTTTAATTATCGAGAATGATTGGACGGCAACTAACACCCCTTCCAAGCCCACCACTTCCCGAAACACATCCAATCAAAATTTTAATATAACCGTTTTGTTCAGCGTAGTTGATTTCCGAATAAAAATTATGTTTTTGAGGAGGATACTCCCCCAGAGCCCTCAGGGCAAGGGTTGTAAGTTATGGTCTGGGGTCATACAAGGTATTTATAGAAAGCGTTGTCGTGGAAACTTCAAAAAGGCTCATTCAAATGGAAATTCAAAGGGCTAGTGCCCTTTTAAATAGTCAAAAGTGATTGGAGGGCAACTAACCCTCTCATGCCCACCTTTTCCCCAAACGCATCGAACCACAATTTTTAGATAGCCATTTTATTCAACGTAGATGAAAGTTCTGTAAATTAGGTCTTTAAGGATGACACCTCCCCCCACAGCCCTCAGGGCAAGGGTTTTAAGTTATGCCCTGGGTGCATATACGGTTTTTATTGAAAGCTTTATCGTAGAAACTTGAAAAAGGGCTTATTTGATTGGAAATTCATAGGGCTTTGTCGAAAGCTTTATAGAAAGCTTTGTCGTAGAAACTTCAAAAAGGGCTCAGTTGATTAGAAATTCAAAGGGCTAGTGGCCTTTTTGATAGTCGAAATTGATTGGATGGTAACAAAACACCTCTAACGCCCACCTTTTCCCCAAATACATCGAATCAAAATTTTAAGATAGCCATTTTGTTCAACGTAATTGAAAGTTCTGGAAATTAGGTCGTTGAGGATGACAATCCCCCATAGCCCTCAGGGCAAGGGTTGTAAGTTATGCCCTGGGGGCATATAATGTTTTTATAGAAAGCGTTGTCGTAGAAACTTAAAAAAGGGTGCATTCGATCGGCAATTGAAATGGCTAGTGCCCTTATAGTCGAAAGTGTTTGGAAGGTAATTAACACCTCTTGCCTGCCCACCATTTATCCAAACACATGCAATAAAATTTTGAGATAGCCATTTTTTTTAAAGTAGTTGAAAGGTCCGGAAATTATATCTTTGAGGATGACACTCCCTCACAGTCCTCATGGCTAGGGTTGTAAGTTATGCCCTGGGGGCATATAAGGTTTTTCTTGAAAAATTTATCGTAGAAACTTGAAAAAGGGCTCATTTGATTGGAATTTCAAAGGGCTAGTGCCCTTTTTAATAGTCGAAAGTGATTGGAGGGCAGCTAGCCCCCCTCTTACGCCCACCTTTTCCCCAAACACATCCAATAAAAATTTTAGATAGCCATTTTGTTCAACGTAGTTAAAAGTTTTGGAAATTAGGTCTTTGAGGATGATAGCCCCCCTCAAGGCCCTCAGGGCAAGGGTTATAAGCTATGCCCTGGGGGCCTACAAGGTTTTTATAGATAGTGATGTTGTAAAAACTTCAAAAAGGGCTCATTCGATTGGAAATTGTAAGAGCTAGTGCCCTTTTTAATAGTCAAAAATGATTGAGGGCAAAAACCCCCCTCTCACGCCCACCATTTCCCCAAACGCATCCAATCAAATTTTTAGACATTCATTTTGTTCAACGTAGTTGAAAGTCTTGGAAATTAGGTCTTTGAGGATGATAATCCCCACCCCAAACATCCCCCAGGGTAGGGGTTTTTTAGTTATGCCCTAGTGGCACATAAGGTTTTATAGAAAGTGTTGAGGTAGAAACTTCAAAAAAGGCTTATTCTATTGGAAAATTAATTTTCAAAAATTTCGATTCAATAGTCAAAAGTGATTGGAGGAAAACTAACAACCCTCCCTCGCCCACCATTTCCCCAAAAACATCCAATAAAAATTTTGAGATAGCCACTTTGTTCAACGTAGTTAAAAATTCCGTAAATTATGTTTTTGAGGATGACACACAGCATAAATTACTGAAGAGTTGTAAGTTATGCCCTGGGGGCATATAAGGTTTCATAGAGCGTGTTGTCGTAGGAACCTCAAAAAGGGCTGATTCGTTTGGAAATTGAAAGTGCTAGTGCCCTATTTAATAGTCGAAAGTGATTGGAGGGCAACTAACGCCCCTCTCACGCCCACCGTTTCTCCAAACACATCTAATCAAAATTTTGAGATAGACATTTCGTTCAACGTAGTTGAAAGTTCTGGAAAATTGGTCTTTGTCAGCGTTGTCGTAGAAACTTCAAAAGGGACTCATTCAACTGGGAGGGGTTTTGAGAGGGCTAGTGCCCTTATTAATAGTCAAAAGTGATCGGAGGACGAATTCCCCCCCATACCCATCATTTCCCCAAACACTTCCGATCAACATTTTGTTATAGCAATTTTGTTGAACGTAGTTGAAGGGTCTGGAAATTATGTTTTTGAGTATGACAACCCCCCCCCACAGCCCTCAGGGCTAAGGTTGGAATTAATACCCTGGGGGCATATAATGTCATATAGAAAGTGTTGTCGTAAAAACTTCAAAAATGGCCCTTTCGATTGGAAATTGAGAGGGCTATTGCCCTTTTTAATAGTCAAAAGTAATCAGAGGGAGAATCGCCTCACCCCTATCATTTCCCTAAACATTTCCGATCAACATTTTGATATAGCCATTTTGTTCAACGTAGTTGAAAGGTCTGGAAATTATGTCTTTGAGGATTACAACCCTCCCCCAATAGCCCTCATGACAAGGGTCGTAAGCTATGCCCTTGGGGCATATACTGTTTTGATAGAAAGTTTTGGCGTAGAAGCTTCAAAGCGGGCTCATTCGATAGGAAATTGAGAGGACTAGTGACTTTTTTATTAGTCGAAAGTGATCAGAGGACAAATGTCTCCCTCCACGCCTATCATTTCCCCAAAAACTTCCAATCAAACTTGTGATATAGCCATGTTGCTAAGCTAATCAGAAAGGTCCGGAAATTATGTCAGTAGAAATTTTTCTTTACATACAAGGATAACAAGATGACAGCCAATCAGAGGGCTTGGATTCATGTACGAACAAGATCACGTGTCTCTTTCTAGGCCAATCATCGGTTAGAAATACTGGGATAACAAGGTGAAATCATTCATGTCGTGAACATTCTTATCAGAGAGTTAGAAATACTGACGGGACAAGATTTTTGACCTCCAATGAATTTATCTTGGGAAATACGATGTTATTGAAATCAAGCTACGCAATGTCTGTTTTGTTATGATTTCACCTTCGAACATTGTATAAGTGGCCTTTAGGTGTTACATATAAGGCGAAAGGAAATTTATTTAGTAGTCATATTGAAACTAGAGACGAAAAAAGGTAAGGCATGTTATAATATAATATTAAGAAGTCGGATTAGGGTTATTAAAAAGATCAAAGTACTTAAATGGGTTTCAGAGCTAAAATCTGAGGTGTAATAAAGGTTTAGAATTGCTTACCAACTAAGTGTATATCTGGCCAACACTGTATTTTACTTTATTTATTTTTGCTACAAGTGACACCGCTTGTGGCAGAAACCTTTTTTTTTTACACAAAGGTGTAAGTAATATTTAAGATTGTATTTATTTTTGTTGCATGTAGACCTGTTTTTTGTACGTTTTTTTTATTTATTTATTTTCCTAATGTTCAAACAGTTCAGTGGAATAAAATGTTAGTAAAGTGACAATCCGTTAAAAAGATCAAAGTACTTAAAGGAGTTTCAGAGCTAAAATCTTAGGTGTAATAAAGGTTTAGAATCGCTTACAAGCTAAATATATATCTGGCCAACACTTTGTATTTTACTTTATTTATTTTTGCTACAAGTAACACAGCTTGTGGCAGAAACTTTTTCTTTTACACAAAGGTGTAAGTAATATTTAAGATTGTATTTATTTTTGTTGCATGTAGGACTATTTTCTTTTCGTTTCTTTTTTTTACGGGTGTTTTATTTATTTATTTTCCTAATGTTCATACAGTTCAGTGGAATAAAATGTTAGTAAAGGGACAATCCGTTAAAAAGATCAAAGTACTTAAAGGGGTTTCAGAGCTAAAATGTTAGGTGTAACAAAGGCTTAGAATCGCTTACCAACTAAATGTATATCTGGCCAACACTTTGTATTTTACTTTATTTATTTTTGCTACAAGTAACACCGCTTGTGGCAGAAACTTTTTCTTTTAAACAAAGATATAAGTAATATTTAAGATTTTATTTATTTTTGTTACATGTAGACCTGTTTTTAAATTTCTTTTTTTTTTACGGGTTTTTTATTTATTTATTTTTCTAATGTTCAAACAGTTCAGTGGAATAAAATGTTAGTAAAGGGACAATCCGTTAAAAAGATCAAAGTACTTAAAGGGGTTTCAGAGCTAAAATCTTAGGTGTATTAAAGATTTAGAATCGCTTACCAACTAAATGTATATCTGGCCAACACTTTGTATTTTACAATATCTATTTATGCTACAAGTAACGCCGCTTATGGCAGAAACTTTTTCTTTTACACAAAAATGTAAGTAATATTTAAGATTGTATTTATTTTTGTTGCATGTAGACCTGTTTTTTTTTTACGGGTTTTTTGTTTATTTATTTTCCTAATGTTCAAACAGTTTAGTGGAATAAAATTTTAGTAAAGGGACAATTCGTTAAAAAGATCAAAGTACGTAAAGGGGTTTCAGAGCTAAAATCTTAGGTGTAATAAAGGTTTAGAATCGCTTACCAACTAAATGTATATCTGGCCAACACTTTGTATTTTACTTTATTTATTTTTGCTACAAGTAACACCGCTTGTTGCAGAAACTTTTTCTTTTACACAAAGGTGTAAGTAATATTTAAGATTGTATTTATTTTTGTTACATGTAAACCTGTTTTTTTTTTACGGGTTTTTTATTTATCTATTTTTCTAATGTTCAAACAGTTCAGTGGAATAAAATTTTAGTAAAGGGACAATCCGTTAAAAAGATCAAAGTACTTAAAGGGATTTCAGAGCTAAAATCTTAGGTGTAATAAAGGTTTAGAATCGCTTACCAACTAAATGTATATCTGGCCAACACTTTGTAGTTTACTTTATTTATTTTTGCTACAAGTAACACCGCTTGTGGCAGAAACGTTTTCTTTTACACAAAGGTGTAAATAATACTTAAGATTGCTTTTATTTTTGTTACAGGTAGACCTGTTTTTTGTTTCTTTTTTTACGGATTTTTATTTATTTACTTTCCTAATGTTCAAACAGTTCAGTGGAATAAAACGTTAGTAAAGGGACAATCCGTTAAAAAGATCAAAGTGCTTAAAAGGGTTTCAGAGCTAAAATCTTAGGTGTAATAAAGGTTTAGAATCGCTTACCAACTAAATGTATATCTGTCCATCAATTTTTATTTTACTTTATTTATTTTTGCTACAAGTAACGCCGTTTGTGGCAGAAACTTTTTCTTTCACACAAAGGTGTAAGTAATATTTAAGATTGTATTTATTTTTGTTACTTGTAGACCTGTTTTTTTTTTTTTTTTTTTTTTTTTTTTTTTTTTTTTTTTTTTTTTTTTTTTTTACGGGTTTTTTATTTATTTATTTTCCTAATGTCCAAACAGTTCAGTGGAATAAAATGTTAGTAAAGGAGTAGTATCTGTATACACAGTTTCAACTATACATTCAACTATACATTCAACCGTACATTCAACTATACATTCGCGCCTACAAGAAAAGCATGTTATGAAACGATTGGGGAGATTACGTTCAAAGAGAGTGAGTATCCTCTCACACCTATACTTCCTTGGCACCTTTTCAGAGCATGTACTCGTGGATACCTTTCCAAGCAACGTGATTAAACACGCTTTTACAATCGGAATTGTTTGATTGACATTTGCAAAAAAGGGATAAGGAATTCGCAAATTGGACTCTATGAACGATATTAATTAATGTTTGAATAATAGGAGTGTGATTGATTCTAATTAGTGATTGGATAATTTTTTAACATGAATTCTCTGAATAAAATATTTTTGGAAGGATGGGATGATGGGAGCGAGGTGTCTTAGAGTACTTATAATGGTGTTATTTGGGGAGATTACGTTCCTTGGCACCTTTTCAGAGCATGTACTCGTGGATACCTTTCCAAGCAACGTGATTAAACACGCTTTTACAATCGGAATTGTTTGATTGACATTTGCAAAAAAGGATAAGGAATTCGCAAATTGGACTCTATGAACGATATTAATTAATGTTTGAATAATAGGAGTGTGATTGATTCTAATTAGTGATTGGATAATTTTTTAACATGAATTCTCTGAATAAAATATTTTTGGAGGGATTGGATGATGGGAGCGAGGTGTCTTAGAGTACTTATAATGGTGTTATTTTGGGAGATTACGTTCCTTGGCACCTTTTCAGAGCACGTACTTATGAATACCTTTCCGACCAACGTGATTAAACACGCTTTTACAATCGGAATTGTTTGATTGACATTTGCAAAAAAGGATAAGGAATTCGCAAATTGGACTCTATGAACGATATTAATTAATGTTTGAATAATAGGAGTGTGATTGATTCTATTTAGTGATTGGATAATTTTTTAACAAGAAATCTCTGAATAAAATATTTTTGGAGGGGTTGTCTTATTCTGTGTGTTTTTTTTCTTTAATTGGTGGTCATTCAAAAAGCGAGGATTTCTGTTAAATAAATAATTCTTGTACCTTTTAAAATAGCTTTACGGGGTTTGAGAGACTCTGTTGTCTTATTCCGTGTATTTTTTTCTTTACTTGGTGGTCATTTGAAAAGCGAGGATTTCTGTTAAATAAATAATTCTTGTACCTTTTAAAATAGCTTTACGGGGTTTGAGAGACTCTGTTGTCTTATTCCGTGTGATTTTTTCTTTACTTGATGGTCATTCAAAAAGCGAGGATTTCTGTTAAATAAATAATTCTTGTACCTTTTAAAATAGCTTTACGGTGTTTTAGAGGCTCTGTTGTTTTATTCTGTGTCATTTTTTTCATAACTCGTTGATCATTCAGAAAGCGAGGATTTCTGTTAAATAAATAATTCTTGTACCTTTTAAAATAGCTTTACGGGGTTTGAGAAACTCTGTTGTCTTATTCCGTGTTTTTTTTTCTTTACTTGGTGGTCATTCAAAAAGCGAGGATTTCTGTTAAATAAATAATTCTTGTACCTTTTAAAATAGCTTTACGGGGTTTGAGAGACTGTGTTGTCTTATTCCGTGTGATTTTTTCTTTACTTGATGGTCATTCAAAAAGCGAGGATTTCTGTTAAATAAATAATTCTTGTACCTTTTAAAATAGCTTTACGGTGTTTTAGAGACTCTGTTGTTTTATTCTGTGTGATTTTTTCATTACTCGGTGATCATTCAAAAAGCGAGGATTTCTGTTAAATAAATAATTCTTGTACCTTTTAAAATAGCTTTACGGGGTTTGAGAGACTCTGTTGTCTTATTCCGTGTGATTTTTTCTTTACTTGGTGGTCATTCAAAAAGCGAGGATTTTTGTTAAATAAATAATTCTTGTACCTTTTAAAATAGCTTTACGGGGTTTGAGAAACTCTGTTGTCTTATTCCGTGTTTTTTTTTCTTTACTTGGTGATCATTCAAAAAGCGAGGATTTCTGTTAAATAAATAATTCTTGTACCTTTTAAAATAGCTTTACGGGGTTTGAGAGACTTTGTTGTCTTATTCCGTGTGATTTTTTCTTTACTTGGTGATCATTCAAAAAGCGAGGATTTCTGTTAAATAAATAATTCTTGTACCTTTTAAAATAGCTTTACGGGGTTTGAGAGACTCTGTTGTTTTATTCTGTTTGTTTTTTTCTCTACTTGGTGATCATTCAAAAAGCGAGGATTTCTGTTAAATAAATAATTCTTGTACCTTTTAATATAGCTTTACGGGGTTTGAGAGACTCTGTGGTCTTATTCCGTATGATTTTTTCTTTACTTGGTGGTCATTCAAAAAGCGAGGATTTTTGTTAAATAAATAATTCTTGTACCTTTTCAAATAGCTTTACGGGGTTTGAGAGACTCTGTTGTTTTATTCTGTGTGTTTTTTTCTTTACTTGGTGGTCATTCAAAAAGCGAGGATTTCTGTTAAATAAATAATTCTTGTACCTTTTAAAATAGCTTTACGGGATTTGAGAGACTCTGTTGTCTTATTCCGTGTGATTTTTTCTTTACTTGGTGGTCATTCAAAGAGCGAGGATTTCTGTTAAATAAATAATTCTTGTACCTTTTAAAATAGCTTTACGGGCTTTGAGAGACTCTGTTGTCTTATTCCGTGTGATTTTTTCTTTACTTGGTGGTCATTCAAAAAGCAAGGATTTTTGTTAAATAAATAATTCTTGTACCTTTTCAAATAGCTTTACGGGGTTTGAGAGACTCTGTTGTTTTATTTTGTGTGTTTTTTTTTCTTTACTTGGTGGTCATTCAAAAAGCGAGGATTTCTGTTAAATAAATAATTCTTGTACCTTTTAAAATAGCTTTACGGGGTTTGAGAGACTCTGTTGTTTTATTCTGTTTGTTTTTTTTTCTCTACTTGGTGATCATTCAAAAAGCGAGGATTTTTGTTAAATAAATAATTCTTGTACCTTTTAAAATAGCTTTACGGGCTTTGAGAGACTCTGTTGTCTTATTCCGTGTGATTTTTTCTTTACTTGGTGGTCATTCAAAAAGCGAGGATTTTTGTTAAATAAATAATTCTTGTACCTTTTAAAATAGCTTTACGGGGTTTGAGAGACTCTGTTGTCTTATTCCGTGTGATTTTTTCTTTACTTGGTGATCATTCAAAAAGCGAGGATTTCTATTAAATAAATAATTCTTGTACCTTTTAAAATAGCTTTACGGGGTTTGAGCGACTCTGTTGTTTTATTCTGTTTGTTTTTTTCTCTACTTGGTGATCATCCAAAAAGCGAGGATTTCTGTTAAATAAATAATTCTTGTACCTTTTAAAATAGCTTTACGGGGTTTGAGAGACTCTGTGGTCTTATTCCGTATGATTTTTTCTTTACTTGGTGGTCATTCAAAAAGCGAGGATTTTTGTTAAATAAATAATTCTTGTACCTTTTCAAATAGCTTTACGGGGTTTGAGAGACTCTGTTGTTTTATTCTGTGTGTTTTTTTTCTTTACTTGGTGGTTATTCAAAAAGCGAGGATTTCTTTTAAATAAATAATTCTTGTACCTTTTAAAATAGCTTTACGGGGTTTGAGAGACTCTGTTGTCTTATTCCGTGTGATTTTTTCTTTACTTGGTGGTCATTCAAAGAGCGAGGATTTCTGTTAAATAAATAATTCTTGTACCTTTTAAAATAGCTTTACGGGCTTTGAGAGACTCTGTTGTCGTATTCCGTGTGATTTTTTCTTTACTTGGTGGTCATTCAAAAAGCGAGGATTTTTGTTAAATAAATAGTTCTTGTACCTTTTCAAATAGCTTTACGGGGTTTGAGAGACTCTGTTGTTTTATTCTGTGTGTTTTTTTCTTTACTTGGTGGTCATTCAAAAAGCGAGGATTTCTGTTAAATAAATAATTCTTGTACCTTTTAAAATAGCTTTACGGGGTTTGAGAGACTCTGTTGTCTTATTCCGTGTGATTTTTTCTTTACTTGGTGGTCATTCAAAAAGCGAGGATTTTTGTTAAATAAATAATTCTTGTACCTTTTAAAATAGCTTTACGGGGTTCGAGAGACTCTGTTGTCTTATTTTATGTCTTTTTTTTCTTTACTTGGTGATCATTCAAAAAGCGAGAATTTCTGTTAAATAAATAATTCTTGTACCTTTTAAAATAGCTTTACGGGGTTTGAGAGACTCTGTTGTCTTATTCCGTGTGATTTTTTCTTTACTTGGTGATCATTCAAAAAGCGAGGATTTCTGTTAAATAAATAATTCTTGTACCTTTTAAAATAGCTTTACGGGGTTTGAGAGACTCTGTTGTTTTATTCTGTGTGTTTTTTTCTTTACTTGGTGATCATTCAAAAAGCGAGGATTTCTGTTAAATAAATAATTCTTGTACCTTTTAAAATAGCTTTACGGGGTTTGAGAGACTCTGTTGTTTTATTCTGTGTGATTTTTTCTTTACTTGGTGATCATTCAAAAAGCGAGGATTTCTGTTAAATAAATGATTCTTGTACCTTTTAAAATAGCTTTACGGGGTTTGAGAGACTCTGTTGTTTTATTCTGTGTGATTTTTTCATTACTCGGTGATCAATCAAAAAGCGAGGATTTCTGTTAAATAAATAATTCTTGTACCTTTTAAAATAGCTTTTCGGGGTTTGAGAGACTCTGTTGTCTTATTCCGTGTGATTTTTTCTTTACTTGGTGTTCATTCAAAAAGCGAGGATTTCTGTTAAATTAATAATTCTTGTACCTTTTAAAATAGGTTTACGGGCTTTGAGAGACTCTGTTGTCTTATTCCGTGTGATTTTTTCTTTACTTGGTGGTCATTCAAAAAGCGAGGATTTCTGTTAAATAAATAATTCTTGTACCTTTTAAAATAGCTTTACGGGGTTTGAGAGACTCTGTTGTTTGATTCTGTGTGATTTTTTCTTTACTTGGTGGTCATTCAAAAAGCGAGGATTTTTGTTAAATTAATAATTCTTGTACCTTTTAAAATAGCTTTACGGGGTTTGAGAGACTCTGTTGTTTGATTCTGTGTGATTTTTTCTTTACTTGGTGGTCATTCAAAAAGCGAGCATTTCTGTTAAATAAATAATTCTTGTGCCTTTTAAAATAGCTTTAAAGGGTTTGAGAGACTCTGTTGTCTTATTCCGTGTGATTTTTTCTTTACTTGGTGGTCATTCAAAAAGCGAGGATTTCTGTTAAATAAATAATTCCTCTACCTTTTAAAATAGCTTTACGGGGTTTGAGAGACTCTGTTGTTTTATTCCGTGTGATTTTTTCTTTACTTGGTGGTCATTCAAAAAGCAAGGATTTCTGTTAAATAAATAATTTTTGTACCTTTTAAAATAGCTTTACGGGGTTTGAGAGACTCTGTTGTCTTATTCCGTGTGATTTTTTCTGTACTTGGTGGTCATTCAAAAAGCGAGGATTTCTGTTAAATAAATAATTCTTGTACCTTTTAAAATAGCTTTACGGGGTTTGAGAGACTCTGTTGTTTTATTCTGTCTGTTTTTTTCTTTACTTGATGGTCATTCAAAAAGCGAGGATTTCTGTTAAATAAATAATTCTTGTACCTTTTAAAATAGCTTTACGGGGTTTTAGAGACTCTGTTGTCTTATTCTGTGTGATTTTTTCTGTACTTGGTGGTCATTCAAAAAGCGAGGATTTCTGTTAAATAAATAATTCTTGTACCTTTTAAAATAGCTTTAGGGGGTTTGAGAGACTCTGTTGTTTTATTTTGTGTTTTTTTCTTTACTTGATGGTCATTCAAAAAGCGAGGATTTCTGTTAAATAAATAATTCTTGTACCTTTTAAAATAGCTTTACGGGGTTTGAGAGATTCTGTTGCCCCTAGCGATCAGAAATTAAATTATAAAAAAGTTTCTTCACCTCTTGAATACACAATACCGAAATTTCATTCATCTTTCATGTAAGAAAATTATGGAAAATACAATTCTCTAGTTCAAATATGAAACTTAAGTCCAGTTTTGGATACTCATAACGATGAGGACTGATGATTCTAATTCAATATTTTTTTCATAAAAACATAACTATTTTTTTTTAAACTTCGAAATTATTCAACTTTATTTTTTATTTTTTTTTGTACGTATCTTAAAATGACAAAATATGCTTACGGCTCTAACAATTGTACTCTATGATTTCTCTGAGACACGATGCGGCTTTCCCACTGGTACTCTATGGCCGGTTATCGACACTACCTAGTTTATTGCATATATTAATTCAGTATTTTTTACGCAGTGGAACGATAAACACATAAGTCATATCTTTAAAAAAAAGTGAAGATGGAGCATTTTAATAAAGTGTGTTCACATGACAATGTTATTGTAGCATTGAATGCCAACAAGGAGAAGTATTTAAACTATGAAACAAGTACAGGTGGTAGCACTATTGGAAATGTATGCATGCATTGTCATGACAGTAATGAATTAAATTTCTTTGGAATACCGAAAAGATTCCGTTGTACAAATGGTGGATATGCGAGATTGAGATCTCCGGAGATGATTGCACTCAAAGAGAATGCCAATAAAGATAATCGTTGATGATAGAGGACAACTCCTTGCTACTGTTGCAGGTAACACATTACCTACTGATACATCCAATCGTCATCTTTTAGGTATTAGCATTCAACGGAAGGTCAATAAAAGAAAGGCCTACTCTTCTACTAATATCGTAAACCATATCTTGGCTACGTGCCGAAACTGTTACCTTTGTAAAAATAATGTGATAATAGACAGTGAAATTGCAAGAAAAATAAAAAGGACATTGTCAGAAAATATCACTATGGAATATCAAGATGAATTGATGAAAAACAAAGTGCCAGCAAACGTTACTACCATTAATCAAACAGTCGATAAATCAAATAATACCAAAGATGAAAAGTATATTGAACCTGTCGGTGACACACCAGTAAATATTGTGTATGACTCAAAATGGAATAATGATTATTCTACCGATTACGAGTTAAGAGAAGACAATAGCTAAAATATCAAGAGAGAACATGGTGAACTAATTGATGGAACAGATTCAAAATGTCCAAAGTTGATCATTGATATAAATAATGTATCATAATATATTTTTGTATTAATATTCTACATGGCATTATTTCATTAAAAATATATTATGCATTACATTGTTATGTGTTCATTATTTTTAGAGTAAGCTAGCATATCAAACGTTTAGAATTTCTATTAAAACATTGGAGTTGTAAGAAAAGGAATTCGCATACATCTATTGTCAGACACATGGGATAGAGTGAATAAATTTTATTTATCAACATCTTTTGTCAGATACATCATATAAAATTGACAGAATCAAAGTGTCAGAGGGAATAATTTTTTCTTTTATCAACATCCTTTGTCAGATGCATCAAATAAAAATGACGAAATCTAAATTTCAGAATGAATAAATGTTTTAACAACATCCTTTATTGGATATGTTGGATAAAATTGACAAAAACTAAGTATCAGAGTGACTAAATTCTATATCAGCATCCTTTTCTCGGATACATAGGATAAAACATCGGATAAAATAGAAAAAATATAAGTATCAGATTGATTAAATTCTATATCAACATCCATTTCTCAGGTGCAAGGGAATACCATTGACAAAATCTAGGTATCAGAATGAATAAATTCTTTATCAACATCCGTTGTTGGATATGTCATTATGTCATTATGAAAAATTGTAAGTAAGTAGGTGAGTAAGTAGGTAAGTGAGTAAGTAACAAACTCTTTCTTGAATTCACCTCTTGGATACACAATACAGAAATTTAATTCAGGAAATTATGAAACAAAAAATTTAGACAGGGTTACGTGCGCGCACGTAACCCCGTCTAAATTTTTTTCATTAAATCATTATTCCATTTTGAGACATACACAATATTTACTGGTGTGTCACCGACAGGTTCAATATACGTTTCATCTTTGGTATTATTTGATTCATCGACTGTCTGATTAATGGTAGTAACGTTTGGTGGCCCTTTGTTTTTCATCAATTCATCTTGATATTCCATAGTAATATTTTCTGACAATGCCCTTTTTATTTTTCTTGCAATTTCACTGTCTATTATCACATTATTTTTACACAGGTAACAGTTTCGGCACGTAGCCAAGATATGGTTTACGATATTAGTAGGAGAGTAGGCCTTTCTTTTATTGACCTTCCGTTGAATGCTAATACCTAAAAGATGACGATTGGATGTATCAGTAGGTAATGTGTTACCTGCAACAGTAGCAAGGAGTTGTCCTCTATCATCAACGATTATCTTTATGTTGTCATTCTCTTTGAGTGCAATCATCTCCGGAGATCTCAATCTCGCATATCCACCATTTGTACAACGGATTCTTTTCGGTATTCAAAAGAAATTTAATTCCTTACCGTCAGGACAATGCATGCATACATTTCCAATAGTGCTACCACTTGTACTTGTTTCATAGTTTAAATACTTCTCCTTGTTGGCATTCAATGCTACAATAACATTGTCATGTGAACACACTTTATTAAAATGCTCCATCTTCACTTTTTTTAAAGATATGACTTATGTGTTTATCGTTCCACTGCGTAAAAAATACTGATTTAATACATGCAATAAACTAGGTAGTGTCGATAACCGGCCATAGAGTACCAGTGGGAATAAAACCCTTGCCCTGAGAGTTGTTGAGGAGTGTCCTCCTCAAAAAGATATTTTCTATCGGGAAATCAACTACGCTGAACAAAATGGCTATCTCAAAATTTTGATTGGATGTGTTTGGG
Source organism: Artemia sinica (assembly GCA_027921565.1). Taxonomy (NCBI): domain Eukaryota; kingdom Metazoa; phylum Arthropoda; class Branchiopoda; order Anostraca; family Artemiidae; genus Artemia; species Artemia sinica. The sequence continues at coordinate 39,776,844 of CM051266.1, read as the reverse complement.
GGAATGATGGGCGTGGGGGGGGGCTAGTTGCCCTCCAATCACTTTCGACTATTAAAAAGGGCACTAGCCACTCCAATTTACAATCGAATGAGCCATTTTTGACGAGAACTACGAGAAAGCCCGGGTATGGAGAAAAAAACAAAAACAAAAGAAAACACATTGTGCCCACATCGTTCTATACTTAGGCAGCGCTAGCGCGCTGCCTATGAAAGAAGCATTTCTACTTATGTCTTTGAGGATAAAAAAGTCCCCCAGCCCTCACGGTAAGGGCTGTAAGTTATGCCCTGGGGACATATAGGGTTTTTATAGAAAGTGTGGTCATCTAAACTTCAAAGGGGGCTCATTGGATTGGTAATCAGGCGGTGTACTGCTCATTTTAAGAGCAAAATGATCAGAGGGCAGCTACCCTCTCCTACACACACGTCATATTGTCCCGAAATCAGGGGCGGATCCGTGATTTTTTTTGGAGGGGGGGCGCAAAATAGGTGGATCCGATAAAAAAAATTTAAGGTGGGGGGCGCAAAATAGGTTGATGCGATAAACTTGCCGTTAAAAGCAAGTTTAATTAACGCAAACTTTGGTTAATTAAGTAAATTACACTACTTTAGACTACGCTAGGGGAGGAGCTCTCCCTTCTCACCCCCCTGGATCCGCCACTGCCCGAAATGCGTTTGATAGAAATTTTGAGATACTCATTCTATTCAAAATAGTCGAAATATCTTATAACAAGGCTTTTGGGTTTGAAACAAACCCCAGAGATTAGGACAAGAGTTGTAATTTATACCCAGGGGGTATTCATGGTTTTTATGGACGGGATGGTTGCTTAACTTCAGTAGAGGCTCAGTCTTTCTTTCTGAAAAGACTATGTCAGTATAAAACGAACAGAAATTAATTAAAAAAAACTTATTGCAAAAATTAAGCTTTTAAAAAAAAGTAAAGAACTCCATTAAACGGAAAATGAACAAAAATAGAATTAAATAATCTACCAAGGATACAACTACCACAAATCAGTATCAATAAATAAAGGAAACCCAAAACAAACAGAAATTAAAATAAGTCAAACTCAAAACGAGCAGAAAATAATCTTTGCAGGGTTCTAAACCCTATGCTTTCTAAAAGTTAGAATATAATTTGTACTTTACTGAAAAAATTCTTTTAAATGTTTTCACTTTTATAATTTTAAGAAATCAGAAATTAATTAAGATTTTAAGGAATAAATATCAGCATATGTATTTTTAAACTTACAATGCTCATTTTTTTCATCTGAATTTTCAATTTCACAGCACCACTGGTAATGAACCTAAATCAAGTGAATTATTACTGTTCACAGCTGAGTTTTAGAAGACAAGTGGCAATGTTTTACCTTGGTTGTCTGCTCAGCTGGGAGCTCTTACTGGTAATTCGCTAGGCCAAGATTCCTAGAATTTCCTAATGGTATACTCTGGAGACCATATGCGTATCTGAGTGCATCAAGAGACGCGATGTGCACCCGATTTTTCAAATTTTCTACAACATCTCAGGAATTGAACGAGGGATTGAGATGAAGCTTTCAGTGAGTGTTGGGCGTGTTCAGGTGGACCTAAAACTTTGATTGAGGAGAGCAGTCCGATTTTTTTTTTTTTGCATACAGGCCAATGGTCCACGTATCGCAGGTATGGATGCGCTGATTCTCTGCTTTAGGTCAGGAATGCCTTGAGTGGTTGAAGGCAAATCATGCCACGCTTCCCGTGTTTTTCCCTAAATTTCTCAAAATAACCTATTTCGAGATGGAGTTAATAAGGCTGAGTTTTCAGAGTCACAGCACTGACCCTCGTTCCACAGAAAATGGTTTACGACTCCTGGACTCGAACATCTGCCCTAAAGTACACAGGATTGCAAGGGGCAGAGATAAATTAAAACACCCTATTCGTATTCAGGTCGTCAAGATAGCAAACCTACAATACCCTGGGAACAGCTTGGGTAGTATTTAAAAGTTTCAGGTACTGTTATGGAAATGAAGGGGGAGATGGGGCAAGGGGATCTAAGATTTTTCATTTTGAAAAAGGAGAGGGACTAAAAGATTCTGTCTCGAATCCGTCAGAAAGTTTTCGCACTACAATCTTTTACAGAAAATATAACCCTTGCATGATTAAGTAGCGTGATAAATCAAAATATAATGAGCGTCACAAGGTCATCAAAATGGCATATCTGCAATGTCTAAGGAACGGCTAGGAGCATTAAATGTATACTTTCAAGGAGTGTTGAGGGATGGGGGGCAAATGGAGGTCAAATTATGACCTGGGAAGAGGGTAGAGTTGAATCAAAAGGCATTGTTTATGCATCCAGGATATCATAGTGCTGTTCGTGGGAGGGAGCCAAAGCTTTTAGGTATGTTGGAGACGTAAAGTGGGATAGGCAAAGAGAATCCAAAGTTTATGTTGAAGGAGTGGCTAAAAATAATATATTTACGATGCACCTACACATTTTTGAAGTATAAGTCGCGAGCGGACTATATCAAATTATGTGCTTTCAGGTTATCAAAAAATCGTATCTGCAACATCTTGGGAACGCCAGTGGAGATCAAGTTGAGACTTTCAGGTTCTTTGTTGGCGGGGGGGGGGTACCACGTGGGTCCTAAATTGGATCTAGAGAGGGCCAAACATATTTTGTTTCAAATCTGTGTAAAACTTTTGGCAATTTATGCCCCTCTGGGATAAGCATCTCTTCATGGTTAGGTAGTGATGTAAAGCAAAAGACTCGAGGGGTGTTGATTTCAGCATTCAAGGGGTGTTGGAGGTTAAGTGGACTTCAAATTATGACTCGGGTGAGGGGGTAGAGATAAGTCTATAGAAACTAGGCTTAACCAGGCTATAGCATGTCTGCAATTTCTTGGAAACGTCTTGGGAGGGCGGATGAAACTTCCTAAGAATATTGGGTGGAGGTTTAATTTTGAGTTTAGGGAGGAGCACACAGGAGGGGGGGGGATAAAAATAATTTTCTTCGATCAAGATACTTTTTTAAGGCTATAATAATCGTAACCACATTTCTGATAAAAAGTTCGCATCTGCTTGTGCGTCAATATCGAAGGTTCTGTATAAAATTCAAGCTACCAACAAGTGCCTTGTCATCTGTGGTGACTTTAAAACGAATCTGAATGATTGCTCAATTGCCACTTACACAATTGCCTCTGTCGTCACTTTTGCTTGGTATGTCTGTCCTACCTAAATCTAAGCCTTTCTCTTATGTTCATAATTGTGGGTCAACCTCAAACCTCGATTTTGTCCTGTCTGATTATCCAGAGCTTCAATCTACCAATATCATCGTCTCAGATGACATCCTATCAAGTGACCATCTACATCTCCAGTTCACCATTAACATATCACCTTCTCAAAATAAAAAACAAATCACATTGGCTTACAAAAGTATCATTGGACCAAATAGATATATCATCCTTCCTGTATAGACTTGATCCCTTCCCATCTTCTGTCTACTTTACTGAAAGGGAACCCTCTAAATCTTGATTGCTTTCTAGCTGAGTTTACGCATGATCTTAAGGTCGCTTTTTCTGTATCTGTACCTTGGACAATGGTTAAAACAGGGACACAGAAACATGGCTGGAAAGATGATGATGAATCGGCAGATGCCAAGCTCAATCACAAGTTTTTGTTTCGGATTTGAGTTGACTGTCATCCTCCCCGTTAGGTTTAAGTCAACTAACCGAAAGTTCCGTAAAGCCCTCCGTCGTTGGAAAAATAGACAAGTTCAAAGGACCATACATGAGGCAAGATATAACCCCCAGCAGCGTAGGAAGAGAGTTTCGAAGCTGACGCAGAGTTTGTCTTCGCAATCTAACCCGATCGATGTCGCAGCGTGGGAAAAACATTTTTCTTCCCTTTTCTCCGAAGATCCTCTTCGGATGAAGCTAGCTATGAACATGTTCTCCTCCACCATATGTCGAAACTTGATCACGGGAGGAACTTAGTCATTGTTACACCTTCAGCTGTTCAGATCTATATTCGTCTAATGAAATCTGGTAAAGCCCCAGTTTACGTTTGGGTACAAACTGAGTACCTCCTATCCGCTACCCACGTCTTTTGCAATTTTTGCCGCTATCATTTCAGGCTTGTATTGCTGAGTAATATGTTCAAAATGCCCTTTTGGAAGATCTTGTTACCTGTGTCATAAAGAAGGGCAAAAAACCAAAGATTTGTGAATCGTAAAAACCAATTACCGTTTTCTCCACTATTGGTAAGCTGTTTGCATTCACATTTGAATTGGTATGGCAATGCGCCTATACGGGTGCGGCTAGGTAGCCAATCTAGCAGCTCCACGACTGTTCGGAAAGGTTTGAAACAAGGATCTTTGCTTAACCAGGCTATTTTCAATAATGCAATCTGAGCCATTACTAAAAATATTCCTCCATTCCTGATTGAGCCCATGTTGATCTCAGCCACCCCTGTTACTAAGACGATATTTTTCTACTATCAAACGATCTCAAGTTCTCCAAAATGCAGCTGTCATAGTCTGCTCTTTTTTCAATGAACCTGGGCTCCAAGTTAACTTCTCTAAAACTTTGATTATCGTCTGCGGTTCGTCTCAGCAGCCTCCCGTAACTATCAATGTTGGCCCAGTAACTATTTCCGTGGCGTCTTCTCTGCAATATTTAACTCTCCCGTTTGGTTCAAATGTTAAAACTACCAAAACACTTGTTATCTCAGCGTTGAAAGAAAATCTTAGAAAATCGTATGGGCTGCTTGCTCGAGTTAAGGACCAGTTTCACAAAATAACCCTAGGCAGACTTTGCAACGCTTTATTTACCCAACACGCCTTCATCATGGTCCCTTTATGTAGTTTTTTCACACTATCTGACCGGAATAAAATTAAATCTATATTCTTCCGTTTTTGCAAAGATCTTCTGCAGTTGGCACTTTTGACTCACAAGCGGTACATCTCCAGGTTCCGTAAGCACGAGAAAATATTGTCGACTTTCTACTTGACTATATAGTTTAATTGTGTTGTCTAAGTAATTGAGATGCTATTTTTCTCGTGATTTTATTTTCCTCTTAGTGCTTTCATGTTTCTTTCATTTCCCGCATCTTTGTACTCCTCTAAGTGCATTTCATGCTTGTACAGAGGGGTAAAATAAATTGTTATTATTATAAGTCTCTATGGAATCTGTTCACGGTTAATCAGCAAGGTGAATCAAAACACGCTATTTGTTGCCAGGTATCCACATGTTGCACACTATCCTGAAAATGTCTTTGTGGGATCAAGTTGAAGCTTTCAAGGAGTGTTGGGGGAATCAAGGGGATCTTGACTTGATGCAGAGGAGAAGCATCTAAAGATTGTGGTCTCTAATTTGCTTCAAATTCATGGCACTCTGAGTCCGTGTTGGACTAGAGTATATTCCTGGTAAAGGATGTAGACTGAAAGAAACATTGTGTACCCAGGCTGTCAAAATGGTGTATCTGTCTTATATCAGGACCAGTTTGAGGATACCGAGTTGAAATTTTCAGAAGGTGTATGGGGGCCAAGTGGACTTCTAAATTTGACCATGGGGGAAGGACAGAGGTAGATCGAAAGAAACCATGTATCCAGATTATCAACATTGCATATCTGCAGCATCTTGGGAACAAGTTGCGGAAAATGAGCTAAAACTTTCAGAATGTTTTAGGGAGGAGGCAAAAAAGTTTTTATATTTAGTGTTTTGAGGTTGACGTCAGGGCCAACAAATTACAACAACAACCAACAACAACAACCACTTAGAAGTTTTTGTCACTATTAGCCCCAGCTGGACTTTGAATGTATTGAATGCGAAGGAGCAAGGTAAATCAAAAGATAGTATATTCACCCAGGCTATAAAATGGCGTGCCTGTAATATCTGAGGTCAAACTAAATCTCTCACAGATTGCTTGGAAGGGCAAAGGGAATTCATATACTCAGTTTAAGGAAAGAGATAAGAATGCAAAATGATTTTGTCTCATAAAGATTGGTTCGTTCGAAAAAGAAATATACTTTTTATCTTAAAAGGCAAGAATTTATTGCATAAAACTACTGCAGATCTAAAATTTTGACTAAATATTCGAACTTTATCCAAAATACGTCTTAAGATTCGACATTTTAATTCTTAAAAAGGACGTATGCAGGTGGAATGGGTCCCTACCCATTCAGTCTGACCCCCCCCCCCCCCCACCGCCCAAAACGTTTGCTTGACTCGTAAAACCGTAATAAAATGACTATAAACAAATTTTTGATACATCTTTTAAGTTTTTTGTAACCCCTCCTCCCGAAGAAAATTCTTTAGTAACCGAATCTTAAAAAGAACAAAAATTACCATAAACAGGAGTAGAGCTACAGTCCCCGGTTTTATAAAATATTGACTGACCTTTCAACTTTTGCCTTAAATTTAAATTGTAATCCAAAATTTTTGTCCTCAAATAGAAAAACCGAGAAAATTTTATAGATATTCTTGCAATTGACTACTGTAAGATGAATGCCATTAAAAAAAATGAATAAAAATAAATTTAGAATAAAAATACTTTCGGATAACTTTTAAAATAAGAGTAAAGAGCCACATTAAAACCTAAAACGAGCGGAGATTAAGTTAAATAATGAGTCAAACTTAAAAAAAGCATAAATTAACCTGAATGATTAAAGGAAGATAAAACGAACAGAGATTATATGAATAGTCACATAAAACCTAAAAATTCCGGGGGGAATTTTCTGGCGGGAATGCCTAGGATTTTTACACTGATCCCCCAAAAACGTAAAATTGCTAAACCTGATTTACTTATCGAAATTTATTCCTTCCTTTGGCATTCTTGGTTCTGATTGGATTTAAACTATGACCCACATCCTTTGAATGTCTGGCTGGTTTTATAGACATTCTTACATTTTACTTCTTACACCTTACATTTTATTCTTACATTTATTTTATAGATATTCTTACAGTTGACTATTGTAAGATGAATGCCATTAAAAAAAAATGAATAAAAATAAATTTAGAATAAAAACACTTTCGAATAACTTTTAAAAGAAAAGTAAAGAGCGATATTAAAACCTAAAATGAGCTGAGATTAAGTTAAATAATGAGTCAAACTTAAAAAAAGCATAAATTAACCTGAATGATTAAAGGAAGATAAAACGAACAGAGATTATATGAATAGTCACATAAAACCTAAAAATAACAGATACTACTATGGCTGAATAAATAAAACTTAAGACAAGGAGAAATAACCGCAAATAAGAGCAGTACTACCCCCCCCCTCAAACCTTCCAAAGATTCATCTGCGCTTTATCGAAAAAAAATGTACTTTAGACAGTTTGAGCAAAGAAAAAGAAAGAAAAAAAAAGCCAGGACTTCAAGAAATTAACAGCACTATATTTTAAGACATACAGTCAAGTTTCATTAGTCGGATATATAGTAGTTTTTTATCGATACTTTCCTTAAAAAAAACACATTCTGTGTTAAGAAGTGTGCCTTACTTCCATCTTTTTAGTGTTTTAACGCCGAAATCACCACATTTTCCAAAGTTTAATCACGTTATTCCCTAAGCTTAAGTCAGAAAGGGAAGAATAATAGCCACATACCTTTACTCGTTGTTGTATTTTTTTTTACTTGATTGAATTTTGAGCCTGCAAGAGATTAAATAAAAAAATAAGTTTTTTTAAACTGAAAGTAATGAACGACGTTAAAACTTAAAACGAACAGAAATTATTCCGTATATGAAAGGGACTGTTCCCTCCTCAACGCCTCGCTCTTTACGCTGAAGTTTTTTATTGTTTAAAAAAATAGAGTTGTGAGAAACTTGGTTAAATGGCTTTCTCGAAACTTGTTTAATTTTATTTACGAACGTTTTTGTTAGTAATAAATATACGTAACTTACGAATTAAATTACGTAACGAATTTCTATATTCATAGATTTTTAAAACGTATATTAGGGGGTTCGCCCCCTAGTCAATACCTTGCTGTTTAAGCTAAAGTTCGAATTTTGTTCCAATTCTTTAAAAATGACCCCTTAAATTAGTTATGGTTTGTTATGATAATTGTTATGATGTTATGATTACGATAATTAGTTTTTTTTTTTTTTGGGGGGGGGGCTGCACTAAGTTGGTGGAGGTTGTGCTGTGATTTTTTTCTCTCTTTTCTTTTTTTATTTATTTATTGTTTGACGTTGTTGATAGCGATGTATATATCAGGGTTTTTTTTTTTTGAAGGGTGTATAGCCTAAACAAGTTTGCTTCTGGTGGTTGATTTATTTATTTGTTTGATTTAAATAAAAACCCTTATCAGTTATCAGTTATCAGTTAAACACAAAGGCCGTTAATTAGAATAAATAGCTCATATGACAGTATTAAGAAATCTTTGGCTTAAAGAGCGAGGTATTGACTAGGGGGTGAACCCAATCATATACGTAATATTTTCTTCTCGTTTTAAGTTTTGATGTTGCTCCTTACTTTCAGTTGAAAAACTTGTTTTTTTTTTAAATTTAATTTCTGATCTTTTTCTTTAATAATGCTGGGAAATCCGACGCCCCCTTCACAGCAATGTCCCTTCCGCGATGAAAACTTCCTTCGTGGAAAGATCCTCCCATGTAACTCACTACCCTCCCCCCCCCCACCTACCAGAAAAAATACCCCTGAAAACGTCTGTATACTTCTCAATAACCAATACTATATTTAAACATTGGGTAAAGTTCATAGCTTTCAGTCCTCCCCCCGGGGACTTCGGGGGATTAAGTCATCCTAAAAGACATAGTTATCATATTTTCGACCTTGCTGAACAAAATGGCTATCTCAAAATTTTGATCGGGTGACCTTGGGAAAAAAATGGGCATGGGAGGGGGCCTAGTTGCCCTCCATTTTTTTTGGTCACTTAAAAAGGGTACTAGAACTTTCAATTTCCGTTCCGATGAGCCCTACCACGATATTCTAGGACTACTGGGTCGATAAGATCACCCCTGGGAAAGAAAAACAAAACAGAAAAAAACAACAAATAAATACGCATCCGTGATCTTTCTTCTGGCAAAAAATGCCAAATTCCACATTTTGTAGATAGGTGCTTGAAACCTCTACAGTAGGGTTCTTCTGATACGCTGAATATGATGGTGTGATTTTCATTAAGGTTCTATAACTTTTAGGGGGTCTTTTCCTCTTTATTCTAAAATTAGCCAAATTTTCTCAGGCACGTAAATTTTGACAGGTAGGACTAAACTTGATGAAACTTATATATTTGAAATCAAAATTAAAATCTGATTCTTTTCATGTATCTATTGGTATCAAAATTCCGGAAAAGTCTTCTATCGGCATCTCTAATATTTCTTCATTTTTTAGAGTTTCGGTAACCATTGAGCCGGGTCACTCCTTACTTACAGTTTGTTGCCACGAACTGTTTGAAAATGATAAAATCTATTTTTTACAACGTTTTTTTTTACAAGATAACTCTCTGTGATCTAAGCATAGCTCTGAGCAAAAAGTTGAGTTTATATTTCCTTTTACAACCTTGTCAAAATCCCTACAGCCTCCTGCCAATACTTTAGGAATAAGATTAAAAAAACGATAGAAAAATGCTAACGAGTGTTACAGAAAAGGGGGAGTGGCCTGTGATAAATTTTCCCAAAGCTATTAAGATAAAAGTAAGATTATTTCTTGTTTGACTTTGCAGATATTTTCTGGAGGTGAGATAAGTCTCATTAGTCTAAGATCACAATGAAGCGAGTAACGGTTCTTCGTCAATTACTAGGAAAGCCTTTAGTTATTCCAGCATTATCAAATAATGTTTTCATTCAGTAAGTTATACTTTAAATATCCATATGTAATGATTTACCAATGGGCCGAGTAGAACCATGGCCTGGGCACACTGGTATCGGGGGGTCCATTGAAGCTATAAGTCAAGTTTTTCGTCGGCTACTATGAAGCCTTTAGTTGGTTCAATATTACCAAATAATGTCCGATATTAGCAAAGTAGAACTCTAGTCTAGGCATACTGTACTCAGGAGGCCTAGAGAAGCTAACTTGTTAGTTTAAATAATCATGTCGAATTATTTTATCCCGAAGGACCATATTGATTGTAGCCACCCATTTATAGACCGTATCAAAAGAAAAAAAAATAAAAGAAAGCAAATGGTTTATATTAAAATTGTGCTTGGAGAGACACATTATCAATAATTTCTAGAATTTAGATACAGTAAAAACACCTCAAAACACTAAACATTCTGTTCTTTTGGGTATTCTGTGTTAACTGTTCAATTATTGGATTACGAAAAATATGAAGAAAATAGCCTTTGTCCATAAAATTATAAAAATTCTCAAAAACGGGAATTCAAAGTCATATATACATTAGAAGAAAATATTTTTGTTGGGGCTGGTTTCTCCCCAGGAACCCCCCTCCCCGTGTGAAATTCCTTCTGGATAACCCACCCATGGAAAATTATCCGAAACGCAAAAATGATCTGCCACAGAGGAAGTACAAAATAGTTACCTCAAAATGTCGATTAGGTAACCTATGGGGTAAAAAAAGGACCAGATATCAAAATAGATTCTAGGACAGGGACTGGACGGTCTCCAGTCACTTTCGACTTAAAAAAAAGACAAGAACTAATCAATTTTCGATGGAATGAACATCCTCCGAAGATTTTGCGGCCACGGGAGGGAGATTGAGGATAAGGAGAGGACAACCCCCCTCCTATACGGAATAAATCCTCCTCGTTTTGGAGTTTAATATTACTCTTTAGTCTCATAACAACGACGTAGACTAGAAATATCCCCAAAAATCAAGTAGGATAATATATCAAATTCTACATCAACCACCTTCCTTAGAAGTAATTCTGCATTTATCTGAAGGCTCAATGGGAGTATGTTTTGTCCAAAAACATCACGAATGTATGTTGCTTGTTTTCTATTTTTTTTCTCCAGGGATGATCGTATTGAACTACGAATTTCAGAAGATCTGGAGAGGGTTCATTAAAAAAAAGTCAAAAGTTGTAAGTTTTTTTTTCAGCGGCGAAACAGACTTGAGGGCAATAAGCTGCCTTCCCACGCCCCTTTTCCCCCCAATATAGCCGACTGGAATTTTGATATAACTATTTGGTTCAGCCTAATTGAGAGGTCAGGCCCAGTACATATGCCTCTGGGGATGACATGGCCCTCAATAGGCCCGAGGGAAAGGGATGTAAGTTTTGTAATTGGTCCTTTGTTTACATACAGTATTTGTTACTGGGAAAAATACGGACATTTTTAAGGGAGTTTTCTTTGCGGGGTGGGGGATTTTCCACGTGGATAATTTTCAGCAGGGAGTAAATTTTCTGGAGGAATTTTTCTTGATTAATATACAGATTTTTTTAATTATTAGTCTTTCCTTCTCTTTGGATGCACAATTTTACATATAGAGAGAATGTTACGGGGGAATTGTCAGGAATAAATTTTCAGCAGGAATGTTCGAGGGGAAATTTTCTGGGGGAACTTTCTGGCGGGAATGCCTGGGATTTTTACACTGATCCCCCAAAAACGTAACATTGCTGAGCCTGATTTACTTATCGAAACTTATTCCTTCCTTTGGCACTCTTGGTTCTGATTGGATTTAAACTATGACTTACATCCTTTGAATGTCTGGCTGGATTTAGATTCCTATACCTTAACACCGTCGATCACTCATTTCTAGGATTTAGTCCTTAGACTTGAACAATACTGTTTTCCTTTCTGACACATGTAGGTTGTAAATTTGAAAGGTGTATACTGCATACACTCCGTTCAGTCATCATTTTGGAAATCAAGACTAATTTGGAATCTGATACTCTTTTGTGTTCACTTAATGTGCCCAATTGGAAAGGTATGTTTACTAAATTATTTATATTAAATAATTTATAGTTGTTTTATGGTGTGTTTTTTTTTTTTGGGGGGGGGGGTGTTTTGTTTTGTTGGATCCACGATGATGTAGAGAATTTTGTTTTGTTATTTATTGTTGGGTGATAGGAGGGTCGCTGTTTCGTGTGGAGTGTCGGTAAGTTTACTTCTTTTGTTGTAAAGTATATTTTATGTTGTTTTTTTCATCAGTAAACACTCGAATTACTAATTTATTTACAGTAACAAGTATTATTGCTGACACAGTAGTAAAATCGCCCCATTATCTATCATAGATTTCTCTTTTACTTTCATATTTATGAAATCATAGTGCCAATCGAATTGTCTGCGGTTGTAGATAACCATTTTTTTTTTTTTTTTTTGCGATAGATTATGGTTTTGTGCAGACAGGGTTTCTTATATCCTTCCCCCCGGGGGTTTGATGTTTCATAGAATACCAATATTTAAGACCACATATAATCAATCCCAGAACCAAGATAGTAGTTATGAAATATCCCCAAGTATAAGCTAATAAGCCTTTATAGTAAGTGGTTCTTTCTATTTCTGTTTGGTCCTTTTATTTTTTCTGGTATGGAGCTATCAATTAATTTCTTTAACATCTTTTGTACTTTCTTAATTTTTTCATTATCTTGTTCCAAATTTGTTGCTTTAAAAAGATTTATGTTGGGTATCGGTTTTATACCCCATTTGTCCATATTTATCTCCGTAATTTCCACCATTGGAGATGATATAATTGTCTCTCTTGTCGTTAAAACGACAGGATGGGGGAGTATTAACCAGGCCCATCCCTTCTATTCGTATCTCTCTTGTATTCTTCAACCCAGAAGAATTTTTGCATCTCAACTGTGCCATATAGGGTTGTGGAACGCTGAATATGAAATCATTTTCACTTATTTTTTTCCATAGTTCAAGATTAATTTCGCTCACTGTATCAACATCACATTCTTTTGGTAGGGGATTTCAGTGATCCATCTCCTCCCAAAGTTTAATAGCACAGATTTTTCTTGGGCGTAGATGCGATATAGTCCCTAAGTTGCAAAAGGGTAGTTTATCGTTTTGACATTTAATTATTTCCTGTTGCTCTGATATCCTATATTTTAAGTTGGAAATGGCTATATATGGGGGCAAATTATTTATCTTAATCCAGCTTGTGGTGTTCGCCAACCTTGTAGGGAAAGTATCTATTTGGAACAATGCGTATTCTTCATTTTTAACTAGGGGTACCTTTAAAAATATCCATAACTCCCCTTGCTTAATTTGCAAATAGTTTTCCGCCATGCTATAAAAATATAGAATATTCTCAAAATTTGGTTCTAGTCCTAGTCTCAATTGATAAGGTAAATGACTTTCTATGGTTTTGAGTACTTTTATTAATTTACCTAGGCTTAGAAGTCGTGCTGGTAAATTTTTTGTCAAAAGGGTTAGAAACTCTAACTCCAATTGATTAAATTCATGAGATTATTCCATGATGGCACTAGATAATAACTGTAGAGCCATCTGAAGATTTATATCTTCTATTATTTCACTTTGATTTCCTATTATTCGTTTTAGAGTTATGAATACTGCATTGGTTATCTCCTTTTTAAAAATGGAAAGCGTATTGATTGTTTGATTAACTTTTTCTTCGATTTTGGATATCCTTGTTTCGTGGTGTTTTAAGATGGTTAGTTGTTTGTCTACCAAGTGTAGAAGATTTTGATTTGTTACTTCGACTTTCCCTATTCGTTTTCCTGCTTCCTTCCACGTTGTCTCAGATACCGTACCGAATATATATTCTGAGATTTCCCCTACAATACCGATTAAGCTTCTTTTCTTTCTGGCCAATGTATTGTCTGGTTTGTTTTTGTTTTGTTTTTGTTTTTGCAGCGTAATTAACATTCTTTTTATATCTTCTACAACCCCATTAATTTGGTTGTTCAGTACATTGAACAACAAAGTTGCATGAGTTTGAAATAATGATACTTTTATTTCTTTTTCTATTACCTGAGGGGGTGTGAAAGGAGGTGGGTTAAAAGTTTTTTCTAATTCTCTTCTTGTCATTTCCAGATTATTTGCAAGTACCGTTACTTGGTTCTGGAGGGTATGTAAGGCTGAAGCATCAAACCTAATCGCGATTTGCCAGTAGCCTTCCATGGGTTTGATTGTATTCATTCTGCGAAACGATACTCCTTTTACAACCCTAAATTCGGCCGCAATAAGCTGGAGAAGCTTAAAAACGCAAATTATTGTCCAAATTCTCATCTGTAATAAATATTCCTTATATAGATCATATATAAACACTAAAAACAAAAAATTTTGAACGTGTTGTAAATTAACGCGTAATTCCTGCGTATTCTGCATATTCTTGGATCATTTGCAATTGCCTTGGCGTTATCGTCAATTCTTCTAATTCGGTTACTTCCTGTCTGACACCTTGTATTTTACTTTTTTGATAATAATCCAAACTGTTATAAGCCTAAATAGACTTTACACATACTGTGCCCATTATACACCCTACTAAAAATAATTCATTGAATTGAATGCTTTCTTCCCTTATTACTCTCAGTGTAACTTCTGCTTGACTAAAGGCTATTTCTTGTTCTAATTTTATATCTTTCAGCATTTTGGCCCAACTAATAGGTTCTTTAAAATTCTTTTTCCAAATTTCTACTAGATGTTTACTACCTTTTTTGAAAAAAAATTCTAATTTGCGTGGTAAAATTGTTTTAATTTTTAATGGAGTTAATTTATTAGTGTTTTCTTCTGATCTTTGTCTATTTTCTCTTTTAAGAATGAAATTTGTATCTTTGTGCCATAGATTAGATTCTGACATTGTCGATATAACTAGTGGAAAATTTGGTATTTCTCTGTCTTGAACACAAGTTCCATCTAGCGTAACGTTATTTGAAACCAACACTTCTGATGCGCTTACTTTTATAATTCCTTCAGTGGTTTCTGAAGGTTTAGATACTTCCCAATGGCATGTTTTTTGAATGCCTTGTCGATTTTCTAGAATTATGTTTTCCCAGCAATTTAAACTATTCCCATTTTGTGTCCTTTTTAGTCCTTTTTTGGTCAGTTCTAGTTTAAAAATACCATTTTCTAAAACGTCCATGACCCAAATTTTTTCTAGAGAAATTATTCTTTCTTGGTTGTTTTCTACTAGTACGTACGCTGAAGTTGATGTCATGGTCATTACTACTCCCTGTAGACCCCCTGTTGCCATTGGAAAAGTTTGATACATTGTAAATACGCTATTTTTCTGAACCAGGGGTATTTTCACGTTTATTCGGAGGTTTCCCGCTAATAAAATAAGACGCTTTTAATACCTTAGCATTTAATAGCTTAAGCATTTAATAGCTTTTAATAGCTTAAGGGGTCCATCGGATCTAACCCCGAAGGTAATTCACAGTACACTTCCTTTAATACAAAATACTGTATGTTTTGCAAAATCTCTTTTAACTCCTTTGGAGGCAACAGAAGTTTCGGAATCTGTCCTAACTCTAATAACCCTAATACTCTTTGAACTTCTATTGTATAATCACTTAAAATTTGTAGATGTGTCATTAGCTCTAACATGCATGTGGCTACATATTCTCCATATAACGGCTTATCTTCTTTACTTTCATTAATCAATAAATTCTCTATTCTACTGAATATATTGTAAATTTCCCCTAGAGTCCAATTTAAACTGGAGATTTTTTCATTCTGTGCTAGCCATAACGATTTTTTTTTCTTTTTCGATATGAAAATATGTTTTGCTCGCTATTTTTGTCTTTTCTTCCTCCGGGATATTGGCATGTATTATTTCCAAATAATATTTTGTATGTCTTCGAAAGCTATATTCGTTTTATTTTGTTCTTCTATTAGTGATTGAACATTAGCATTAGTACGGTGTTTCGTCATATGCATTATCGCTTCTACTTGTCTGTTTATTGCGTACAATTTTGCAAGCACCGATTGCTAGAAGCTATGGGATATATTCGCAATTATTTCATATCTGGTTTTTCGCGAAATTATTTATTCTTCTCGGTTACTAGTTTTCAACAAAAAGGCTTCGATTATCTTTTGATAAGAGTCCTTTTTTAATCTTATGGTATCTAGCATTTTTTGTAAATGTTCTAAATCTATTTCAAATAGGAGTTGCCAGTAATTCTCTACAATTCTCACCTGGCGTATTTGCATTATAATTCCTCCGTCAACTACTTGTACTTTCTCGCCCTCTAATTTTGTTTTTGTCATCTTAGCACTTTCTCCCAAGAATAATATCGATAAAACAGCCCACCAGTAAAACTCCCACATTGTCTACAAGAAGAAATTGATATTACCCTATGTCCCTCCGTATTCTTATAAAGGTTTTTTTTCCTCCCCACAATATGCTGTCTTACGCTTTATAGGGCTCTCCAGCCTATTAGGGGTTCTAAACAAAAATTTGGAAAATAAGTTCGTAGCCCTGATAATTCATTGGTTACTATTTTCCCGTTATCTTTGTATACTGTTTTTCTTAACGGGTCTAGACTGTGTGTCACTTCACAGGAGTGATTTGAAAGCCTGAGTATCCATTTTATATCACTTTTTTGAAACATTACTATCAGTTTCTTTGAATCTGCTTGTTCTTTTAAAACTTGTAACAATTCTTTGTTTTCTTTCGTTATTTTTGTGTTGGTTTTTACCACCCTTTTTAACTTTTGCAAAAAGCTGATATTAGGATATTTTCCTAGCTCTGAGAGGATTCGTATTAAAACGGTTAACATACATTCTTTTGAAAAGTCTTCTGTCACTACGGGGTGGCGCTTACTGGCTGTAATGAATTTGTTTAAACCCTCTTTGTCGCTTATTGGTGTTGAGAATTCGTGCGTCATGCCCTAGAATTTTATGTATTCATGTATAAATAAATTTTATTTATTCATGAATTTTTTTTTAAAAAGGATATCCTCATTTCCACAAAATTGTGTGGTTTTCATCGCAGACACATATTCCTTGTCTGTAGTATTTCACCAAAAATTAGTGCCTATTTCGTGCAAGAATGTTGTTTAGAGATAAGGGTTATCAGTACCTACTGTGGTTTCCCTATATTCTTTTATATTATTCGCGTCTGGTATTATCCTCAGTTTAATTTGCGCTTTAGTTTTATATAGTCATTGAGTGTAATTTGTCCCTTTCGTGATATTTTGACTATTACCTGTTCTACAAGTTTATGGGTTTAGTGCCAGTGTAGAAGCTTTTCTCATGCTATTTATTTTAGCATGTAGGATTTTACACGAACATTCAGCCCCAAACCTTCTCCAGTTTGACCGATATTTCTAATATCAATTTGGTTAGCTTGGTGGATCCCCCCCAATGACAAGACGTTCAGCAGTTTCGTTTTTAAATGCCAATTGCCCTGTCATTGGTGTGTTTCACCTGCAATGTCCTCGCCCTGGTTATTTCTGTTAATGGTATGTTGTGAATTTATTTAATATGTGAAATTAATTTATACCCGAGAAAACTTTGTTTTACACTGTGACCCATTTTTTAATTGTGACACACTTTAAACTGTGACCCATTTTATCGACGGCTTCTTGTTTATATATATATCATCCTTATTGGTAAGTGTTTAATTTATTATATCTTCTACTATTTATAACAAGATTACAGATAGCTTATACATGTCGCGAATTAATGTAAACTCTTGCTGTTTTTCCCATTATATAATTTTAAAATTCTTCAAAAACAATTTTTTTTCCAATTCGACTGAAAGTGTCACCGTAGAGAGTCAAAGGTTAGTAGATGCTTCGTATTTACTTAACAACGAGAGACCAGCAGTGATTGAGCTCACTCCAAATTTTCTAGCTTCCAATGACCCTATTTCAGTAGACTAACCTCCTTGGTTTTTTTTTATTATCCCCCCAAAATATATTTTTTCAATATACATATCAAAAGAATTGACTTTTAATGCTGATTCTAAATATGTATTATTTAAGTAGTTTCACAACACCTATTTAAAAGTTACTCGGCCTTACTTAATTTCTTTTATGAAACTTAGCCTAATTCGTTTTGACAAGTCTTGTCATTACACCATTCGCGAAGTTTTATCTCGTCTTGGAAACAAAATTTTTGCAGGAGGCTATGATGTCACTTCAGATCGGAGCTTATTTCTTTTCTCTGGGAACTTACGAGTATTTAGGCTAAAAATTTTGAATTTCTTTTCTACGTGACGGTAATAATTTTTACTGGCGATATATATTTGAAACAAAACTTTGATGTTATTTACATACCGATTAAAAAAGAAAATATAGATACTTCTTTAGAGGCTTTTTACTCGCTTTATTTTTATTTATTATTTTTTTTCCGTTATAATTGTTTTATTCAAATATTAATCTGATGGGGGCTACGCTTGTTCTGCCTTTCTCCGTTTCCTGGTCCGAATTTTGGACTCCAAATTTTTGCTTCTCCTCTTTATAATATTTGCAAGTTTTTCCGTGGTCTCTATAATGTGGTTTACAAGGCTCTGATTTCGGGCGCGGTTTCGTTGCCTCGTCAAATATCTTTAATCTTTGTTTCTCCTGATGTTTGGCCTTTTTCATAAGTGATTTAGCTACTTGTGCTGCTGACAAAGGAACTTGTTGCTGTCCCTCTGGTTTCTTTACTTTTCTCCATAATTTCTCTCTTAAAAAGGGTTTTCTTAACGATGGCCCAAGTTTAGTGAGATCGGTTTCTGTAGAAGAATTATCAGTGTCACATTCTGTTAGCTCGCGTCTGGTAGATGGCGTTTGTTCCAAAAGCCATTTTTGCGTAAAGACTGTAGGGGAGTCTAATGTATAAGAATCAGATAATTCATTGGTTCCCTCCAATTTTTCTTCTTCGGTGGATTTTACCTTTGGTTTGTCACGTTTTAAACCCTTATGTTGTGTTTGATGTTCTTCATCGCTAGTATCCGATGAGCAACGAATATTTCCCCTTTTCTCTTGTTTGTTGTGGAGAGTTTGTAGCCAAGACTGGGCTAAATACTCCTTCCACTCCTCCCAACCTTTGTGGTCATTAAAAAGGTCATAAAATTCATATGGTCTTCTGATTTACACTGGTGAAATTGTGTCCTCTATTTCTTCGTCTGAAAGAATAGGCTCTGTTTTCCACGGTTTTGAAAAATATCCCTTTTTCATTCTATTATGGTGTACTACTTCTTCCTTTTCCTTATACTGATGCTTTAGAACATATGTTAAAATTATTTGGTAGAATTTTTATAATCCTGTAGGGCCCATCCCATTTCGGTTTTAACTTTTTTGTCCCTTCCAGGTTAGTTTTGTACACGTAAACCAAGTCTCCTAAACAGTAATTTGTTTTATTTTTGCTTGTTCGGTCATATTTTCTTTTTTTTCTGTTTTCGCATCTTCCAGATTGTCTTTAACTTGTTCCATAGCTTTTTTCATTCGCATCACCATTTCTTGCTTATATTGGTCTAGGTTGTAAGATATTCTATCATTTTGTATTTTATCTAAACAAAATCTGGTATCTCTTAGATGTTGCAAAAAAATGGCGTTTCTTTTAAGGAACGTGAAAAAGCCGTATGTATTGCAAAGACTACAAATGGTAAATGTTCATCCCAATTTTCATTTTCCTCTCTTGCATGTATTCCCAGCATTTAAGCTAATTCCCTATGTTTATGTTCAACCTTTCCATTAGCTGCGGCCATATAAGACGATGTAAACCATCGACTCACACCCAGATATTCTGTAATTTCGTCTAATAATTTGGCTCTAAAGCATGGCCCATTGTCGCTAAGTAAAAATCTAGGAAAAATTCCTTGTTCCAAGAACAGGCGATTGACCAAAAACTTTCCCAATGGTTTTTGTCTTTTCGTCTTTAATTGGAAAAGCGTATAAGTATGAATTAAAATGGTCGACTACGGTTAGTACACACCTGTTTCCTTTCCTGGAAACTGTTAAACTTCCTCCTGTTCCCCAAATGTCTATTGACATTAATTCTCCCACCCCTGAAGGGGTGGGGTAGAGACCTAATTCAGCCCTAGGGGTCCTCGGTGGCAACTTTTGTTTGGCACACTCTTGGCAGGCAGCTTTGTATGAAAGTTTTTACTTTTGAGTACATTTTTGGAAAATAAAAATTTCTTTTCAGCCTCCCCATAGTTTTTGCTTCTCCCATGTGACAGCCAATCGTTGCATGTGCCATCTGTAAAATTTCTCCTTCCAGAGATTTTGAAATTACTGGAATAACTTTTAAGTAATTTTTTCTATGTTCTTAAGATGGTCTATGATATCTTACCAAAAGATTTTTTTTTCGTCCAGATCAAAATTATCAAAGTCCTTTAAAAAATGTTTAAAGTGCTCTGGCAGTTCCGTTCCTTTTGATAAAAAGGATTTCATCGCTAAACAAAAATCATCTTTATCTTGATGATTCGAAATATTTTCATTAGACAGTATTTCTAGCCCTTCCAGTTTGTTCTGGATGGTTGTTATCAAATTTCCTTCCGTATCTGGATTTCGTGACAAATAGTCTGGTAAAATGTTTGTACGGCCCTTTATATATATTGGGGTATATGAATATGCTTGCAGACGTAGTATCCACCGTGTCAGCCGGGCTGACGTATTTTGCATCGTATGTAGCCAAATTAATGATTTTTGGTCTACGCGTAAAATGAATTTTTTTCCAAGTAAAAATTGTCAAAAATATTCTGTAAAAACTAAAACTGCCAAACATTCCCTCTCAATTGTCGAATATTTTCTATCTGCCCCCGACAGTGACCTGCTGGCGTATTGTTCTATTGATTCTACTCCTTTAGAATTTATGTTTAATAATATGGCTCCTATACCGTACCCCGAAGCATCTGTTTGCAAACAGAAGTCTTGTGACAAATCTGGTAGTTTAAGTATTAGTGCCAGTAATAATTGCCTTTTTATTTCATTTAGCGCTTGTTTTGCGTCCGCTGGACATTCGAATTTACCTGATTTTCTCAAGAGGTTTGTCAAAGGTTGCACTATTGTTGCATAATTTTTAATATATCGTCTGAAATAGCTTAACAAACCACAAACTGATCTGCTGCTTTTTTTATCTTTAGGAGGCTGTAGATTTTCTATGACTGTAAATTTTTCTGGATTTGGTGGAATAGTACCTTGGTTTATCAGGTGTCCAAGAAAAACTAATTTTGGTACTATTATTTTTAACTTTTCTGGTTGTAATTTTAAGCCTGCTTTTTCAAATTTTTCCAGTATTTTTCTAAGTCCGACCAAGCTGTCTTCCAGGTTTTCATTAAACAAAATTAAATCATCTAAATAAGCCAAGGTATCTTTTTTTCTACCTGGTTCGTTATCTTTTAACACCAAATTCATTAGTCGACTAAAACAATTGGGACTAAATGACAAGCCGAAAGGCATACGTTCAAATGTGAACGTTCTTCCATCGTCTAAGATTACTGTAGCTTAATGCTTTGTTTCCGCATCTAAAGCGATTTGCCAATATCCTGCTATTAAGTCAAAACTAGTGTAATATTTTGTACCTCCTAGCGAATCTAAAATCGTATTAATTCTTGGTAACTTCATCACGTCTTTAACCGTGACGGCATTTAGTGCTCTAAAATATATACATAATCTCCAGGTGTTATTTTTTTCTGACTATTACTAGTGGAAAACACCAATCGCTAACACTTTCTTTAATTATTCCCTGATCTTCCATTTCCCTTATTTGGCTTTCTAGCCATGGTTTTCAATGATAAGGTGTTTTATACGGTGATTTTTTGATTGGTGGGCCCTCTTTTGATATCTTGTGCGTGATTAAGTGAGTTAATCCGTAATCAATCAATCATTTTATTAATACTAAACTCTATTACAAACGTAAAGAAAAATTATTTGGCCCAAGAAGCTTGGCTTGTTGTGGGCCTTACAACATAATAAAGCACTAAAACAACCATAAATATTACTATAAATTAAACAATATATATGAAATAAAGATTAAAGAGAATAAACACTACCATATAGTAAAAAAATATATATAGGGGAAAAACACAAAAAGGAGAAACACTAGGAAAAGAGAAAACAGGGAAAATAAACGAAGGAGAGAGAAATTACTAAACTGGAAAGACACGACGAATAACTGCCTTTGCAGACAGAAATAACGGGACATCTGGTGGGATTGAATTCCATAACTGAATTGATTTATAAAAAGCAGACCTCTGGGCTGCTGTAGATGAACGTTTGGGCAAAATAAGTCTACGAGAAGAACTACGTAAAAAATTAGAGTACCTACCTGAGCCTGTCCGTGAAAAAAATTTCTGCAGAGGCGGTGGAAGTGTACCTAGAAAAGCAGAATGCGCTAAATAAAGATTACTTTTACCCACAATACGAGCCAGTGGAGCTATTCGAGTATCATTATAATGATCAGAGGAAGGATAAAGCCGAGGGAGAAGAAAAGTAGCCTTCACTGCCCTATTTTGGGCTCTTTGAAGTGAGCAGAGAAGAGATTTATTAGTATTACCCCAGACAGAGCAGCAATAAGAAAGGTAAGGAAAAATAAAAGCATAATAAAGAGAAAGCATAACATCTGGGGGAAGAAATGAGTTAACCCGGTGCAACATTGAAGACTGGCGGAAGATGAGGGAACGGGTGTGAGTTATATGAGGCTTAAAAGAGAGAAAACAGTCAAGATACACACCAAGAAATTTCACCATAGCAGCTTGCAGTATAAAATCATTCCCATAAGTCAGGATGATTGGCTCCCTTACGTCTCTCATACGATAAGGGGTCCTGAAGTGTACAATGACACTTTTTTGGCTGTTGAGAGTCATACCATTTGACCAGCACCAATCTTTTACTTTATCAAGAAGACCTTGAGCTAGGGAAGTGGCAGATGGCAAGTCCACTGCAGCAATGAAAAATTTACTGTCATCAGCAAAAAGAATAGGGTGCACAAGGGGATGAAGACCATCAACGAAATCATTAATGTAAATTAAAAACAAAAGTGGTCCAAGCAAAGAGCCCTGTGCGACACCCTTCAATATAGGCAAAGTAGTGGAAGAATTACCATTAAACGAAACATACTGAGACCTTCCCGACAGATAAGACCTTAACCATTCTAGTGTGACTCCATGTACTCCAAATGAAGATAGTTTAGACAAAAGAACAGAGTGGTCAACCATATCAAAGGCCTTTGAAAAGTCAAGAAATAGACCCAAAACACACAAGCCCTTGTCCAGATTAACACGCACAAACTCTGTTGCATCTGAAAGTGCATACGAGGTAGAGAAAGTGGGACGAAAACCATACTGATGGTTAGTTATGAGAGAATTTCCTGCAGTCGTATTAGTACTAAAAACAAATGAAGAGAGTTTACGATACACAACTCTTTCAACAACCTTAGAGATGACAGGAAGAATAGAAATGGGTCTATAATTTGGAATTAGAGATGAATCACCTTTTTTAGTAATCCGCTTTGTGTCTTGGAAAAGTCCATTTGAAATCCCAAAGAATATTTTCCACCCTAGTTTGTACGTTTTCCGGTAAATGTTTTAAATCAAATTGTTGCAAAAAATCCGTTTTCGACATTCCATACTTTTCTGGTGGTTGCGGTTTTAATGAGGATAATTGTTCGTGGCTCGTGAAATTTACGCCTAATTCTGGACTGTTTGGAGATTTTATTTCTGAATTTGAAATCTTTTCCACTGATCCAAGTTCTATCTGGTTCAGTTTTACTTTATTATTACTTTGATTTGATAGTTTCAAGTATGTTATACCATTTTCAATTTTTATAACTTGATTTTCCACGAAAATCATGGGGTATTCTTTTATGGTATATCCTCCTATCATGGCATCCATTGTTTTAACCTTTCCTTCTTTTGTATTTAATGTTGCTAGAACTTGAGCTGTCGTTCCCCCTTCTATTGTGATTTTTCCGCTTATTCTTAGGTTATAATTCGAATCGTCACTTTCGTTATCTGTTGTTACGCAATTTTGCCTATTATTTTCATTTGCCTGGTTTATGGTTATTGTATCAGATATGGGTTCCCATACGATCCAATATTTTCTGATGGCATCTACTCCTAGAATACAAGGAAATGGTAGCTGCTTGCATATTATTACTGTTACTGTTATTTCTTTATCCCCTGTGCTAAATTTTAATGGACATTCTCCCAAAATTGTCAGCCTGTGGCCTGTCACTGATGTCAGGGTATTCTGGCATCTGCTTACGTGATTTTTGACACTAGGAGGAAACCTCTTAAAAAATTTCTCTCGAATTAATGATTTAGATGCGCCTGTATCTAGTAAACATGGTAAATTTTGAAAACACTCAATTTTAAAACAACGCAGAATCGGTAGACTGTTATTATTTGCATTTGTATCACAACCTTCTAAACTATATAGGGGCTTAGTAAGGAAACAGCTCTGTCGACCCTTACAGGCTGGTTTCTCCGTTTAAATGCCCACTGTTTGGCCAAAAGTTTCTGGGGTTATCCCAGTTTTCTTCAGCGTTGCTACTTTGACCCTGGGTATTGTTAACCGTTAGCCTCCTAGGCCTATATTCAGGAGTATTATTAGGTGTTTGCCAAGTATTATTTGTTCCCTGCCTTCCTAAATTTCTGCCCCCCTGCGTTCTGAACTGGTGGTTTGTCTTGTACGTCTGGCCTTCTTTGGGTATTTTATGCCAGCAATCTCCCGCATAGTGATTTGGTTTGCTACAATAATAGCTATCAAATTTTCTCTTAAATAGTTTGTTTGTTTCCTGGTTACTTCTAAATGTTTTTGATCTTTCATTGTTGGTTCCCCAACTATCTGTCTTTGGTGGGGGAGGGTGCCCATATTTTCTATAGTTATTAACTGCTAATCTCTCAAGGTCGTGGAATCTGTCAGCTACTTCCCTAGATGGCGACCCTCGGCCTCCGTCAAGCCTTTTTGGTTCACGATTTGGCTCCTCAAAGCTCAGCCTTTTCTGTCCCCTTTCATATTTTATACTTTCTTGGGCCCCTGTGTTATTTATTGACATCTGATCAAACCTTTTCATAGCCTCGTCAATTTTTACCTCTGTTTCGACTAGTATTATAGCCTGCTCTAAATTTTTAGGTTTCCGTGATAATATTAGTCTTAATAACATTTTTGGTAACCCTTGGGTAAAAGTATGTAGTTTTACTTTCTGTACTGTCTCGTCATTTCCGCCTTTCCCTAATTGTAAGCACACAGATCTACAAATTTTGTCTGCATATTCCCTGATACTAGTTGAGGTATTGAATGTGACTACCTCTGTTCTTAGCCTTTCGGAGATGCTTGTCTCTATAAATCTTGTTTTAAAAGATTCAATTAGAGTACTGATGTCCTTGGGCTCTTTTTCCTTAATTGCCTCAAAATGTTTAAGGGCGCTTCCCTTTAATCTGGCTGCAACGCATTGCTCTTTGACCTTATCCTCAAACGCTTCAGTTAGTTCGTCGAAAATTTTTAATTTTTCGATAAATTCATCTACGTCTGAATTTCCCGTGTATTCTGGTATAATTTTTGCAATTTCAAGTACTGTTGATAGGGAAGTCATTTTTTCCTCTGGTAAAGCCATTTTATTTCAATCTACTATTTTTATCTAGACCTCTCGACCCAGTTTTTCCAGCGGCCACCAGTTGTAGTAAAGTGTATTTTATGGTATTTGGGTGACGTTGTCGTAGATGTCTTTATTCTCCCTTTATAGGGGAGATAAACTCTGGCCCTAAGGTAATTAAACTTTGGTAGCGTGCCTTAGGCTATGACCGGACTAATGAGGCGTACCAACTGGGTATGTTCGAGGGACTAAAGATAGATCGTAGAGAGGTTGGCTATAATGCAATACTTTTATTCAATTAACATATAATAATCCCAGATATAGATATTCTACTGGGACTGGCTGTCCCAAGCAGACCACAAGTCTCAGAAACTACAATAATAGATAATAAGATACAGACACTTACGATGATCCGACAGGATTCCAAGGTATTTCTAAAAAACAACGGACCAGAGGTCAGTCCTGCATAAAGTAAAGTAACAGTCTCCCCCTTCCGATAAAATGTATCTTTTATACATTTTTATCAACCACACCTTCCTTTACCCAAACCACGTAATAGCTAGGAAGTGGTGATTTCTCAATTTCCCGTTAAACAGAAACTTGGCAGGATATGTTCCTTATCTTAATAAAAAGTGGTATTTCTAAACTTCGTATTTGCGTCTTAATATATTTTTACTAAATTCCAAATTGACTAAATTAGAAGCTTTACCAAACTTTTCCTTATAGATTTATAAATTAGACATTGTTTAGTATTGTTTATGCCAAGTTTTAATATTAGTCATTTATTCTATGTCGTTTCCCAAGTAATGGGCCATTGAGCCCTTTGGGATATTGTTTTTGTTATTGTTACTTATGGAAATAAATGGAACATGAACTTGAACTTGAACTGAAAGGTGTGGGAGAAATAGTAACTGAGAAAAAAAGTAACAGCAAAATGTCAGCTCCTGTGTCTCAAATGCTACAATGCATAGGTCACCCATTTCCCCCTGCGAAAAGGAAGTCAAGTTTTCCAGCTATATAAAATTACCATTATACTCACAGATTTTCAAACAGTTCGTGGTAACGAACTGTAAGTAAGGAGCGACCCGGCTCAATGGTAACCGAAACTGTAGAAAACAGAATTTTGATACCAATAGATACATCAAAAGAATCAAATTTTAATGCTGATTTTAAATATATAAGTTTCATCAAGTTTAGTCCTACCTATGAAAAGTTACGCGCCTAAGAAAATTTGGCTGATTTTCGAAAAAAGGCGGAAACACCCCTTAAAAATTATAGAACCTTAATGAAAATCACACCATCCTATTCAGCGTATCAGAAGAACCCCACTGTAGAGGTTTCAAGCACCTATCTACAAAAATGTGGAATTTTGCATTTTTTGCCAGAAGAAAGATCACGGATGCGTATTTATTTGTTGTTTTTTTTTTGTTTTGTTTTTTTCCCAGGGGAGATCGTGTCGACCCAGTGGTCCTAGAATATCGTTGGAAGGCTCATTCGATCGGAAATTTAAAGTCCTAGTGCCCTTTTTAAGTGACCAAAAAATGGAGGGCAACTAGGCCCCCTCCCACGCTCATTTTTTATCCAAAGTCACCCGATCAAAATTTTGAGATAGCCATTTTGTTCAGCAAGGTCGACAATATGATAACTATGTCTTTTAGGATGACTTAATCCCCCAAAGTCCCCGGGGAGAGGGCTGAAAGTTATGAATTTTACCCAATGTTAACATATAGTATTGGTTATTGGGAAGTATACAGACGTTTTCAGAGAGGATTTTTTCTGGTAGTAGGGGGGGGGGGGAGTGGGTCGGGGGTTATTTGGGAGGATCTTACCATGAAGGAATTTTTCATGGGAGAAGGGGCATTGCTATGAAGGGGGTGCCAGATTTATAAAGATCAGATAAAGATCAGAAATTATATTTATAAAAAAACAAGCTTTTTTAACTGAAAGTAAGGAGCAACATCAAAACTTAAAACGACAGGAAACATTACGTATATGATTGGGTTCATCCCCTGGTCAATACCTCGCTCTTTAAGCCAAAGATTATTTAGTACTTTCATAAGAGCTATTTATTCTAATTTACGGTATTTGTGATTAAGGGGTCATTTTTAAAGAATTGGAACAAAATTCTAACTTTAGCTTAAAGAGCAAGGTATTGACTAGGGGGCGAACCCTCTAATATACGTATTAAAAATATAAGAATATAGAGGTTCGTTACGTAAGTTAATTCGTAAGTTACGTATATTTATTACTAATAAAAACGTTCTTAAATAAAATTAAACAGGTTTCGAGAAAGCCATTTAACCAAATAAATGTAAAATTTATATTCAAATTTTTTTTTTATTATTCATGTATGGTGAGCCAAGATCAAAACCTGCATTTTTTAAAAAAACGATCAAAAATTAAATAAAAAAAAGCAAGTTTTTTAACTGAAAGTAAGGGACGACGTTAAAACTTAAAACGAACAGAAATTATTCGTAGATGAAAGGGGCTGTCCCCTCCTCAACACCTCGCTCTTTATGCTAAAGTTTGACTTTCTCACAACTCTATTTTTTTTAAACAATGAAAAACTTTAGCGTAAAGAGCGAGGCGTTGAGGAGGGGACAGCCCCTTTCATATACGGAACAATTTCTGTTCGTTTTAAGTTTTAACGTCGTTCCTTACTTTCAGTTAAAAAAACTTGTTTTTTTTAATTTAATTTCTTGTAGAAGCCATGCAAAATAAAACTATCGCAGTGGAAAACTTTATGTTCCCTCTATTGCAGAATTACGAAGACGTTAGAGAAACCTTTAGGTTATGGGCACGCAAATTGAAGTTGTCACCCCCAGATCCCAAAACGTTCTTGATGAGGGGGGGGGGATTCCAAGTTCTAGTAAAATTTTCTGAAATTTTATAGAAAGTCTTCCATATTTTCCTGGAATTTATTGAGGTTTTGACGGAACTATTTCGATCACTAATAACATGTACAATAATCAATATAAGACAAAATTGATTTTGATAAGTTTATCACTTAAACTAAACATTGAAAACTTTTGAACCTTAAATGTTAATCCATAGACGTTGCGTACTGATAGGCTGTGTTTTCCATGTGTAAAAGTTATTCTGGTAAGACGTGTATCGGAATACCTGGAACATTCCCCCTGGAAAGTTTCCTCATGCGGAAAACTTCCCCTGGACAATTCTCCTGTAACATTTTCTCCATATGTAAAATTGTACATGCAAAGAAAAAGAAAGACAAATAAATAGAATTCTGTTTATGAATATGAAGGAATTTTTCTCGGAAAATTTTCCCCTTGGAAACCCCCTCCCTCCCCACAGAAAACTCCCAATTCAAAAATTCCCGAGTGTTTCACAATAAAAATACTATTCGTAAACAATGGACACATTGCAAGATTTACAGGCCTTTCCCTAGGTACTAGGGAGGGGGGCTGTAGGGGATCATAAAATCCCTAGAGGCATATTTATTGGACCTTTCAAGTATTGCAAACCAAATTGCTATCTCAAAATTTCAATCGGATGTCTTTAAGGTAAAAGGGTGCGTGGGAAGGGGACTAGTTGCCTTCCAATACTTTTGGTCACTTAAAAGGGAACTCAAACTTTTACTTTGTTTGAATGAGGCATATTACAATCGTCTGGGATTCTTAGCTCAATACGATCATCCGTAGTAAAAAAGAAGAAGAAAAACAAGCAACACACATCCGTGATCTTTTTTGACAAAAATAAAAAAATCCAAAATTTTTTCATATGAGAGCCTGAAACCTCCACTATAGCGATTCCTGATCATTTTGTAGTTGGGGAGGGGGGCATTTGCATCAAAGGGTAGATTTTAATCCAAAACATCCTAGCTCTCATTGAGGATTCAGATAAATACTGAATTAGTTCTAAGGAAGGGGAATGGAGATAGAATGGAGACAGATTTGCAAACAATCAAATTACATGTGCAAAAAAACTATGCCCTTGTCAGGGTCATATCAATTGAGTTCTAACAAAGAATTTAAATTTCTTTATCCCTTTAACATCCCCAGAATTTTTTTTTCTTGATGAATAAAGGATATCCAGTGACAAAATGATAGTCAACCGACAAAAAATATCTACTAATAACACTTAATTCAATAGTGAGGGCTTAGTAAGACTAATTTATGAAAAATGCACCCTTTATTGATCTGCTCAGATTCGTGGAGACATACATTGGAATGGATTGCAGCAGTAGGGGGTGATGTCTGTGTCAATTGAAGCATTACTACTCCAGTAACATAGTTTAAGCTTGTACACGCTGGAACTTTCGAAATAAATGCATAAATTACGATAGGTCTTATGTTTTAGGACAAACTAATTAACGGACAAGCTAATTAGCATTAGCTTTCATACATGGTGCGCTAAAAATAATAGGATTTTTCGGATTTAAATAAGCTGCATATTTTGAGACTAACTTCAAGGAACACGTCATCACTTGTCTTTTTTGGGACAAATTACGTTTGAAACGTACCATTCTAAAGCTTTGAGGGGGACAACTATGGTGAAGACATAAAATCGAAGTGTTGCTCCCGCAGTAAATTTGCCGGCGAAGCCCACCGAAGATTGGGCACGTTATCTAAACGATGTAGGATCAGTTGGGTTTGGCCTACTCAGCCTGAATACGTAGTAAGGCCAGACATGTAAAGCTACAGGGAAAACCATTTTAATGTTGATGGCTAATCATGGTGACGAACAATTTGTAGGGTGTAATGTCGGTCTTAAATAACCGTTAGTACAAGTGTGCAAATGTATTATGATATTATATGATCGTTTTACAAAATCTATCAGAAAAAATTTAATTTCGACTACTTTAAAGTAAATATTCACTTTGATTAACAATGCAGTTTAAGAACAGCGTATATTTTGACAGGGCAAGGAATGGCCACCACGTTGCACAAAGTCGACTAAAGCGAAAAAATCTTCAAGATGAATTTAGACATGTGTTTCCAAGGATTGTCGAGGAACTGACAGAAGACAAAGAGTATAAACATATTCCATTTGCAACAAATTGGCAAAAAGAAGTAAGTATCTTCAATCGCTTTTTCGTATACTATATCCCAGTTCACATTCTCATATCAGGAGAATGTACAGTTTATATGTAATCTGAACGTAATTTTTATAAGCAATCGTTCAGAGCTAATCTGAGACCCTACTTCCCTGTATATAACGCCCTATAATTTTTAACCTATGTACCTCCAGTTCCACTATTGAGTTACCATGCCTTAGATGCAAAAGATAGAATTTTGTGTGCAGCCCTTATAATAAGAAGTTAAAATCAGAGCCAAATTGACTTGCCTATCCTTTTATATTTCCTGTGGAGCCTGTGTTTTTTTGTCATATAGCACATGTCTATTTTTTTAATAAAAGTTAAGCTGAATAGGGATCATGTGTTTGAGAAGTTTTAAGCTTTATTCTTTTTTTTAATGCATTTCAAATGGATGAAAAACCAATTATGTTTCCAAAATCTTTGCAATTATACTGCAACAAAATATTCTTGGTATATAAAAAACTATTAAATATATTTAGATTTTATAAGCATTAAGTATGAGTTATGCTCAAGAATTAACATGGTCCTTGCAGAAATTGGGCGAGGCAATTGATCTACCAGTTCTAAAAGTCATTTAAAGTTCAAAAGTAATATAAAATCACCAAGACTGTATCCATTCCTTAATTACTAACTTGATACCGAATTACCTTTATGGGGAATCTGAAAGAAGCCCTCTCGGCAAAGCCGTATCCAGGGGGGGGGGCTAGGGGGGTTTGAGCCCCCCCCCCCCTAAATGTTTTTTTGACTCGTAAAAAACGTTACAAAAATGGGCAAGAACAATTTTGTACACATTTTTTGAGTTTTTTTTGTGTACCCCCCCCCCCCCCCCCAAAAAAAAAAACCTCTGAAAAAAGTCCTGGGTACGGCCTTGCCCGTCGGATATCTATGGGAGACGGCTGATCGAATCCTCAGTTTCAAAAACTCATATCAGTATAAATACTAATATAGAGAGGATTAAAATTAAAAAGAGATTTACCAAGTGAATATACCTCCATGTTGGCTTTCCCCTATGACCTTTCCTAACGGGTTTAGTGTTAAACAAACATTCTCCAGATCAAGTATATCTGGTATTTTCATTTATCATAATTTGAGCTTGAAATTATTTCTAACTTGACCCCTATTTTAACTCAACTGAATTTCCTTTTATTTTTTCTAAAGTTGCTGCGATGAACCATTTATTTGAGATGCTACCTTGTTAGAATTTTCGATCGCTCCATAGAACGTGACGCGACGACACCGCTTTCTCAATCAAGACTTCCTCTTCTGAGACCTTGAAATACTAGAGACCTACGCGGTAGATGTATATCAAAGTATAATCATCTACTGAACAAGTACAGTCAAAACTCTCCAAAAGTGACCCCGCGTACCTCAGCGCCTCTAGAGGGAAAATGTTGTACTACTTAATCGCTCCGAGCCAATAAATTAAATTTAATACAGCTTTTACGGAACAAGTATAATCACCTACGGAACTTGTGATTTAGTCGCCAGGTTCGCATAGGTATGGAATCGTCTCCGGAGACGCGGACAAAGGGTCACTTTTTTGTGTGGAGAGGATAGGTTTTGTCAGTACTTGTTCAGTATGTGTTTATACTTTGATGTAGATAACTGTGTCTCGTACGCCTCCTTAAAAAAATCACTGAAATTTAAATTGACCTAATAAAGGTGTTTTATTCAAATGGTAAATGGAAAATAGAGCAGCATTAAAACTTTGAAAAATATGTGCGCAATAAGTATCACAGTTATGGCCGTAAATACTAAATTCAAAGTTAAACAAAGGTAATCTATATTTTAAAGCTTATAAAGAAAAACCCTTAGTTAATATAAAGACTGTGTTGATATTTAAGGTAAAAAAAGAACCATTTTGCTTATCTGATGATTGGCTGGGTATTTGAAATATTAAATAAATATTCAGAAGAAACCTGCTAGAAGCCGAAAGGAGCCTATTGTAAATTCAAGGTGCTGTTTATCAGAAGAAGAACACGATATAGCAAAAACTTTGGAAATTTAAAAAGACAAAATAAACAACAAAAATATAGAAATGCATTTCGGTTCAAAGCGAAGTGACCGTTTATTAGGTTAAAAATATGATAGAACTAACAGTTCATTCTTTATTAGGTGCTTGAAATCAATTGTACACGAGGTAAACTAAATCGAGGATTCACTGTAGTTGACACATCAATTTCTTTAAAAAACGGGAAACTAACAGAGGAAGACCTACAAGATGCTTACATTATTGGCTGGGGAATAGAGATGGTAAGTGAAAACACAAATTGTTTGTTACGAAAAACTGTTTGCCTCTTTTTTTTAATGTTATTATTCTTTTACTTCCACGAAAAAATATCACAAATATAAGAGTTTCGTTCTTTTATTCCGATCCTCTTAAAATATTCCAATTTTTTACGTTACGTGAAACGAATTAGAAACTTGAAGCTGTTAAAATATTCAATAAAATGAATAAAATCTAATGTACTCTATCCAGATATCCCATTTCTTCTTTTTTACAGAAATAATGGGGATATTATTGGTCGACGTTTACAGCTTTAATCTTGGCTTCTTGATATTTACGCCAAATTCCTTTGTCTCTGCTTTAATAATCAATAAGAGGTTATTACAACTTTACTTTTGTAAACATCTTTTCCTTTTCATTTTGCACAAACGATTGCAGAATTAGCTCAGGATTACCTGTTTTGTTTCTATGATATTAATTTAAAGAACTTTTTCCACAAAATAAATTTTTAAAAAAAGTAAAGAACTCCTTTATACCAAAAATTAACAAAAATAGAATCAAATAATCTACCAAGCATACGACTACCACAAATAAGTATCAATTAATAAATGAAACCCAAAACAAACAGAAATTAAAATAAATAACAGAGTCAAACTCAAAACGAGCAAAAATATTCAAATGAATTTACTGAAAAAAAAAATGTGCATTGTCAGTTTAATATACATATGCTGATATTTATTCCTTAAAACCTTAATTAATTTTTGATTTCTCGAAGTTATAAAAATGAAAACTTTTACAAGAATTTGTTTCAGTAAAGTACAAATTATATTCTGGCTTTCAGAAAGCATAGGGGTTTAGAACCCTACTCATATTAATTTCTACTCGTTTTGAGTTTGACTGTTATTTATTTTGATTTCTGTTTGTTTTGGGTTTCATTTATTTATTGACACTTATTTGTGGTAGTTGTATGCTTGGAAGATTGTTTGACCCTATTTTTGTTAATTTTTGGTTTAATGGAGTTCTTTACTTTTTTTTGAAAAACCTATTTTGGTGATCAAGTTTTTTAAATTAATTTCTGTTCGTTTTATATTGACATAATATTTTTCAGGGAAAAACACTGAGCCTTTTCTAAAGTTAAACAACGATCCCTTCAATAAAAACCTTAAATACCCCTTGGGCATAACTTACAACCCTTGCCCCTAATCTCTGGGGGTTTCGTTCAAAACCAAAAGCCTTGCTGTATGATATTTAGGCTATTTTGAATAGAATGGCTATCTCAAAATTTCTATTAGATGTATTTTGAAACAGTACGATGTGTGTATGGAGGGGTGAATAGCTGCCCTCCGATCACTTTGATTCTTATAAAGAGCACTAGAGTGTCTGATTACCAATCCAATGAGTCCCTCTAATGTTTATATGACCATATTTTTATAAAAGCCTTATATGCCCCTAGGGAAAAACTTACAACCTTTGCCCTGAGGGCTGGGGGGATTTGTTGTCCTCAAAGACATAATTTTCAGACCTTTCAAATACGCTGAACAAAAAAATGATGGGCGTGGGGGGGCATTTGCCCTCCAATCGCTTTCGACTGATGAAAAGGGCACTAGCCCTTCCAACTTACAATTGAATGAGCCCTTTTTGAAGCTTCTACGACAAAAATTTCTATAAGAACCTTATAAGCCCTAAGGGCATAACTTAAGGCCCTTGTCCTAAGGGCTATGGGGAAGGGTTGAAAGACATAATTTCAAGACCTTTCAACTGCGTTGAACAAAATGCCCATATGAAAATGTTGATCGTAAATGTTTGGGGAAATGATGGGCGTAGGGGGGGATTCTCCCTCCGATTACTTTCAACAATTAAAAAGGGCAATAGCCCTCTCATTTTCCCATCGAATGAGCCCTTTTGAAGTTTTTACGACAACGATTTCTATAAAAAACTTATATGCCCCCAAGGCATAACTTAAAACCTTAGCCTTGAAGGCTGTGGGGGAGGGAGGGTTGTCATAGTCAAAGATATAATTTCCAGACCCTTCAACTACTTTCAACAAAATGGCTATATCAAAATGTTGATCGGAAGTGTTTGGGGAAATTATGAGTGTGAGGGGGGTATTCGCCATCCGATGGCTTTTGACTATTAATAAGGGCACAAGCCGTCTCAATTCCCAATTGAATGAGCCATTTTTGAAGTTTCTACGACAACGCTTTCTGTAAAAACCTTACATGCCCCAAGGGCATAAATTACAACCTTTGCCCTGAGGGCTGTGGGGGGTTTATCATTCTGAAAGACATTATTTTCGGAAAAATCTCAAAACTTTTGTTGAACGTCTTTGGGGAAATGGTGGGCGTGAGAGGGGGGTTAGTACAATCACTTTCTATTGTTAAAAAGGGTACTAGCCCTTTCAATTAATAATCGAATGAACCCCTTTTGAAGTTTCTACCTTTTCTATAATTACTTATATGCACCCAGGGCATAACTTACAACCCTTGCTCTGAGGGATATGGGTTGTTGTCATCCCCAAAGACCTAATTTCCAGAAGTTTCAACTACGTTGAAAAAAAATGTTTATCTCAAAATTTGGATTAGATGTGCTTGGAGAAATGGTGGGTGTGAGAGGGGGGCTAGTTGCCCTCCAATAAATGTCTACTATTAAAATGGGCACCGGCCCTTTCAATTTCCAATTGAATGAGCCCTTTTTGAAGTTTCTACGACAACCTTCTCTACAAAAACCTTATATGCCCCCAGGGCATAACTTACAAACATAGCCCTAAGGGCTGTGGGGGAAGGCGGTTGTTTCATCCTCAAAGAGCTAATTTCCAGAACTTTCAACTACGTTGAACAAAAGGGCTATATCAAAGTTTTGATTAGATGTGTTTGGGGAAATAGTGGGCATGAGAGGGGGGATAGTTGACCTCAAATTACTTTTGACTTTTAAAAAGGGCACTAGCCCTTTCAACTTCCAATGAAATAAGGCCCTTTAGAACTTTCTACGACAACGCTATCTATAAAAACCTTATATGCCCCCAGGGCATAACTTACAACCCTTGTCCTGAGGGGTGTGAGAGGGGGGGGGGGGGTTGTCATCTTCAAAGACATAATTTCCAGAACTTTCAAAAAATGGCCATTTCAAACCTTTGATTGGATGTGTTTGGGGAAATGGTGGGCATGCGAGGGGTGCGAGGGGTGCCCCAAGGCACAACTTACAACACTTGCCCTGAGGGATGCGGGGGGGGGGGAGTTGTCTTCCTCAAAGACATAATTTCCAGAACTTTCAAAAAATGGCCATCTCAAACCTTTGATTGGATGTGTTTGGGGAAATGGTGGGCATGCGAGGGGTGCTAGTTTCCCGCCAATTACTTTCGACTATTCAAAAGGGCACTAACCCTTACAATATCCAAACAAAAGAGCCCTTTGTGAAGTTTCTACAGCAAAAGTTTCTATAAAGACCTTATATGCCCCCAGGGCATAACTTACAACCCTTGCCCTGAGGGCTGTGGGGGGATGTCATCCTCAAAGACATAATTTCCAGTACTTTCTACTATGTTGAAAAAAAGGGCTGTCTCTAAAGTTTGATTGGATGTGTTTGGGGACATGGTGGACGTGAGAGGAGGGCTAGGTGCCCTCCAATCACTTTCTACTATTAAAAGGGCACTAGAACTTGCAATTTTCAATTCAATGAGCACTTCTTGAAGTTTCTACGACAACCCTTTCTAAAAAACCTTATATGCCCCCAGGGTATAGCTTACAACCCAGGCCCCGAGGTCTCTGAGGGGGTTTATCATCCTCAAAGACCTAACTTCCAGAGCTTTCAACTATGTTGAACAAAATGGCTATCTCAAAATACTGATTGGATGTGTTTTGGGAAGTGGTGGGCGTGAGACAGGGGTTAATTGCACTCCAATCAGTTGCACTTTCTACTATTAAAAGGGCACTAGTCCTTTCAATTTCCAATTGAATGAGCCCTTATTGGAGTTTCTACGACAACCCTTTCTATAAAACCTTATATGCCCCAGTGCATAACTTACAGCCTTTACCCTGAGGGCTATGGCGGGTAGGGGGGGGGGGAGCTGTCATCCTCAAACACCTAATTTCCAGAACTTTTAACTACGTCGAAAAAATGGCTATTTCAAAATTTTGATTGGATGTGTTTAGGGAAAAGGTGGGCGTGAGAAGGGTTCCAGTTGCCATACAATCACTTTCAACTATAAAAAACGGCACAAGCTCTTTCAATTTCCAATCAAATGAGCCCTTCTTGAAGTTTCTATGACAACCCATAAAACCTTATATGTCCCCAGTGCATAACTTACAACCCTTACCCTGAGGGCAATGGCGGGGGGGGGGGAGCTGTCATCCTCAAACACCTAATTTCCAGAACTTTTAACTACGACAAACAAAATGGCTATCTAAAAATTTTGATTGGACGTGTTTGGGGAAATAGTGGGCGTCAGAGGGGTGTCAGTTGCCCTCCAATCACTTTCAACTATAAAAACGGCACTAGTCCTTTCAATTTCCAATCAAATGAGCCCTTTTTGAAGTTTCTACGACAAAACTTTCTATAAAAACCTTATATGCCCCCAGGGTATAACTTACAACCCTTGCCCTGAGGGCTCTGAGGGGGTTATCATTCTCAAAGACCTAATTTCCAGGACTTTCAACTACGTTGAACAAAATGGGTATCTAAAAATACTGAATGGATGTGCTTGGGAAAATGGTGGGCGTGAGAGGGGGGTTAGTTGCCCTCCAATTACTTTCAACTATTAAACAGGGTACTAACCCTTTCAATTTCCAAGCGAATGAGCCCTTTTTGAAGTTTCTACGACAACGCTTTCTATAAAAACCTAATATACCCCAGGGCATAACTTAAAGCCCTTGGCCTGAGGGCTGTGTGGGGAGGAGGGTTGTCACCCTCAAAGACCTAATTTCCAGAACTTCCAACTACGTTGAACAAGATGGCTATCTCATTAGTTGATTGGATGTGTTTGGGGAAATGCTGGGCGTGAGAGGGGGGTTAGTTTCCCTCCCTTTACTTCCGACTATTAAAAAGCACACTAGCCCTCTGAATTTCCAGTCGAATGAGCCCTTTTTGAAGATTTTACGACAACGCTTTCTATAAAAATCTTATATGCCCCCAGGGTATAACTTACAATCCTTGCCCTGAGAGCTGTGGGGGAGTGTCCTCCTCAAAGACAAAATTTCCAGATTTTTCAACTACGTTGAACAAAATGGTTCTCTCAAATTTTTTATTGGATTTTTTTGGGAAATGGTGGACGTGGAAGGGGTGCTAGTTACCTCCCAGTTATTTTCGGCTATTAAAAAGGGCAAAAACTTTCCAATTTCCAATCAAATGAGCCCTTTCCGAAGTTTCTACGACAACTCCTTCGATACGAAGTTTCCTGGTCTAACGGATAAAAAAAATAATACATTGTGCCAACATCGATCTTTACTTAGGCAGCGCTATTGCGCTGCCTATGATAATGTTTTCCTCAACTAAGAAGATTAGGACGAAAAAAAAAAAAATCCAAATCTTCTATAAAATTTATTGAGTTAACTAATCCATGAAATATATATCAGTACAGTCTTAATTTTTACAAACACTTTTTAAATTGTGTATAATCGAATTTATAGAACAACTCAATTACATT
Source organism: Artemia sinica (assembly GCA_027921565.1). Classification (NCBI taxonomy): domain Eukaryota; kingdom Metazoa; phylum Arthropoda; class Branchiopoda; order Anostraca; family Artemiidae; genus Artemia; species Artemia sinica. The sequence goes on along the minus strand of CM051266.1, from coordinate 39,738,600 downwards.
CTCTCGAATATAATCATTTAACACAAATACGCTTGCAAATATATTTAAATATGCTGAAAAGTATATTGACGTTCTCTTAATAAAATAATTAGCCTGAAATCCAGGATTTGAAAAAGTACTCTGCATCTCCTTTCAATTTGGAGGTATTGGAGACATTTTATTAGCGAGATTCGGCAAAAATGGTCATGCTTTGTAATCTCTTGAATATCTGTCAAATATTTTAACATATGTTTTTGAAGTAATGTGAATTCCTATCCAATGTCCTTCTCTCTGTCTTAAATCATTTATTCACAAATATGGTTGTAGGGTAGCTAAAAATATTTATTTCGCTTAGATAATCAGAAGGAATGCATAAAGTATTAATTATACTATTCTCAAAATCATTTTAAAAATACTGTCAATCTGTAAAGTATTCATTATGAGGAGAAAGATACAGGGTGTATTATCTGCAGTAAGTTTTAATATACACTCGTAAAATACTAATAATAAAACTGTGGTCCAAAAAACTTCGCTAAAGTGTTCTACTAAACATGTCCGTTTTTTCACACGAGTTAAATCATTACTACCACCTATTTCGTAAACAATTTAAGATTTATTTTTGGCCCATTCTTCATACGCAACGGAACCCTCGAAATTATAAACATCTTGTGATAGGGCTCGAATAGTTAGTCAGAGGCAACGCTATAGCGTTGCCTATAGCAAAGGCCATACGGCTCCAATGTTTTATTATTTATTTATTTATTATTTTTTTTCCCAGAGGCACTTTATCTGGAGGGGTCGTCGTATAAACTTCAAACAGGGTTTATAGGAATATCGTATAGACCTCTCTGAAGTTTATACGAGCATTCCAGCCATAAGAACCATATATGCCCCCAGGGCATAACTTTTAACCCTTGCCCCTGAAGACTGTGGGGGGAGTGTCCTGCTCAAACATATAATTTCCAGAACTTTAAACTACGTTGAACAAAATGGCTATATCAAAATTTTGATTGGATGTGTTTGGGGGGCGTGGAAAATGGTGGGCGTGGAAAAGGGGAAAAGGGTGTCAGTTGCCTTAGAATCACTTTCGACTATTAAAAAGGGAACTAGTCATTTAAATTTCTAATCGAATGAGCCCTTTCTGAAGTTTCTACGACAACGTTGTCTATACAAAACCTTACATGCCCCCAGGGCATAACTTACAGCCCTTGCCCTGAGGTTGTGGGGGAGTGTCCTCCTCAAAACATATTTTCTATCTGGAAATCAACTACGCTGAACAAAATGGCTATCTCAAAATTTTCATTGGATGTGTTTGGGGGAATGATGGGCGTGTGGAGGGGGGGGGCTACTTGCCCTCAAATCACTTTCGACTATTAAAAAGGGCACTAGCCCTTTGAATTTCCAATCAAATGAGCCTTTTTTTAAGTTTCTACGACAACACCTTCTATAAAAACCCTATATGCCCCCAGGGCATAACTTGAAACCCTTATCTAAGGGTTGTGGGGGAGTGTCCTCCTCAAAAACATATTTTCTATGAGGAAATCAACTACGCTGAACAAAATGGCTATCTCAAAATTTTGATTGGATGTGTTTGGGGAAATGATGGGCGTGGGGGGGGGGCTAGGTGCCCTCCAATCACTTTCGACTATTAAAAAGGGCACTAGCCCTTTGAATTTCCAATCGAATGAGCCTGTTTTGAAGTTTCTACGACAACGCCTTCTATAAAAACCTTATATGCCCCCAGGGCATAACTTAAAACTCTTGCCCTGAGGGTTGTGGGGGAGTGTCCTCCTCAAAAATATATTTTCTATCTTGAAATCAAATACGCTGAACAAAATGGCTATCGCAAAATTTTGATTGGATGTGTTTGGGGGAATGATGGGCGTGAGGGGGGGGGGGGCTAGTTGCGCTTCAATCACTTTCGACTATTATAAAGGGCACTAGAACTCTTAATTTCCAATCGAATGAGCCCCGTTTGAAGTTTCTACGACGATCCCTTCCATATGAAGTGCCTCTTGGGAAAAATAAATAAATAATAAAACAAGTAGAGAAGGGGGTACCAGCCCCATTCGAACACATGTGCTCCCATCTACAATTTAGTCTAACGCTGTACAAAAATAATTTATTCAAGGATTATCGATCCACGGACGGGTCATTGACCTCTTTTTTCAAGGTCGATTGATTTGTTGTTGTTGTTCGTCCAGGTGTAATGAGACGGGGGGTGATTTACATAATGGTTGGGAATGTATTGATCTAGGACAAGTGAATTTCCGAGAAATTGATTGCTTAATCGTTGGGGAGAGGATTTCCAAGAAATTGATTGCGTAACCAACTAGGACAAGTGAATTTCCGAGAAATTGATTACATAATCGGTGGGGGAATTTTATTGATCCGACAACGGGAAAAAGGATCACGTGTCTCCTTCTGTGCCAATCAGGGAGTCGGTTACATATTAGCGGGAGAGGAGGGCAGAGAATATAAGGAAAGGATTTTTGCTATAGTTTTTATTAGTCTGTGAATAGAATTCAAAGGAGCGAGAACAGTTTGACTTTACTCATTTGGATATATTTGTGCTGATGATGAGTGGAATGTTTACCCTATTAGAAGTTGATAGTGGAGTTGGTAGCAATAATACAAGAGCACCAAACATTGCGGTGGAAATAACGAGAAGATCACGGCTTTGTCTGGAATGGGATGAAGTATGTGCAAGATATGTGATATCCTTGAGCAAATTTAAAATGGAGGATCAATTATGTCTCGCTGCAAAAGTTGATATAGCGCATGTGAATAGACTTCAATGTGCTTTAAGTGCATTAGTGAAACATATCGAAGACAATAAACTGTATCGCTAATTGTACATGCTTAGTATTATTGTTGTAATTATCCAATAAAATTGTTTCAAAATCGAAAATGTTCCCTTTCTTTTTGTTGTTAGAATGTTAGGCTAACGATTCATGGTCAGTCTATAGTCAGCAGTCAGAGTGAAAGGATTGAAAAATGAATAAATTTGAGAAAGATAGACTTAGATCGAGTCTGGTGTTTATGGAAAAACATTTGATTTTGGATGATGATTTTATCGAGGTATCTCTTCAACGCAGGATATTCTCTCGGGAAACACTTGACAATATAATGGGGACTGATTCTCCCCCATTGGACTATTGTATGAAGCTTTGTCAATGTGACTCAAATGCTGATGCTCAATTTATTCATATATTAATTGGAACAAAGCAGAATAATATCGTGGATACACTTTTGAAAAATTTGCCAAAGATTCAATGTAGATGGCTCCCACACCATTCGAAAGAGGTGACGTGACAGAGTTACTCCTCTCCCATTCCTCCACCCTGAATTTATCTGTCAGCAGGGACGATCAGTTTTGTTTTAGCTGTGAGAGAGAGTTGACATCGGAAACAATAAAAAAAAATGTTCTATACATGTCCACTATGCATGTACACTCTTGGCAGTTGGAGTCAACGTGAGAATTGTACAATTATTGATGACTATAGTGAAAAGTGTAAATTATGTAATCCTTGTAAATTACATAGAGGCTATGCAGTACAAATTAAGGGATGTAATTCATGTCTTGAAGAGATTTGTGACTCTCACCCTAGAGGACATCTTTGCTCCAATTGTCACTATGACAAATGTGATCAGTGGGAGAATACTTACCCCGCTATGATTGGAAAGAATCCCAAACGTGATTTTAGTTTATTTCTACGAGATTGGTATCGTCGTGGATTTAAATTATTCTGGGAGGAGGAACCAGGTCTACGATTCAACTGTTGGGGTAACAAGACAATTTGGTTTCTACGTCATCGTTGTGACAACACTGCCTATTATGACTATAAAACAAGTGATTTTTATTTGGCAGTTACTGAATGTGATTCACCATTTGAAAACACTGTATGTGATATTGCTTCAAATAGAAAGATTGAAACTCGTGAATTTCATAATATGAATGCAAATAGTATCATTGACTATGCAAAGAGATATGACAAGAGTGAAGTTACATTATACTGTAGAAAATGTGACCCTGACTTTGAAGTCAATCAAGATAAATATACAGTGAATACAAATGATTTACCGACATTAGTTGTTCTCGACAGTTGCCTATACACCGAAGAAGAAGAAATCTAAAGTGAAGATTTAAAGACACTATATATATATATATGCATTTTATTAATAAACAAATTCACAAACACTTTTTAAGCACTTTACTCTTAGGGCACTGAAATTTATACTGTACAGGTCTGAGAGGATATTTTCCACTATAAAGTCGTTCAGACGTGGATTGTCACCATAAATGTTGAGAAACTGCTTGTAAGTATAGCCGCGACATCGGAACACAAAATATAGTAGTGCATGGAAGCCACATCTTTTAGTCGTCAGATCCTGCACTCTCCTCGATTTTGAATAATAGTTTTCCCACAGCTCTAAATATAGTTGCTGATTTGGGGTGTGTAGAATGCATAGGCAAGACCAAGAGGATCAAAAAATTCAATCGTCTTCATTGTTTGAAAGATGCACAGCCAATGACCCGTCAGCACAGTCGAAGGACTGCTATTAACAATAATTAAGGTATTGTTGACACTTTGAATTTTTTCCAACAAAGTCCAAGGGCAGACAAAAGGATTTGTACTGGGACGTGTAGGGATCCATATTAAATACATTGATTATTTGACTGGTGTTCATGATGCCAAGTCTAGTAGAACACTGTCTTCGGGAGTGATTTCCCAATAGGTTTCATGTTGATTTAGTGAGATTAGTGCAATACTCTCAGCCAATGGGTCGGCAAATGTACACTCTAAACGCACACTCCCCGTACGTACTATACTCATATCCTGCGTGCCAGACAAATCCAACACAATGATACCATGGGTCTTAGCAAACATTTCTACGGTTATATCATTTTCAAATAGTTGTGAATCATGATCTAGGGTTTGCATGGTCAACTCATACAATGTTCTATAGGATTTATCAAAAGATAGATTGTAGAGTGGGATGTCGTTTACTTTGCAGACAAGAGATGAAAGTCCAAACATCTCGAATTTATGTGGGCGTCCAGTCCACGATCCTATTGCACTAGCGCTTTTTACAAATGCCAACGCGAGTTTTGACGGAATTTCGCCATTGACAAAGGATGAGTCGGTGAAGGTGCGTGACCCCATGGCAATATGACGTTGATTGGTGATTGTATGAGGAACAAGTAGTTTAATATTATTTCCACTGACTCTCAATTTTTCCACTGCCAAAGCCACAGAACTCATAACTTGTTGTTTGCGTACATGAAGTATTGCCGAGGTGTGGGAGAGACTTACATCAGGATTGGCAGCAAGTTATTTTCTCAATATGAAATTGGATGGAGCAAGCGTTAATTTTATATCCACTTTAATATTGGGTGGTAGCCATTGGGGTATATTAAATATTTCATGATATATTTTTCCAACTAGATGTAATTCGCTAGTTGTAGCATTTTTAAGTGCATCTGTACTATCAGTATTAGTAATATATTCATGTCCATTGGAGGTGCCTCTCAATTCCGCGTATTACTTGGGTGTCATCAGTATGAATTGCATATAGCTTGTATAATTTGAGAGATTGTTACTCGTGCTCACCAGCGTGCCATTGATGTAGACACTGATTTGACGAAATAAATTATGTAATATACAATTTTCATAGGGTATTCCATTGGCAAGAATTGGAAATGTATTATCGGATTCCCGGACTTTCATTTGTAAATCTATAAATGTTGAAGACATGTCCATAAAGTAGTCTTCATTGGAATAAATTTGAAAGCGGATATTATCGGAGAGGGGTTGTTGAGGATAAAATTGTTCATAGTATCCATGCTTGACACTCAAATCAACATTTTCAGCATTGCATAGATTCAATGAGGCGGTGATTTAAGGTTGAGAATCCTTATGTGGTAGGTAGGACATCTTAGGAAAAGAAATCTAGTTTCGATCTAACAATTCTCTTCCTGGGGCTTCTTCTACTGCTGTGTACAGTACGTGTCGTCTTTTTCCTTCTTTTCTTTGACAGGGGTGATGTCTTTCGTTTCTGACCTGAGTAGAGACTGATGAGTGATTCATTGTTTCTCGACCTTTTTAAACCTTTTCCATTTTGTTTTAATCTCTCGCCAAGGGTTCGCGCACCGGACCTAAGATTTTCCTTAGCACTTTTTTTAAAATCCTTGCCAGAGCCCCAATCGTATAGTGTAGAGGATGCAAAATCTGTCGCAGCCGGTACAAGATATTTTCTAGCCAGTGGTAGTCAAGAGCGAAACAGCTTAGCAAACCAACTGCCAAGACCATAGCCAGACATTGTAGTACGCCCTTTGTAATAATCCATTCCATTGCCCTATTGTCTTGGGCCAAGAGTATTAACATAGCAGTCAATATCAGGACAAATGAATACCACTTTTCTATTATTAGACATCTTGTTGTTGTTGTTGTTGAACGATGGGATAAAAATGGCATGTAATCACAGCCAAACCTTTTGAAATTGCTAGGGGATCACCTAATTCAGTTCTTAGTGTTAACTGACAGAGTTCCAAATAGGAAGTGTTTACGGGAATATACTGAAGATGCTTTATATTGTGGTGGTGAATATGTTCTTGATTGGTTTTTCGTTCAAGAACTCGTAGAAGGGGAACATTTGAATTACCAACCCGGTATGTTTCCACAAATGAAGCGTAGAGAAATATACATGTGTCCGTGGAGAAGGCAGGCGGGTAGTCGGCAAAAATGAAATTAGTGTTTCCGGCACTTTTACCGTTGATGATATTGAGCTTAAAGCCAAGAACGTCCTTTAGATTATCATTGAGAATAACCTTTTCATTGGCAATAGGTGAACTAATGTAGATCTTGCCCTCCTCCTTTGAATAGTTGAAATGAAAAGCTCCTTTTTTATGAGCGGAAATTCTTTTATTAATAGAACGACATAAATCATTCATACAGGTGAGTTCCTCCTAGGGTAATTCAATATAAGGATAATCCATCCAATTGATCTTTTGAATTTGTTCTTGGTCACCTGAGGGTGGTGGCGGCCAATCATAGGGTCTAAATTTTATTTCATATTTTCGATCTTTTCTCAGGATGTCGTAGGTATTTTTGAGAATACAGTCGACAAAAGCCACTTCATACTTTCCGTCGAATTTGATGGTGGGGGAGAGTTTCGTCCAAAAATCACTTGTTCTATTCAAGTCATTGTAGAGAGGATGAGGAACATTGGACATGAAAGTCACATATAAATCATTGGGCATTGTTAATGTCTTCAGTACTGACCCAAGAATCAAAATCAGAGTTGTATCCTAGCCAGCGAACAAGCAACTGTCTCTGGCCCCTACGAGTTCGACTCTTTAATATCTTTTCAATTTGATAAATTTCGCTAGTGTTTATAATTTTTTGCAGTTCATATTCATTAAAACCGCCGAGAATCTCATCATCTTTGGTGTCTCGCAGTCGATATGTTGTGGGTTCGGTGTCCAGGATTTTGGACACTTTAAAAAGTTCAGTGCTCCATAAATAATTCTCCTTTTCAAAAATATTGGTGGTTCTATTAATTCGAACAGTATCACCAACATTGAATTTCTTCTTCTTTTTCGCATTTTTTCTTTTTCACCATTGGAATATTGCTTTAGAAAAGCATCAAATGTATTGTCACTGCAATGAACTTCCCGAGGGCTTGAGTTGGACAGAGATCGATGGGGTCGATGGTTGTATATCTGCATGATTTTATCTAAATCATGAATAAAAGCAGGTGTATTTTTCAGTGTACAATATCTTGAAATTAATAGACGAATCGTTCTTATCAATCGTTCAGCCAATGCAGCCTTTATCGGGCTTTGACTATGATAAAGTGTTGTATTATATTTCAATAGAACCTTTGCACATGGGGATTAACAAATTCACTACCACGATCCGATTGAATTTTTCTATAGCAATCCTGTTCCAGAATATTTTCTAAGCCTGAGCAAGTTCAAAACCTCTCTTTGACCGTAATGGGATGGCATAGGCATAGCGAATAAAGACACTGATTGCCACCAGAATATATTTGTAGGGTGCATTATGACGTCGTTGAATCGCGTCTAAAGTTAAAAGATCCGTTTGCATTATATGCAGAGTGAAAAAGGCTTTAGTTTGTTGATATTGTTTGCCACTAAGCCTGCGATTCCGATGCAGTGTGTAACTCGGTTCATTCTGTAGTTACTCTTTTGCTTTTTTAATGTGCTGCCAGAAGCAACTTTAGAAAGCGTTTTGGGGGAACTTAAACTTCCCGCTTCACCAATATTTTCATAGACATGTTTCAAAACTTCAACCATTTTGAACGCAAACACGTAGTGTAATATCGACTCCCCTTTTGCACACTGGAGGGTGAATCAATCCGTCTTCGCTTTTGACTAGCAGCCACAGGTGTTATAAAATCATTGCTGCTGCTGCTGCTGCTAGTATTTTCCAATATTGAATCTTCTTCTTTTTTAAATGGTGTTGGTGTTGGTGTTGTTGGAGGACTATATTCTCTTAGTTTCTTTGGAATTTGCTTATTGCCAATAAGACTTTTGGGAAAGTTTGATGCATTTAGAAAGTTGTATAGATTATTGTCAAATGATAAATGCCCTTTACGATTCTTCACCATATCACAAATTAAATCAACTAGATTATAACTTTTTCCCTGAATTATAATTCGTTTCCCTGCGCTGTTGACTTGAACTTGATGTTCATCACCACCAGTTTCCAACATGAGATATGATAATACTCTTTTACTCTGTTCTCGATAGGTCACTGGCAATAGGTTTCCAATTGTTTTCACTATAGAATTCAATTCCTTCTCCTTTGATTGCAATGCAGAATCTTGAGGAGATGTTTCCTGTTTAGAGAGATCTGTGACGGTGACGGTAACAGCAGGTCTCTCACGATAAGGTCTATGTTTGTCCACACGTCGCAATTTATCTTGAAGTAAAAGCAGTTTTTTGTCATCAGCAATATTCTCATCATTAATGAATTTGCTTAGATTATCTTCAGAATGTTCGACAGGCGAGAAGACAAGTTCAAATGGTGTCAATTTATAGGGTTTAGCCATTCTCTAGAGAAAACTGTTTATAAGTCCTGCAATTATTGGCAGTAAAAGTGTAAAAAAGCTACCACCCGCTTGAAGGAGACGTTTTCTTTTAAAAGATTTTCCCTTGTTTTTACAAGCCAAGGCGCGTACAGTGGAACGATGTTGCTTTGTCTGTTATCTAATACCTTCTGACAAGTTTACATTGCCCTTAGTTAAATTAAAAAAAAAGTTCAGATATTAGATTAATGAAATCATTGTCAACACCATGTTTGAGTATGGCCTTCCTGAGTGGAGCTTTTGAAGTGCCTAAAACTGAAAATAAATGCCGTTGTTCGTGTAGCTTCTTCAGTGTCATAATGGCAACTAATAGCCTTTTCTACTGTTCACTGGAAGATATACGGTAATTTCATTGTCGAAAATGTCGGTGACTACACGTAGATCCTCGGGTGTGCTCTGATTAAGATCTAGCAAAAAGTAGCCGTAGGGCTTATTTGTCGCCTGAGTGTACGCTGACAGCAGAAATTTAGGGGCGCCGGGGTATATTTGCTTATTGAGAGTTATTAGCGAGCTAGAATCACGAACAACTCGATAGATAATATAGATGATGCAATTCAAAGAAAGGGTTCTCATACATTTGCTCTGATGAAACAGATTGTGTAGAACTAGGGTTATGGAAATCTTTTCGTGATGAGAGCGAACGGTGAACAGCTGTAGCATTTCCTCTGAGAACTGTTCAATGGATTCAGCCAAATCATCAATAATCAACCACGATTTTGGTTCAATACTATTGAAAACATCAAGTCCTCGTATGAATTGTATTGGTATGGTTGTGGCAATAGCTTTTATTTGATCACCAAATACTATAAGCAATAATAAATTTTCTTTGGTCTTTCCAAAAACATTTTATTACAATTTTGAATTATTTTAGCTAAAAGTGTCGTTTTCCCCGACATTGATGGACGACACAGAAACGATCTGAAGGGTGTTTTAAATTGATACATGCTGCTGCTGCTGTTGACAACAGTCGGACTACAACTAACTGTAAATCATACTTATCCAATGAATAAGTAGTAATAATTTTCCCATAGATCTATCTAGTACGTTAACAAGAACAACAAAAACAATATTTCATGGTCATTTATTCGACATTAAAACACTATTTGTTCAACATGAACAACATAAAAATGACACTTGTTCAACAAGAACAAAAATACTATTTGTTCAAACATTTTGACATAAAAAAAACACTTTTTGTCCATCAACAATAACACTATTTGTACAACACTTATTGTCATAAAAAACACTTTTTGTTCAGCATTACTATTTGTACAAACACACACTTTTTGTACAATAGCACTTGAAAAAAAAACACTTGGAACATGAACTTTAAAAAATAGCACAGTTGAACACTATGAACTTAAGGGGATCCCTCCACCCTCCGGGGCCGTGGGGCCGAAGGCCGGCCGCGGGCGGGACCCCCCACCCCCCGGGAGCCGCGGGGCCGAAGGCCGGCCACGGGTGGGAAACCCCCTCCCTCCCCCCCCCTCCCAGGGCCGCGGGGCCGAAAGCTGGCCGCGGGTGGGACCCCCATCCCCCGCCCCCTGGATCGAAACAGTATACAATAGTTGTCGTCACTGCTGCTGCTACAGGTTAGGTTGGGTTAAGGCGAGGTTAATTCCTGAAAGGTTTAGGTTAGGTTGGGTTAGTTAATTTATGAAAGGTTAGGGTTAGTGGTTAGAGTCAAACTCAGGTTAATTTATCCAGACCAAGTTGATTGCGATAGTCTATGAATTCAACCCGGTCTGAAATACGGTAGTGGCCATGGGGTAGTACACTTACACCATTCTCGAGCACAAAGACTTTGTCGGATATACACGACATTGCATTCTTTTCCACTCTTATAGTATAATTTTTATACTGTAAAGACCGAATTGCAAGCACTTGTGCTCTTGGCACTAGGCTACTCTCTACACAGTGTCTGTAAATACCCATGTTAAAATTGCTCCTTACAAAATGTGTAGGCACCCCTTTACACGCTTGCTTTACATCCCTATTATGAGTTTCCACGCAATAAACTTTAGGACCCGGGAACACCCCCCTGGATATTAAATCACTCCCCGTCTCTGATTTTAACATTAGTAGCTGGTTGGGGGCTTGACGTTTCACCAGCTCAGGGTAGAGGGACGGATTCCAGTTGGTGAAATCCATCCGCGAGCTGCTGTGTTCCCCATTTTCTAAATCCCCCAATAAATCCTCGGTTTTTACCTTTAACAGCAGAGAATTTGTATCCCCATAGTAAACTTGAACCTCCCCCTCCCGTGGCCATTGCACCTTGCACACATTATAAAAAAACGACAACATGAGCTTCTTAGAAATTTCAAGTACTGAACTAACTCCTGCTATATTATTGTTCAGTACCACATTTTTCTTTTTCCTGTGTAGAAGAACCATGCCAGCCTCTATGCTCGTGAACATTGTAAAATTGGGGTCAGCAATAATCCGTGCACATTCTTGGGGGTCAGTCACGACGTCACAGCGAGATCTGTTGCGTACGCTTTCACACATTTTGCCAAACGGTGAATTTAGAATGAGTTGGGTACATTTCCTTCTCTACTTTACTATTTGCCCGAGAGCGTTTATCAACAAAAGTGTGGATAAACGTTTTTAAGTAGGGTTTCTGACTGAATTGCAGGACCCTATGTATTTTGGTGATCTTGAAACCATTGTTCACCATCCAGTGCAAAAGCACATGATGAACAATGATATTCTCCTTAGGGTCCAGATCTACAATCAGTTTTTGCTTAGAGATCGATTGTAGGGGCTCAGTGAGTCCCTGGTCACTGGTCGATTGATACAGGGAAAAAACAATATCTCTGACTGAATCATGAAGCGCCAATGGTATGTGCCCGTCAATCTCAAAGAACCATCCTTGTGGCCCATTGTCCTCGACGGTGTTAATGTCGGGGAACTCAGAAGGACTCTCAAGCCATTTATAGTTCCCACACGGCAAAGTGTAGTGAGACATTGCCGAGGGGTACAATGAGTTCATGTCCAAGAACACTGCATTTGACTTTGCACCGGTGTTGCTGTTTTGTCCGCTTGGATCGGTTGTCAAGACGCGATCCCCATGAAAAACATACCCAGCCCTTATTGATCTTTCTACAAAAAGGTGTTGATCCACATCAGTTATTAAGCCTATTTCCTCCCTACTAATTTTTAAAATCAAGTCCATCACCAAATGTGGTGTGGAAAAATAATAGCCTATATCTAGTCCAAACTCTGAATAGATTTGGTCTTTGTTCTTGCAGACTATGTCTAACAGAGTTAAAACGTCACTGGCCAAGTACAGTCTACAATAATCCCACCCATTTTTACAATTCCCCTTAGACCACACCTTCTTGGCAAGCTCATATTCCTCGGCTGTGCATTCACTGTTGGTGAGTGAATTATAGAAAGCTTCAATTGGAGGTAGTTTCACCTCGCTTAAGCGAGCGCCAGAACAGCAATAGTCTTATGCATATACACCTTTACAGGTCAATAGGTCATACATTTCACTGTCTGGAAATTGCTGTTTAAGCAAAGGAAAACTACCAAAATTGTCGCTTTTCTGCACTTGAATCAATTGACTCAATGCCTTGAGAAAAAAACTAAAAGAATATAAAAACCTGATTTTATTCCAGCACGTATGCCCATTATTTACTACCTGCCATTTCAGCTCGAGAAGCACCAACTTCTCGGCCGATTTGGGAATGATGTCATAGGTAAATGAATTTTTTACCCATGGACTATCTACTCCCACTCCCTCCCTGTGAATACGTTCCAGTGCCGGTAAAATAAATTTTAAATCATAATTTGAATTATGATTAAAAACTGGAATAAAAAACTTCTGGCTAACGTTTAAGTTACACGATTGATGCGCTACCCCTCTAAAAGTACTACCCCCAGAGGATATTTCCTGCCACAAGTGATTGTGGTCTCTGACTTTCCCCTTCCCGCCTCTTTTCCCTTTAGTCCCCTTATCACCCTCTTCAAACTCCCCCTTACAAACCCAACATATTTTTTGATTTTTAATTGCGAGACGATCCTCTGCAGACAGCACCATTGGGTAATGCGTATTTATCGAACGAGAAATAGCGCCATTAGCGGTGCCAATTAATTTAGTCAGTGCCTTGACCATACACTCTCCCTCATCCTGTGTTTCAACTATTTCTAACAACTGCATAGTGTTAGAACTGTCTCTTTGCGCGTGGGCGTAGGAGACTGCAATAGCTTGATGTTATTTGATTCGGTTTGGAAATCGAGGATCGTTTACTTCCACTAGCTTCGCTTCACAATCTAACGAGATTTTATTGCTCTGGAGGAGGGTGTTTTGGAAATTTTTAAAACGTAAAATGGCCCTATCCCCTGAAACCGCTTCCACTGACTGGTAGCCATGCCGTCTACAATGTTTCATATGATCCCATTGTTTTATATCGCAACGGAATTGTGACAAGCATGTTGGACAGTAGAAACGTACCCCTAGATCCCTACCACCCCCCAGAACTCTACTAATATCTGTAATTGGGTTAAAATGGCCAATTGAATTGGTTAGGTCACTAGGTGGTGTGCACAACAGCCATACCCAGTGTTTAACCAATTCAATCGACGGACCTCTTACTGGGAACACCACCCCCTTCTTTTTAGAACGAACCCCATCTTCAAATTCAGTTTCATACTTAACCACAGTAACACCGATATTTAAATGGACATTGGCCCTTTCAAAAATATCAATAGACCTGAGCGTTACTGGGTAATTTCCCTCTAAACAAGTAAAATCTACAATGGGAAAATCGGACCCCTCCTTCCCATGTACAGCCTAGTGATCTAAATTCGTCTTGGTAGCATCACGTGCTAGAGGCTCGATTGCTGATATGAGGAAAGCGCACTTGAAACTTTCTTCACCTGCTTCAAAACAGATTCGCTGGACACCTCGACAACCTACTAGATCAGAATTATATTTTAAAACTATTGACCTTTCCCCCGCCCCACCTGCCACCCTCTTAAAATAAAATCTTTTTTAAATTTACAGATATTAACGCTTAAATTTTCAACATAAAGAACTACAGACCCGCTACCATTTTCGTTATAATTCTCGAGATGCGTAATAATATGGCCTATCCACTCGGAAAAAAAACACCCTCAAAATTCTCTAAATTTGGATAGACCACTCGCAATTCGGTGTGTACATAATGATGGTAAACCTCACCTTTTCCCTCATTTAAATAAAACACCTTTAAAACAATAGAAACCTTAATTGAATCCCTACCTCCTCCCCACAATTGAATTTGATTTTCTAGCAGTGCACGAATTCTATCTACATATTCATGAACAATTTCTACAGGGTCAAACACAGAATTACCAGCTAAAAGCGAATTAAATGGGTCTCCAAAGTTTGCAGTGTAGACAACTATCGTATTTAAAATTGTGTTTGAGAGTTGAAACTCTGGGAATGAAGTAAATTGGATATTACCCCTCCTCCCCCTCATCCTCTTGTATATTATTATCACCAAACCCCTCCCCACATTGTTCAATAATAGGGCTATGGGAAACCACTTCAGTTGTTGGAAGTGGAAGTATGTGATCAGTGGGGGGAGGGTTCCCTTTTAGTTCTCGGGTAAAATCCTCTAAAAGCTGTAGTGTGTTTGGACTTAGCGAAGGTAAGTCCCCCTGATCAACTGCGCTATAATCAACATTAAAAAAATCAGCTAAAAACTCATCAGCATTAAACGGTATTTCATTAATGATACCTTGCTGTGACATTACATGGTTGTAGAGCTCCACAGGCGCTTCTTCTCCTTCTCCAACTGACGAGCAGGGGGGAGATGGCGAATATGGAACCAGAACAACCTATAAAAGTAAAATAGTTTATTTTCAAAGTGTCTAAATCACCCCTGTTTTAAAAAAATTGGATTATTATTTAAAAACGTGCTTAGCAGTAGCATTTAGTTCTCTACTCTATATATATCCCAAAAGTTCCAGGTTAATACAATCTAAAAGATGACATAGAAGGTTTTGATTTTGTTCAAACAACTCCTCAAAAATAATTCATATTAATACTCTTTATCTGCTTTGAAAAAAACCGCGGTCTTTACTTGATAGCCTAACTCTTACCGATAGAGAATTGTGTTTAAATAAAAGCAGTTTATAACGCAAAGAATTTGCTATGAGGAATATAGTGCATTTTTTGGCTTCATTATGAGAATTCAGCAGACTGAATGTATACGATAAATGACCTGATTTAAAAGGGGGAACAATTTCTTTTAATATCTCTGACACGCTTTTCCTGTGGTGAAATGAATCGATTGTTGGAAGGCCCCTTAAAACTATAATATTCTAGCGAACATAGCATTTTGAGTTTCAAATGGTGAGATAACAGTAAACTAGAAATTAACGAAAAATATTATTATGAGGTTGAAAAATAGCGAAGATGCCTACAGTGGGCAGAGAAAATAGGAAATATTAAAAAAAGAGCGGTTTCTTTGATAGGTAAAAAAATTACATTATATTTAGATATCTCTGAGGGAGGGGGGGGGGCAGAGAAATTTAAAACAATGGGGTGGGAGATTATAGAGAAAATAACATTTTAATATCTCTGACACACACTTTTACGGTGATGAAAAATGGGGTTTGTTTAGATATTTCTATAACCAGGTAAAAAATGCTTACATTTTTATATCCCGGCTGTAGTTGAGGGCCTGAAGGCCCTGGCATAGCATGCTGGAGGGCAACCTCCTGACCTTGTGTAGGTAGGGCAGCTCTTGAAGGCCCAGGTAAAGCATAATGGAGGGCGGACGGGCCGGCGGCGTTACATTCTTGTACAGATTGGGCTGCGGCTTGTGCAGGCAGCGTCGGTCTTGAATAGTCGATATGGGGGTTGGATGGGCCAGTGCATTTGATAATTGATGGTCTTAAAGGAGTAGCCTCATCCTCTCTTATCTCTTAGGTGGAGGGGCCATATATTCTTCATAATTTGCCTTAAAGAAGAGAAAAAATTAAGTATTGAAATAATTTTTCCCTTTTTTACAGAATAAAAATTAGTGCCCCCTAAACTAACCTAGCCATAATTTTGTCTAGAAAGCATTTATCACAAAGAAGTTCCCCTCCCCCCTTTCAGCAAAGCAAAAGGTAAAATTTGCGACAGTCAGGAATGCTCCTATTTTTACCATGTTGAGAAAAAATTAAATACACAACTTGTGAGAAATAAACCCGAAAAGCGTAGAAATCCTTTTTTACCATTTAGAAAATAAATTAAAAAAAAACTATCATTATTCTTTAGGGCCAAAAGCTGCATCAAATCAAATACAATGATTTAAAATCTAGATCTCAAAATAGCCAACCATAAATATGATATAATTAAAAGCTAACCAAACACTAAACTTCAGTGTTACGTGTTGGAATGGCCACATTAGTTTTCTTGTCGAAGGGTGTATATGTCTGCACAATGAATCCATCCCCTTACTTTTCATGCGAAGAAACATTTTTGCTTTACAATGAAGGTGTTAGAAGCGAGGCATTGCAACCCTAACCCCCCCCCCTACATAAACACTGACTACTCAAAATGGAAGACAAATTTTCCATACTAAAATATTTATCATAACTGCCACCAGCCCCCTAGCAATTCATAAGATTTACTGTAGAAAGATACGCCACTAAATTGACTGAAAAAAGCGTCTTTTTGTATAATCATTGGCACGATTAATCAGACAATAAACGCGAGCTGTGTATATATTGGACTAGCACAGGATGCTCATTTGTCGGGGATGCAATAATTAAGGTTTTAACATGTTTACGGAACTGATAAAAGTCAGGTTCATGGCTTGAAGGGAAATAGCATACCTAAGAGTTAATGGAAGTTGCCTGTCACTTTTAGACAGGCTTACAGAAAGAATAAATTTATCAAAAACAGAGTTATTTCCAATCGAAGAATTAAAGTCATAAACAGAGGAGGGGTGTGGAGGGGGTAGGTTAGGTTTACGTGGTAAAAAAGAACATATTTTAAACTTTCTAGCGAGTATAAACAATACATAGTGGAGTTTGTATTGTTGGGGGGGGGGTATACCCTGAATTTACTGGAGGGTGACTATGTAAAATAATTTTATTTGAAAATAAAGAATGAAAACTTACTAAACAGAACTCACATTGTAAATCGCTGTAGCCAAGGCTTCCATCTTATCAATATATTCCATTGTTATATCCATTGTGTCTTGGAACTTTCTGAATGTTTAATCACAATGCATGTCCGTTATATACGAAATCTCAAGGGCGAATTGCGATGTAATGGGAAACCATATGTAAGCGACTCTCTGATTGGCCTAGAATGAAATGTAACCGACTCTCTGATTGGCTTAGAAGGAGACACGTGATGCTGTTTCCCGTTATCGGATCAAAACATTCTCCCCACCGATTATGTAAATCAAGTTCTCGGAAATTCTCTCCCTGGATCAATACATTCCTCACTGATTATGTAAATCACCCCTCGTGTCATTACACTTGGCCAAACAACAACAACAAATCAATCGACCTTGACCCCATTAGACATTAATAAACCATAAAAATACATCAAAGTGAGAAAAATCCTGTTTTTTCATTCTCAGTGGCAAAAACCATAAAAACATGCATAAATTATGTACTGTTTGTACTTGTCCTAGTCGAGTCTTGGATCATTTCTTGGAAATCCTCTCCCCTTCGATTACGCAATCAATTTCTCGGAAATTCACTTGTCCTAGATCAATACATTCCCCAGTGATTATGTAAATCACCCTCCGTGTCATTACACCTGGACGAACAACAACAACAAATCAATCGACCTTGAAAAAAGAGGTCACTGACCCGTTCGTGGATCGATAATCCTTGAATAAATTATTTTCGTACAGCGTTAGACTAAATTGTAGATGGCAGCAAATGTGTTCGTAGGGGGCTGGTACCCCCTTCTCTACTAAAACATTGGAGCCGTATGGCCTTTACTATATTGAACGCCTCAGCGTTGCCTCTGATACAGGGGAAATTTGGGACCCTTTTATTCAAACTGTGGGATAAGTATAGTTGGCAAAATGCACAACTAAGCCTACGATTGATGATATGGTGATTTCGCTACAATTTTCTGAATAGCTTTCGTTTTTTTTGTTTCATTTCATAAATATATTTATGTAAATGATCCGAAATATCACCTTTTTTTATGGAAGGTCTCCATTTTAAATAGCATAGTGGCACTTACGTCCTCCTTTCAATCCAGAGAAAAGAGGACGCAAGCCGCTAGTTGGGTGTGTAAAATTTTTTCTCCTGTAAAAGTATGCGGTGTAGCGTTTCCCCTAATGTATTCATTAACCCTTTAACACTTTCCCGCAAATGCTAGCTTTGAAAATAATCTGTGGTTTTAAGCGATAGGATCTCAATAAACCTTAAACGCGGTTCTATTTAATTCAAATTTATTTTTTTTTGGACGGGAAAATCATTTTGGGGGGAGGATTCTAGTAGCGTAGGGTAAAGGTTTGGTCTATCCTGGCCCATGTTGATTACTAGCAATATTACCTTATCCAAAAAGAAAATTATGGCATACTTTATATCAGTTTCTTGCCCTCCAAAAACATCACTTAAAATCTCGTATATACCTGGCAAATCCTTTTGCTAAATTTCATATTGTCTATTTGAGGAGGTGATAAGCTCTATTTGCTTATGAATTTTTTCCCCCTTACCATAAAGAAAATCCTCTGAATGTCAATGTCTATGTGATATGTGAATGTGATAGTCAATGTCTTGTTCTACTATAATGTCACTTAACAGCTCATTTAATATTTGTATATCCTCTTTCTGGATAGGCATTTTTCAACTTGTGGAGGGGGTGTGCTTAAATTGGTCGAAAAAATCTTACACCCCATCAAATATTATTTTCTTTGACTAAGGCTCTTCCAGTTGGTTTAAAATTTATTTTCCGCCAAATTTTGATAATCGACAATAAGGGTATCTATATTTAATTCCTTGTAGCTTCAAATGACTCGCCATTATGAGCCCTAGATATACTTCTAAATCTATGTGAGCAATGTTTCATCCGAGTAATTATGGAAATCACTAATAAAAGTATCATATTTACACAGATGTTTATATATTTTAAGATATGTTTATATCCTTCCCAGTTTCGTTAGAACCTCGAAATTCTTCTCCAATGTCCACTTTTCAGCAGAAAGGTAGGAATACACCTGTTTCTATACGAAAGGTTGTACCCGTTTCTAAACAGGAACTATGCAAAGATTCTTAATATCACTGCAAACATGAGCAGTCAAAGCTGTGGACTGACTTGGTGGAAAAACTAGCCAAATTCGAGGTGAAGAATCTCAGCGATCCAGTACAAAAAAGATCTCAACCAGAATCAATACAAAAAAAGAGCCAACTCTTTGCTCAGTGCGAAATCGAATTAAGTCCTCTTGACTTGACTTACATGAATTAAGTCCCGTCCATCCTTGAAGGTTGTCTTGGGGCCTCTTTCTTCGTAATGAGGTGGATGTACATTTGGTATGCTTCACGGTCTTCTGCTAGACGAAGAAGGTCCGAGAGGCGGTGAGATGTAAAGTTTTCCTTCCGCCTTTTTGGGGGACGACCACGAGGACGAGAACCGTGAATTTGGCCTTCGAAGGTGATTTCCGGGAGATGGGACTGACTCATCCGTTGTACATTACCGAGCCATCGAAGTTGCTGGAGCTGGATCTTCATGAGAATTTTTGTTGTATTTTAAGGCACTCGAGAAGTTTGACATTTGAGATTCTATCAAGGTAAGTGATCCCGGCGATGCGGTGGAGGCATTTAGTTTCAAATGCTGCGAGCCGACGATTGTCATACACCTTCAGGGTCCATATTTCACATGAGTAGAATGCGATGGGGATGATCAGGGTATCGAAAAGTCGTATCTTAAGCCACAGAGACAAATCCTTGCTTCGCCATATGGGCATAAGGGATTTGAAACTGGAACTCGCGAGGGCGAGACGTCTTTTAATGTCTTTTGATAGACTGTTGTCGCTGGTCATCAAGCTACCAAGGTAAGGGAACTCGTCGACCCACTGGATTAAGTTATACTCTCTAAATTAAGTTTCAGGTCTGGCTTAACTGTATCCTGTGACTTCTTCGAGCAGTCCATAGCCTTTGTTTTTGATACATTTAAGATCATTCCAAAAGAAATAGTGGCTTCGAGGACGTCGTAAGCAACGGCTTGTAGATCCTCGGGTGTTTTAGCTATTTCGTCGATATCGTCGGCGTAGGCTAGCTTTTCTGTCTGAGCACCCCCTATCAAGTTGTTTCCATCAGGGATAAGACTGCTGCGAGGAAGAGGTTGAACAGCTCTGGAGACAAGAGGCATCCTTGAAAGACACCTGCGGCCGTCTGGAAACTGTCAGTGAGACCTTCACTAGTCATGACACGACTCCCAAATTTGGAGTACATATCTTTGATAAGATTGATTAGGTTTCGTGGGATTTCGTAATGGAGGAGGATATGCCATAGGCCATTTCTCCAAATAAGGTCAAATGCTTGCCTAAAGTCAATGAAGAGCTGATACAGGTCGTGACCGAATTCCAGATATTTCTAACATCTGGCAAACAGTGAAAATTTGGTCAACGGTCGATCTCCCAGGGCGAAAACCGGCTTGGTTTTCTTGGATGACTAAGGACGACACTGGTCTGATCCGTTGGAGTATAATTCGGGTGAAGATCTTGGAAGTTTGACTTGTTAGGCTAATAGGACGGTAATTATCACATATCGGATTTTACCCTTCTTGTTTAGCAGAACAATTGTGGCTTCGCACCAAGAAGTTGGGAAATGACCCTCTTGCCAGGCAGTAGATACAATCATGTGGAAAAGATCTATAAGTGGTTCACACCGGACTTTCAGCAGTTCTACCTCTATTCCGTCCGGGCCAGGGGCCTTGTTAGTATTCAGCACTTGGATGTCGTCTTTGACCTCAGAATAGAGAGGAGGTGGGCTGGGGTCTGAGACAGTAACAGGAAACAGGTCCAGGACAGCAGGGTTTGGAAGGAGATCAGGATTAAGTTTTTCTTTGAAATGCTCCATCCATCTCGATCGGATACCTTCTTTGCTTTGTATCTGGGAGCCATTTTTATCTAGCAGTACACAAGAACTGATACTTTTCTTGCTTGTTAGCTTACGATCTCTCTTATACATGAAGTGTGAGTCGCCTTTCTTAAAATCAGACTCACACTGTTCGCATTTGCCTTTAATGTAGGTGCGATGGGCTCTACGGGTGACTTTTTCTACAGCTCACTTAAGTGCTTATATCTGTCCCTGCTCTCTCTGTCTGACGTGTTATTGTGTTTTCGTTTCTCAGCACATAATAAAGTAAATTCGTTGGTTATCCATGGCTTTTCATCACCCTTTTTGGTTCCTAGGGCAGACCTCGCTACTTCGCAGATGATCTTAGAGGAGTCTGTGACCAGTTTATCGATATCCTCTTTAGATAGAGTTATAGGAATATTAGAAAGAAGGTCCGATGTTTGAGTAGACAGTTCATCGATGTAGGTCTGGCGGGTTTGAGGGTCTTTGAGAAGATTTTGGTTGAAACAAGCAGATTTCTTATTCAGCTTTGCGGAAGATTTCAGGCGTATCTTAAGTACAGACATGACCAGGGAACGGTCGCTGTCGAAATCGCCATCTGCGAGGGTGACAGTATCTAGCCCAGACGATTTGCACCGCCTAGAGACGAGCACGTAATCAATAAGATTACGGGTTTTTCCAGTCAGCGAGGTCCATGTCACCTTACGACGTTCTCTGTGTTTGGAGAGGGTATTGGTAATGGCTAGATCACTGTCTCTACAAAATTCAATGAGGTGTTCTCTCCTCTTGTTAAGCCGTCCAAGGCCAAATTTACCCAAAACATCTTCGTTTCCAGCAGAAGCGTTACCAACAATAGCATTGAAGTCGCCAATGACAACAACAAGGTCTTTTTTCGGAACTGCGTCAATTAGGCTTTGCAGTTGAAGGTAGAAATTTTCAGACTCTTCATCTGGTTTGCTGCAGTCAGGAGCACAGACTTGTATGATCGTGATGTTGATCGGTGATCCTTTCATTCGTATCATAATCAACCATTCTGACGCAAGCGTTACGGAAATCAGGGATTTTCGCGCCTTAATCGACATCAAAAAGCCAACACCCTGGTGATGGACGCCGTCAGTTCTCCACGACACCCCCAGCCGTGGGTGCTCCAGCTATATTTCATGACCACCAGAGACCGGGCCCCCCCTTGGTCCGCGCCTCCCTACCGGGGGGTGCCCCGCATATCTACATATTGTAAAGAGTTTGAATAATAGTGCTGCATACAAATACATTCTAAGACCAAACTGGCTAAACAAGACGCATGAAACAATGAAGAGAAAATATAATAAATGAAAAAAATCAAATAGCGGAGAATAACGAGGGAAGTGTGAAACTGTGGAACAATATGACGCTAATATAAGACCTCCACCAAGTCGTCCTCAGTGCTAATATAAAAATAAAAAAATAAACAATCTAGCCTCTTGAACTAGATTTCACAAGAGAAAATATTATCGAAATATTTGCTTATTTTCACTTCATATTGTTACACTGGCTGTCACTACCCTCGTTTTTCTCCGCTATTTGATTTTTTTTATTTATAAAATTTTCTCTTCATTGTTTCATATAGCACCTTCATATTCCTAATAAAGTATAATATACATTTTTTTTTATTTTTAGATGCAATCATACTACCTCATTATGGACGATTACATGGATCAATCGAAAACGCGACGAGGACTACCTTGTTGGTATTTGACTAAAAATCTTGGACCAAAGGCTCTTAATGATGGATTTCTAGTTTTGAGTAGCATGTTCGAGCTATTCCACAAGCGCTTCTCAGGTAGAGAGTTTTATGGAGATCTGATACATCTTTTTAGGAATGTAAGTATCCTTCTTTGACTACAATCTGTGTGCTAAAGAGCACTATTTTTAGCTTTAGCCTTTATACCTAGTCTGTGGATTCGGTGAATCCTAAATATCTAATCTAAATCTTATAATTCTAGCTTGGTCGACTCCGTCACTCGTAAGACAAATTCTATGAAAATCCAGTCACTAATTTGGTTTTTAGACCTATTTACAATACATTTTACAGGGGGGGGGGGAGTGGAGGAAATTTTTACAGGGACAACTGAGTTAAACCATCAGTACATAGTAAAAGGTCTACAGGGCTCTTTCGAATGGGTATTTTTAGATCAAACTTCCTTTTTTAATTAGCAAAAGAAATCTAATATTTCCAACTACTACAACTACTGCTACTACTATTACTACTATTACTAATACTATTACTACCACTACTACTACTACTCCTACTACTACTACTACTATTACTACTACTACTACTACTACTACTACTACTATTACTACTACTACTACTACTACTACTATTACTACTACTACACTACCACCAATACTGGGGGCCGGAGTTTACCCCCTGGCAATTACACCCTGGTAAATACTCCCCGCGGAAAATACCCTCCCCCTGGAAAATACGCCCCCCCCCCTCCCCAAGGAAAATACCCCCTCCCCGCGGAAGATACCCTCTCGGAAAATACCCTGGAAAATATCCCCCCGTGGAAACTACCCCCCTCTTCAGAAAATACCCCCGGAAAATACCCCCCCCCACCCCCGCAGAAAAAAACCCGGTAAATACCCCCCCCCCCCCCGCGGAAAGTAAGGCTTTCCAAATTTGAGAATTTTATTTGAGTTTATTTTTTTATTTCCGTAGGGGGAAGAAACTTTGGTACTTGTGTATTATGCACCACTTACTCAAGTTTACGTTGTGTAAAATTCGAGAGCTCACTAGTTTTTTTGTTAGTTCTTCGTTACTTTAGAAATAAATTTGGGATAGATTCGCATATTAGGGGGGGGGGGGGGTTGAAGTAAAGCGGGTCTGCGTGCAAAATTTGTTTGGTACAATTATTCTGCATATTAGATAGATAGATAGAGAAGTGTATTTTAAAGTGTGTTTTCTATGTTCATGGCCAAATATATGGCCATGAACACAGTAAAATAACATAAATGAAAGGCCAAAATAACATAGACTTTGATCAGCGATCATCATAAAACACTTGAATAAAACACGACAGTAGTTATCTAAGTACCATTTTGGGGACTTTATGTTCCTTCCTGTATTATTTGTGGCCTTTGCGTTCCCTGGCAGCTTTCCAGTGCATGTACCTATGGATCTGGTTTGGTGGGTATAATCTATTCCATGGCACCTTTCCAGTGCATGTACCTATGGATCTGGTTTGGTGGGTATAATCTGGTTTGGTGGGTATTCAAAAGCGTAGATTTCTGTTAAATAAATGATTCTTGTATGCACGATTCAAGAGTATCCTTTTATGGCCAAATTAAACGAGACGTATTTGATGAAAGTAAAAAGGGTTTAACAGATGATTAAGTGGCTTTTATAAAAATTTAAGACAGGGGAGGGGTCAATGTATCAATTCTAGCACGTTCATTGTAAGGTGAAAAAAAACAAAGTATTTCTTCATTAAGGAATTTGTGTATTAAGTTGGAACTTTCAGAGTTAAATAAATGATTCTTGTATGCGCGATTCAAGAGTTTCTTTTTATGGCCAAATTAAACGAGATTTATATTCTTGTCACTTTTCGTTACCCCAATTTTTCAAAGCGAGTGTTTACAACTAAGGGGGAAACTGGCCCGACCAAAGAGTATTTATATTCTTGTCACTTTTGTTCCCCAATTTTTCAAAGTGGGTGTTTACAACTAAGAGGAAACTGGCCCGACCAAAGAGTGTTTATATTCTTGTCACTTTTCGTTCCCCGAATTTTTCAAAGTGGGTGTTTACAACTAAGGGGGAAACTGGCCTGACCAAAGAGTATTTATATTCTTGTCACCTTTCGTTCCCCAATTTTTCAAAGTGGGTCTTTACAACTAAGGGGGAAACTGGCCCGACCAAAGAGTATTTATATTCTTGTCACTTTTCGTTCCCCCAATTTTTCAAAGTGGGAGTTTATAAACTAAGGGGGAAACTGGCCCGACCAAAGAGTATTTATATTCTTGTCACTTTTCGTTCCCCCAGTTTTTCAAAGCGGGTGTTTACAACTAAGGGGAAACTGGCCCGACCAAAGAGTATTTATATTCTTGTCACTTTTCGTTCCCCCAATTTTTCAAAGCGCGTGTTTACAACTAAGGAGGAAACTGGCCCGACCAAAGAGTGTTTATATTCTTGTCACTTTTCGTTCCCCGAATTTTTCAAAGTGGGTGTTTACAACTAAGGGGGAAACTGGCCTGGCCAAAGAGTATTTATATTCTTGTCACCTTTCGTTCCCCCAATTTTTCAAAGTGGGTGTTTACAACTAAGGGGGAAACTGGCCCGACCAAAGAGTATTTATATTCTTGTCACTTTTTGTTCCCCCAATTTTTCAAAGCGGGTGTTTACAACTAAGGGGAAACTGGCCCGACCAAAGAGTATTTATATTCTTGTAACTTTTCGTTCCCCCAATTTTTCAAAGTGGGTGTTTACAACTAAGGGGGAAACTGGCCCGACCAAAGAGTATTTATATTCTTGTCACTTTTCGTTCCCCCAATTTTTCAAAGTGGGTGTTTACAACTAAGAGGAATGGCAGAAGGATGTATTAGCGAAGTTATAGTGGAGGGCGAGTTGCTAGCGAAAAACCCGTGTGGATGAGTTGAAATAAAAATTTAATGAGGAATGACTGAAAAGTGTTTTGTGGGGATATGGGTTGATTGGCAGAAGGATGTATTAGCGAAGTTATAGTGGAGGGAGAGTTGCTAGCGAAAAACCCATGTGGATGAGTTGAAATAATTTTTTTTTTTTACAAGAAATGACTGAAAAGTGTTTGATTGGCAGAAGGATATATTAGCGAAGTTATAGTGGAGGGCGAGTTGCTAGCGAAAAACCCTGGACTTAAGTTTCATAGGTGAAAGTTAAGTCCAGGTATGGATGGAAAAATAAACTATTTCTGTAGAATCTGAGCTAATAAGGGTTTTTGACCATAAACTCTAGTTTCCTGTAAGAAAATTATTAAAAATACAATTCTCTCGTTCAAATGTGAAACTTAGGTCCATTCTCTGGTTCAAATGTGGAAAAACTCGTGTGAATGAGTTGAAATAGAAATTTTTTAACAAGAAATGACTGAAAAGTGTTTTGGGGGAGATGGGTTGATTGGCAGAAGGATGTATTAGCGTAGTTATAGTGGAGGCCGAGTTGCTAGCGAAAAACTCGTGTGAATGAGTTGAAATAGAAATTTTTTAACAAGAAATGGCTGAAAAGTGTTTTGGGGGAGATGGGTTGATTGGCAGAAGGATGTATTAGCGAAGTTATAGTGGAAGGCAAGTTGCTAGTGAAAAATCTAAGCTAATAAGGGTTTTTGACCGTAAACTCTAGTTTTTTGTAAGAAAATTATGGAAAATACAATTTGTTGGTTCATAGGTGAAACTTAAGTCCAGGTATGGATCGAAAAATAAACTATTTCTGTAGAATCTGAGCTAATAAGGGTTTTTGACCATAAACTCTAGTTTCCTGTAAGAAAATTATGGAAAATACAATTCTCTCGTTCAAATGTGAAACTTAGGTCAATTCTCTGGTTCAAATGTGAAACTTAAGTCCAGTTTTGAATACTCATAATAATGACGACTGATGGTTCTAATTCAATATTTTTTTTTTCATAAAAACAGACTGTTTTTTTTAAACTTCGAAATTATTCAACTTTATTTTTTTTGTAC
The DNA here is from genome assembly GCA_027921565.1 of Artemia sinica. Lineage (NCBI taxonomy): Eukaryota > Metazoa > Arthropoda > Branchiopoda > Anostraca > Artemiidae > Artemia > Artemia sinica. The sequence goes on along the minus strand of CM051266.1, from coordinate 39,711,777 downwards.
GTATCTTAAAATGACAAAATATGCTTACGGCTCTAACAATTGTACTCTGTGATTGGTCAGAGACACAATGTGGACTTCCCACTGGTATTCTATGTCCGGATATCGACGCTACCTAGTCTATTGCATGTATTAAATCAGTATTTTTTACGCAGTAGAACGATAAACACATAAGTCATATCTTTTAAAAAAGTGAAGATGGAGCATTTTAATAAAGTGTGTTCACATGTCAATGTTATTGTAGCATTGAATGCTGACAAGGAGAAGTATTTAAACTATGAAACAAGTAAAAATGGTAGCACTATTGGAAATGTATGTGTGCATTGTCATGACAGTAAGGAATTTAATTTCTTTGGAGTATCAAAAAAATTCAACTCTTCTTATGGTGGATATGCAAGAGTGAGATATCCAGAGATGATAGCACTCAAAGAAAATGCCAACATAAAAATAATAGTTGATGAAGAGGGACATCTTCTTGCCAGTGCTTGTGGTAACATGCTACCTCTTGTTACACCCCATCGTCAACTTTCGGGTATTAGCATTCAACGGAAGATCAAAAGAAGACATGCATACTCTTCTACTAATATCATAAACCATATCTTGTCGACGTGCCGAAACTGTTACCTTTGTAAAAATAATGTTGTAATAGACAGTGAAATTGCCGGAAAAATAAAAAGGGCATTGGCAGAAAATATCACTAAGGAATATAAAGATGAATCGATGAAAAACAAAGTGCCAGCAAACGTCACTACCATTAATCAAACAATTAATGAACCAAATAATAGCAAAGATGAAGTGCATATTGAACATGTGGATGACCCCCCATTAGAAATGTGTTCACATGCTAGTGTTATTGTAGCATTGAATGCTGACAAGGAGAAGTATTTGAACTATGAAACAAGTACAAGTGGTAGCACTATCGGAAACGTATGCGTGCGTTGTCATGACACTATGGAATTAAATTTCTTTGGAGTACCAAAAAAATTCAATTATACAAATGGTGGATATGCGAAAGTATCATTTCCAGAGATGTTAGTACTCAAAGAGAATGCCAACATAAAAATAATAGTTGATGAAGAGGGGTATCTTCATGCTAGTGCTATAGGTAACATGCTACCTATTGATAGAACCTTTCGTCGGCTTTTAGGTATTAGCGTTCAAATGAAAGCAAAGAGGAAAAGAAAGGCCTACTCTGCTACTAATATCGTAAACCATATCTTGTCTACGTGCCGAAACTGTTACCTGTGTAAAAATAATGTGATAATAGACAGTGAAATTGCCAGAAAAATAAAAAGGGTATTGTCAGAAAATATCACTATGGAATGTAAAGATGAAACGATGAAAAACAAAGCACCAGCAAACGTTACTGGCATTGATCAAACAGTCAATGAATCAAATAATATCAAAGACGAAAAGCATATTGAGCCTGTTCATGAGACACCAGTAAAAATTGTGTATGATTCAAAATGGAATAATGATTATTCTACTGATTACGAACTAAGAGAAGACAATAACTACAATATCAAGAGAGAACATGGTGAACTATTTTATGGAACAGATTCAAAATGTCCAAAGTTAATCATTGATATTAATAATGTATCATAATATATTTTTGTATTAATATTCTACATAACATTATTTCATTAAAAATATTACATTGTTATGTGTTCATTATTTTTTAGAGTAAGCTAGCATATCAAGCGTTTGGAATGTCTATTAAAACATCGACGATGTAAGAAAAGGAATTTGCGTACATCTATTGTCAGGCACATGGGATAACATTGTCAAAATCTAGGTATCAGAATGAAAAATTGTAGGTAAGTAAGTAAGCAAGTAAGTAAGTAAGTAAGGAAGTAAGTAAGTAAGTAAGTAACAAACTCTTTCTTGAATTCATCTCTTGGATACACAATACAGAAATTTACATGCACACAGAGACAACCCACACACACACACACACACACACAAACAGAGAGGACACACACACAGCGACGACACACGCACAGAGACGACACACACACACAGAGACGACAACACACAGAGAGAAGACACACGCACAGAGACGACACGCACACAGAGACAACACACACACACACACACAGACGACACACAAATAGCGACGACACACGCACAGAGACGACACACACACAGAGAGAAGACACATACACAGAGACGACACACACACACACAGACGACACACACACAGAGATGACACACACACACAGAGAGAGACGAGACACACACACACACACAGAAACGACAAACACACATAGAGACGACACACACACAAAGAGATGACACACACACACAGATACGAAACACACATAGAGACGATACACGCACAGAGAGGACACAGACACAAAGACAACAAGCACAGAGAACGACACGCACACAGAGACAACACACACACACACAGACGACACACACATAGCGACGACAAACGCACAGAGACGACACACACACAGAGAAGACACACGCACAGAGACGACACAAACACACACAGACATAGAGACGACACACACACAGAGATAACACACACACAGAGAGACGAGACACACAGACACACACACATAGAAACGACAAACACACATAGAGACGACACACACACACAAAGAGACGACACACACACACACACAGATACGAAACACACATAGAGACGATACACGCACAAAGAGGACACACACACAAAGACAACAATCACAGAGACACCACGCACACAGAGACAACACACACACACAAAAACGACACACACACATAGTGACGACACACGCACAGAGACGACAAACACACAGAGACGACAACACACAGAGAGAAGACACATGCACAGAGACGACACACACACACAGAGACGACACACACACAGATATGACACACACACACAGAGACGAAACACACATAGAGACGACACACGCACAGAGGAGACGACACACACATAGCGACGACACACGCACAGAGACGACGCACACACACACACACACAGAAGACACACGCACAGACACGACACACACACACAGACAACACACACACAGAGACGACACACACACATAGCGATGACACACGCACGGAGACGACACACACACAGAGACGACACACACACACACAGAAGACACACACAGAGATGACACACACACATAGAGGAAACACCCATAGAAACGACACACGCACAGAGACGATACACACACACAGAGACAACACACACACCCAGAGAGATGAGACACACACACAGAAATGATAAACACACATAGAGACGACACAGACACAAAGAGACGAGACACACACACACAGATACGAAACACACATAGAGACGACACACGCATAGAGACAACACACACACACAGAGAGAGACAACACCCACACAGAGACGACACACACACACAGAGACGACACACACACAAAGAGACGACAAACTCAAAGTGAGGACTTACACATAGAGACGACACACGCACAGAGATGACAAACACACAGAGACGAGACACATAGAGAGAGAGACGACACACACACACACACAGAGACGGGGTTGATCTAGGTTCACTTAGAGTGGCGCGCCACTCTAAGTGAACCTAGATCAACCCAGCTTTTTGGATATCTCTCTCACTATGATTCTGTTTGTGTGTCGTGTCTGTGCGTGTCTCGTCTCTATGTGTGTGTCATATCTGTGGGTGTGTCGTCTCTGTTTTTGTGTCTTCTCTGTATGTTTGTCGTCTCTGTGCGTGTGTCGTCTTTTTGTGTGTTTCGTATCTGTGTGTGTGTGTATGTGTGATCTCTTTGTGTGTGTTGTCTCTGTGTGTTTGTCGTCTCTGTGTGTGTCGTCTCTCTCTATGTGTCTCGTCTCTGTGTGTTTGTCATCTCTGTGCGTGTGTCGTCTCTATGTGTAAGTCCTCACTTTGAGTTTGTCGTCTCTTTATGTGTGTGTCGTCTCTGTGTGTCGTCTCTGTGTGGGTGTTGTCTCTGTGTGTGTGTGTGTGTGTTGTCTCTATGCGTGTATCGTCTCTATGTGTGTTTCGTATCTGTGTGTGTGTCTCGTCTCTTTGTGTCTGTGTCGTCTCTATGTGTGTTTATCATTTCTATGTGTGTCTCGTCTCTCTGGGTGTGTGTGTGTTGTCTCTGTGTGTGTGTATCGTCTCTGTGCGTGTGTCGTCTCTATGGGTGTTTCCTCTATGTGTGTGTGTCATCTCTGTGTGTGTCTTCTGTGTGTGTGTGTGTGTGTGTCGTCTCTGTGTGTGTCGTCTCCGTGCGTGTGTCATCGCTATGTGTGTGTGTCATCTCTGTGACTGTGTTGTCTGTGTGTGTGTGTCGTGTCTGTGCGTGTGTCTTCTCTGTGTGTGTGTGTGCGTCGTCTCTGTGCGTGTGTCGTCGCTATGTGTGTGTCGTCTCCTCTGTGCGTGTGTCGTTTCTATGTGTGTTTCGTCTCTGTGTGTGTGTGTCATCTCTGTGTGTGTGTCGTCTCTGTGTGTGTGTGTCGTCTCTGTGCATGTGTCTTCTCTCTGTGTGTTGTCGTCTCTGTGTGTTTGTCGTCTCTGTGCGTGTGTCGTCACTATGTGTGTGTGTCGTTTTTGTGTGTGTGTGTTGTCTCTGTGTGCGTGGTGTCTCTGTGCTTGTTGTCTTTGTGTGTGTGTCCTCTCTGTGCGTGTATCGTCTCTATGTGTGTTTCGTATCTGTGTGTGTGTGTGTGTCGTCTCTTTGTGTGTGTGTGTCGTCTCTATGTGTGTTTGTCGTTTCTATATGTTTGTGTGTGTCTCGTCTCTCTGTGTGTGTGTCATCTCTGTGTGTGTGTCGTCTCTATGTGTTTGTGTGTGTGTGTGTGTCGTCTCTGTGCGTGTGTCTTCTCTGTGTGTGTGTCGTCTCTGTGCGTTTGTCGTCGCTATGTGTGTGTCGTCTGTGTGTGTGTGTGTGTTGTCTCTGTGTGCGTGTCGTTCTCTGTGCTTGTTGTTTTTGTTTGTGTGTCCTCTCTGTGCGTGTATCGTCTCTATGTGTGTTTTGTATCTGTGTGTGTGTGTCATCTCTTTGTGTGTGTGTGTCGTCTCTATGTGTGTTTGTCGTTTCTGTGTGTGTGTGTGTCTCGTCTCTCTCTCTCTCTGTGTGTCATCTCTGTGTGTGTGTCGTCTCTGTGTGTGTGTGTCGTCTCTGTGTGTGTGTCTTCTCTCTGTGTGTGTGTCGTCTCTGTGCGTGTGTCTTCGCTATGTGTGTGTCGTCTGTGTGTGTGTGTGTGTGTGTGTTGTCTCTGTGTGCGTGTCGTCTCTCTGCGTGTGTCTTCTCTCTGTGTGTTGTCGTCTCTGTGTGTGTGTCGTCTCTGTGCGTGTGTCGTCGCTGTGTGTGTGTCCTCTCTGTTTGTGTGTGTATGTGTGTGTGTGGGTTGTCTCTGTGTGCATGTAACTTTCTGTATTGTGTATCCAAGAGGTGAATTCAAGAAAGAGTTTGTTACTTACTTACTTACTTACTTCCTTACTTCCTTACTTACTTACTTACTTGCTTACTTACTTACCTACAATTTTTCATTCTGATACCTAGATTTTGACAATGTTATCCCATGTGTCTGACAATAGATGTACGCAAATTCCTTTTCTTACATCGTTGATGTTTTAATAGACATTCTAAACGCTTGATATGCTAGCTTACTCTAAAAAAATAATGAACACATAACAATGTAATATTTTTAATGAAATAATGTTATGTAGAATATTAATACAAAAATATATTATGATACATTATTAATATCAATGATTAACTTTGGACATTTTGAATCTGTTCCATAAAATAGTTCACTATGTTCTCTCTTGATATTGTAGTTATTGTCTTCTCTTAGTTCGTAATCAGTAGAATAATCATTATTCCATTTTGAATCATACACAATTTTTACTGGTGTCTCATGAACAGGCTCAATATGCTTTTCGTCTTTGGTATTATTTGATTCATTGAATGTTTGATCAATGCCAGTAACGTTTGCTGGTGCTTTGTTTTTCATCGTTTCATCTTTATATTCCATAGTGATATTTTCTGACAATACCCTTTTTATTTTTCTGGCAATTTCACTGTCTATTATCACATTATTTTTACACAGGTAACAGTTGCGGCACGTAGACAAGATATGGTTTACGATATTAGTAGCAGAGTAGGCCTTTCTTTTCCTCTTTGCTTTCATTTGAATGCTAATACCTAAAAGCCGACGAAAGGTTCTATCAATAGGTAGCATGTTACCTATAGCACTAGCATGAAGATACCCCTCTTCATCAACTATTATTTTTATGTTGGCATTCTCTTTGAGTACTAACATCTCTGGAAATGATACTTTCGCATATCCACCATTTGTATAATTGAATTTTTTTGGTACTCCAAAGAAATTTAATTCCATAGTGTCATGACAACGCACGCATACGTTTCCGATAGTGCTACCACTTGTACTTGTTTCATAGTTCAAATACTTCTCCTTGTCAGCATTCAATGCTACAATAACACTAGCATGTGAACACATTTCTAATGGGGGGTCATCCACATGTTCAATATGCACTTCATCTTTGCTATTATTTGGTTCATTAATTGTTTGATTAATGGTAGTGACGTTTGCTGGCACTTTGTTTTTCATCGATTCATCTTTATATTCCTTAGTGATATTTTCTGCCAATGCCCTTTTTATTTTTCCGGCAATTTCACTGTCTATTACAACATTATTTTTACAAAGGTAACAGTTTCGGCACGTCGACAAGATATGGTTTATGATATTAGTAGAAGAGTATGCATGTCTTCTTTTGATCTTCCGTGAATGCTAATACCCGAAAGTTGACGATGGGGTGCAACAAGAGGTAGCATGTTACCACAAGCACTGGCAAGAAGATGTCCCTCTTCATCAACTATTATTTTTATGTTGGCATTTTCTTTGAGTGCTATCATCTCTGGATATGTCACTCTTGCATATCCACCATAATAGCTTGGGCGCCAGACCTCTATAATGTGACAACTAGGTGATCAAAAAGACACAGTCAGTTTGACAATAGTTTCCGACTATATTGACCACGCTGAATCTGAATATGGGTGGTGACAAAGCTGGAGGTAACGGCTTGACTTTCAAAAATCCAAAAAACACCCTTTTTTGGCCTATAAAATGTGTACATACTGTTTATTTTTTTTAAGGTTGTACCACTCCAATTTAGTTGCGTGGCATCTCATATTATTCCTAATGTGGTCGTCTCTTAGAAAATGTTTGTTTTTTTCCGATACCTTGTATAGTCCCGGAGCTATAGGCTAATATTTAATAATTTTCCCTGAAAATCTAAAAATTCAAATGTTTATTTCAAGGTAAAGCACGTATCTCGTAACTTAATATATTTTTAGGATTTTTCATCTTTTACCAGAATTTACCTTGGATATTGAGCTTCACATTGCCGAACATTTCCAAGCTCCAGCTGTTTGTTGAAGCTGCACAGAATTTTTTTTTAAGTATAAGCCAAAAATGTATGCGAAAATGTATCTTTGCCAAATAGTCATATGACACAATATTCTACGCTAGAATTTAGCGTAGGTTCCAAATATCAACGTTAATTTTCAACCCAGTATTAAGTTCGTTTGTTATAGGCTAATTACTTATTTGTAGGCCTATTTTTTTTTAAATGGTACAGCGAGACATGTTTATATGCTAAATTTTGACGCCGAGTCTAACGGTAGTGTTGACTTGGTCATCGTGTTTCAACTTTAGTTGCTACATACTATTTAATTTTCTATAAGCTCTGATTTTCTTGAAGTACTGTACATCTATATAAAAATACTGTATTTTTATTAAAATACTTGTATAAAAATACTATTGGGTTGAAATTAATTGAGTAAAAATACAAGTAAAGCCTGTCAAAATACAGTTCCCGCGCATCCCAACGGTTTTCCCCCAACGTACGAAAAAAATCCCGCTAATCCTCGTCTGAATCGTCGCTGTCGGCACCACATCGCCCACCACATGCGCAAAGAATGTCGCATGGCTTTATCCCCAAACAAGGGCACTTTTTACTGCACACAGTTTTACAGTAACAAAAGGTCGAAGCCTTGTTGACAGTTAGAGGCCAGGGGGTCAGCGCTGAAGTCACTGGACTGACTCCTAAAATGTCGTGATGGGTCCAGCCAAACTCAAGTGGGTTGAAGACATAGGGCTTAGGAATCGCAGCCTGAAGAATAATGCTCCACTGAAGTATAGCTCTCTTGACATGGTATACAAAAGAACCATCTGTTGGAGGCAAGCTGTTCAAGTTCTTTTTTCTGGGAAATAAATGAATTCGGAGGTCATTGAGAGAATCAAATTCGGACTGTTTTTTGCTATATACCGATACAGCCAATTTCGTACAGATACGCAAGATTTCGGGCTCGTACATAATGATGTTTCAAATATCACTCCTCACTTCCAGTGTAAGATCAGCAATTTCTTGAATTTAATAGCCTTGCAAGGATTCGTTTCGAAAATGCCTCAACGGTTTCGGTTTTGTCTGGCACTTGCGACCGGATTAACGGCATGAAATCTACCACCACACCAGTTCCCGTGACCGTGTTAATCGGTACTTCACTAGGCCAACTTTCTAAACTTGCAGAGGTACGAATGAACTCGAGAAAACTTGACTTCGTACCCGATCAAAGTTTAATACGTTCACCATCTCCTGCTTCAAATATTGCTGGGGCGTAGGGCAAAAGTTCATGCGGCATGATCTTACTTAGAATCTCAAGCGTAGATTATTGACTAGTGCCAACAGTAACCAAAATCCTTTTAACAGCTTCCAATTCAGCATGAACGCTGCTACCGGTCTTGGTTGTCGAGCGTTTGGCCTGTTTTATTTCGCAATCCATAGTCTTTACTTTAACCTTGGAAAAGGGGTTGGGTTTTCCATCGAAGTATGCTTCCAATGCTTTTAAACCACTAGCACGTGCGCCCAGGAGGCTCTATGCCACTGCCTCATCAGCGACTTGATTTGAAATGATATTCACCAATGATTCCTCATCACATGTAAACGGATCAATATGGTCTTCGACAACAGAGACCACACTACTGACAAGGTTTTCTTGGCTCTTCTCAAAGGCTCCATTTTTGCTTCCTTCACCGTCAAATTCACTCATGCTCTCAATTCCGGCTAGTCGACAAAGGGCAGAGGAAACCTCAGCACAGAATGGTATGGTGGTAGTCCATTTGGCAACTGCCATTGAGCTCAGTGTGATTCCCTTTATTCCTCCCTTTTGTTTTGATTCAAGGTTGAGTGTGGATTCCAGTGCATGATCTGGGGAAACACAATTCATCTTGCAATTTTTCCGCTTCACGTTGAATAGTCCTTTGACAAAGATATCATGCAAGCTAGGTGGCAAGGTTTTCATGTCACTCAAATACTGGAGTAGACATGCTGCATACTTATAATGCCCTGCGGCTGTCACATACGGCAACATGAGGGTTGCACCCATAATATGACCTTCCCAGTCTCCCCCACGCTCTGCCATCAGGAACTGGAGAAGAATCAGCACAAGATTCATATACTCCATCCACAACTTCGTTGTAAGGTTTTGGTCACGCGACTTGTTGAACTGGTTCATCAAAGGCTTCATAGATTCCAAGTGTTTGTCTAGGTTGTCGAATGAGCCTCCGCAATTCATGAACGCAGACATCAAATCTGACAGCTCATCAAAAGTACTTGTTTCTTCGTCTGATTCAATGTAATACTGTTCAAGAGCATTCCAATATACTCTGTACAAGGCCTCTACTACGATGATGTGAGCCTGCATACACCTGTAATAGGGTTTTCCAGTCATAGCTTTTTTCGCAGTTCCAGGGAGTAAAATGCCAGCCTTACTAAAGATTTCCTCAAGCCCCGAGCCTTTCATGATGTACCCAATCACACCAAGGAAGTTCATACACAGATGCAATCCACCCATTCTTGGAATAACGTCACTGAATGCTTCAGGCTGTTTCTTTTTTAATGCGATAATGATCTCGTAGATAGCTAGGTCACACGTTATTACAGTATGAGGTAACTTCAGTGCGTGAGCTGTACGATGCATAACGTTTATTGCCTCTTCAACAACTGCTGGATTAGATGGAGCACTTGGTATGACTGGTAGATATCCGATACGAGTGATAGGTATCACTTCACTCTCTATCTGGCTTGCATAAAATAATTTGAAACTGGGCAATTCTGCGCTAGAGTCAATAACAGTGGCATCAAGAAGTTTGGTTGGAATAAACCGACAGAGCGCCCAGGCCACAAATATGGGCTGAATTGGAACGTCACTGAAGTCACTAATATCTCTGAGAGTGAGCTTTGAGTCACCAAGGACTGTCTTTCTTTTCAGAAATGTTTTGCCAAATTTACCAAACAACAGAGATGACGTCTTAAGCGATCTGTCTCTGGTACGATCACATCTCACTACTGGGGTCTTTGATTCGTTTTCGGTTGCAGAACTTGCACATGGCTGCATGACGATCATGGTTGTTATGTGAGACGATTTACCATCTTCTGTATGTTCCTACAAAAAAAAATATCAGCCTGCATAGAGGAAGTGTTCAGATCAGGGGCATAATTTGGCAAAAAACTAGGAGGAAAAACAAAGGCGTCGTTCCGGGTCATTAGCTATCCTTAAAAAGGCCCAAGTTTGGTGACGGACCTTCTTAGATCACCTTTTCGCAACTAACTGTCATAATTTTGACAAATCATTTTGTTTCTCGCGGATTTTATGACTTTTCATGGGTGACTGCCCCCCCCCACCCTGGGGGGAGAGGCAAATAACGCCTCCGGGTCAGATGTTCCTCTTGTCATTGTAGATTTAACTCTGTCTCCTTTTTATTTCAACTTTAGTATTTTCATCAGGTCAAAAACAATTTGTAAGCCCTTTTCACAGAATCTCAAATTAGCAAACTGCGTTACTTGCCGATACTTAGTTCTTACAACTGTCCGCTTAGTAACCTTGAGAGAACAAGAAATCGATGACCTGCCTAACCTCTTGACCTTGCAAAAGCTAGTTTAGTTACCAATGCCTAGTCCTTACAACAAGCACCTTGCCAAATGAATTGCAGGTGTATGTCTCTCGCTGTTTTCAGTACTGATAAAGGATAAAGTTGGATAATTGGAATTCTTTAGTTGTCAGATTAAATTATTAGAAATAGAAAACTACATTACTTGCTACTATTATCATTATTTTATTTATATGTTGATTTGTTCAATCTTTACCTGTTTGACTGCAACACTTCCCATTACCCAGACAACGGAGGTCTAGTTCTAACTACATTACTACAGACACTTTATCAAATAAACTGCAGATCTCTGTCTCTTACAGTTTTCACGATTAAAATGAATGAAGCTGGGAATTTTGAACTGAAAATCTCCTGTTAGTACAAAAACAAGAGCTGGAAGCTACTATGGCACTTGCAAGGGTTGGAAAGCATGTAAATGAACTTGACAGTTCACGCTGTCAAGGCTGCATGTCAATTCCAGTACTTTCCAACACAATGTCATTTCGACTCCTCCAAACCATTAAATATGGTTGCACTGTACGGATAAAGTGCACATTTTGTGTGGTCTAGGAGTTGATTTGTTAGCAAAACACTAGGCAAAAATGACTATGGGCCCTTGGGGAACCTTTAAACGTAACTTTCAGTCAAAAGTATTTTGTGCACTTTGCAGTTAAGATGCGCATCTTAAGGGGGCTAAGAATTCGTTCGTAAGCAAAATCATTGAGGTACCAATGATCACGGGCCCTTGGGAAACTTGGGAAAAATTGTTGTAAAGAAGTGCACTGCTAAACTGAATGTCATTAGTCCCTACTCGTTGAGAGCTCGAAATTCTCTTGAAATTCTTGGGTAGTGCTGGAGTTCCCCAGAACCCTCCTTCAACCCCCCCCCCTCCTCCGAAAATGCCTGGCTACATTATGTAGCTTCAGACCCAAACCATGGGTGTTAAGACTTACCTCGAAATCTAAGTTGTCCAGTGCAAAGTGTGCGAAGTCTCCAGCTCTTATACCATCTGGTACATAAACTCCAGCAGACTCAATTTTCATTTGTACTGATACTGCTTCAGTGGTAAGTACTCGCTGCACTGTACATGGGCTTATTGTTAAACCTAATCTGTTTAACACAGCTGTTAACTTCTTACTCCAAGTCTTATGGTACAGATAGACACCTAATGCTGAATGCTTGGGTGTGTCAATTTTTCCAATCTGGAACAGGATATCCTGAGCCAAATTTACCACTTTTTCTTCTACATCAGCAGATACACTATACCTGGTATTCAGGTCAGTTGGTGGCTCCCCAATATCACTGAACAGGAATGCTAATGTGTTGAACAACATAGGGGGAATCATCGAATTTGCAAACTCGAATGACAATTCGGTGTCAGATTCCCGCTTCCTACACTGACTGACTTTTTCAAAAATCTGAGTTTTTAGTCTCTTCATTACGTAGTAAAAGCCTCTCCTATCATCCTGGTCATACACACTAGAAGCTCGGCTTGATCCTGATCTCTGTCGGCTCCTTCCGCACCTGCTATTGTTAAGTTCGAACTCATCATTGATAGGGAGCATAGTAAGCAGTTCATCCTCAATATTGTCTGCTTCATGACTTCCCATTTCGACATCCAGACTTTCAATTAAGTCGAAACTCAGACCATCTACGTCACCCTCACTGTTGTCAATATCACTAAGATCAGCACTGGAACCTGAAATGCTCTCACTTTCAGTCGAGTCAGATTCAATCAGCACTGAAGACTCATTAACACTTTCAATTAGCTCGGCAATCTGTCTGGTCATTTCTCCAGCATTTACTGAGTCTTTCAGGTAAAAGAAGTTGTGTCTACCAGATTTGCGATTCACCCTCAAATCCCTGCCAAATCTGTCCTTCAATTTTCTCTTAAGTAGCAACATATCCCTATATTCCCATTCTAAACCAGACCTTTTCAGATAATCACCAAAAAGCACTGTTAAGTCCGTAGTGGCATAGATCCTGCCACTTAGAAGCTTTGGACAGATGTCTTCCAACATCTCACTGCAAATGGCAGCTCAATACAGAATGTCCCATCACTGTCTGGTTTACTACTCAGAAATTTTAACATACACCATTGGTGGTATTTGGCTTCAAGAGCAATAAGGTCTTTATCTTTACACCTGGCAAGAAATTCAGGATTTTGTTGCCATAGTTCTTCTGCTTGTCGACGCACTTTGTTCTGTCTATCAAGAGTCCGAATTTGATACACATTCAGTTTCTTATTTTTAGTACTTCTCTTCATACTACAGAATAAGCAGCAGGTTTTATAGTCAAATTCAACATCCCCAGCTTGGGATTGAGTCCTGCCTGGCAATGCTGGTGGAATTTGAATGCTTTCTTCAGTAGCTGATGCTTGATCAGCAGTTTTATTGTGGTGCTTACAACGGAGGAACTTTTTGCAACAGGCTTTGTGCCACTTGTGCTCCTTCTCATGAAAATCTGGTTCATAAGATTGTTTTTTTAATGCTCTGTACGCTAAATTGCACTTGCACCTGACTTAAAGGACACTCACAACTCGACGTATGCCTGTAAGCTTATACAATTTCTCATTCTTTGTCTTGTTCTGGCAAATAATGCACAAAGAGAAATTAATCGTTGATTTATTTTGGGGGCTAAGCATGAAGCGCAGATGTTTTCCCTTCAGCTTTTCCATTGTTGACCTAGAAAGAAAAACATCAGAAATTGTCTTTAAAGTCCACTTTTTACAAACTTTACACAAAAATCATTTCATATTGCTTTTTTTTCATTGCTGACCATGCCAGTAGTCTTCATATTTACCAAATCGAGCAGAATATCATTGCAGTTTAACTAAGCTAAGTGCAGGAGGCTTACTTTGGTGTCCCAGTTCACTTTCAAGCCATGCTCGCTCAACTGGCAAACAATTTATTGTAAATATTTTAAGTTGTTGATAGGCATCGACTAGATTAGGCATAGGCTAGCAGTCAGGGATATTAATTATTTTATGTAGGCCTATAACCATCAATATAATGTACTACTTCAACACTGTAGTAGTACACCACAGGATCTGTACCTCAAAATTTGAGACCTATGTCTAACCAAACTCCAGGTATAGCATAATAGGACCTACACCATGTTTAATGTAGGCTAGTACTGATGGTGGGGTGTAGTACTCAAATTCTGAGGTACAGATCCCATGGTGTAGTACTGCAGGGGTGAAGTAGTACATTATGTTGATGGTAGTACATAAGACAAGTAATATCCCTAACTGTAGGCTAGGGTAGGCTGCGCCAAATGTTAGATATACCCAGCATTTGGCGTAGGGTATCCAAAATATTGGATTTGTGGTAGATTGGTTTAAGGTAGTCTCAGCAACATCAAGACTAACATACCCTAAAAAATGTCTGATCTAACTTAGCCTAATTACAGTATACGCCAAGTCTACATAGAAATATCACAAAATGTCTATCAAACAGTTTGAGATAAAAACTCATTCTTAATTCCAACCTTGTCTTGAGTTTTCATCTTGAAGCCTAATACTCAGTTTCTGTTCACTCATTTCGAGCAATCTGAAAGTTATTTAGCCTACCTGTCCATGACATTACACAATTACATAAGGCAGGCATTAGGCGTCGTTCAGTTCCTATTCTTAGCTCTAACCCCTAACGGTACAGCTTCTCAATCATACTACCAACCTCAAGTTTAATCAGCAACAGAGTTCACAAGATTGTTTCTTTCACTTCTTCTTCTTCTTCTATTTAACAGAAATCTCTTTTCACGAAAGCTCTTTTTATCATTTTCGTCTTCTTCTTCCTACAAAATGCGTACCTGGGAAATTTGATCTCAGGATGGAGTAGTAAAACAATTAGCCTATAACAACTGAAGTTGATATTTGGTTGAAAAGTAAAGTTCATATTCAGATTTGGCGTTAAATTCTAGCATAAAAGATGTGTCATATCATCGTTTTGGAAAAATGTATTTTTGCATATACATTTTGACGTATACTTTTTCAAAAAATTCTAGACGGCTTCACCGAACAGTTGAAGCTTTGAACTTTACGGCAATGTGAAGCTAAATACTCAAGGTAAATTCTGGAAAAGGATGAAATATCCAAAAATTATAGAAAGGTCCAAGATACGTGGTTTAGCGGAAAATGAACCTTTGAATTTTGAGATTTTCGGGGAAAATCAATAAATAATAGCCTATAGCTCCTGGGCTATACGAGATATCGGAAAAAATCGAACATATTCTATGAGAAGACTATGTCAGGAACAAAATGAGATGTCACGCCACTACATCGGAGTGGTACAACCTTAGAAAAAAATAAACAGTCTGTACACTTTTTATAGGCCTAAAAAGAGTGTTTTTTTGGTTTTACAAGGTCAAGCCGTGATCTCCAGCTTTGCCACCACCCATATTCAGATTCAGCGTGGTCGATATAGTCGGAAACTGTTGTCAAACTGACTGTGTTTTTCTGATCACCTCAACTCAGAAATAAGCGAGATACGCTTTAGTGGCGCCCGGACTATAAGAAGAGTTGAATTTTTTTGATACTCCAAAGAAATTAAATTCCTTACTGTCATGACAATGCACACATACATTTCCAATAGTGCTACATTTTTACTTGTTTCATAGTTTAAATACTTCTCCTTGTCAGCATTCAATGCTACAATAACATTGACATGTGAACACACTTTATTAAAATGCTCCATCTTCACTTTTTTAAAAGATATGACTTATGTGTTTATCGTTCTACTGCGTAAAAAATACTGATTTAATACATGCAATCGACTAGGTAGTGTCGATATCCGGACATAGAATACCAGTGGGAAGTCCACATTGTGTCTCTGACCAATCACAGAGTACAATTGTTAGAGCCGTAAGCATATTTTGTCATTTTAAGATATGTACAAAAAAAATAAAGTTGAATAATTTCGAAGTTTAAAAAAAATAGTTTGTTTTTATGAAAAAAAATATTGAATTAGAACCATCAGTCCTCATTATTATGAGTATCCAAAACTGGACTTAAGTTTCACATTTGAACCAGAGAATTGACCTAAGTTTCACATTTGAACGAGAGAATTGTATTTTCCATAATTTTCTTACAGGAAACTAGAGTTTATGGTCAAAAACCCTTATTAGCTCAGATTCTACAGAAATAGTTTATTTTTCGATCCATACCTGGACTTAAGTTTCACCTATGAACCAACAAATTGTATTTTCCATAATTTTCTTACAAAAAACTAGAGTTTACGGTCAAAAACCCTTATTAGCTTAATTTTTCACTAGCAACTTGCCCTCCACTATAACTTCGCTAATACATCCTTCTGCCAATCAACCCATCTCCCCCAAACACTTTTCAGCCATTTCCTGTTAAAATTTTTATTTCAACTCATCCACACGGGTTTTTCGCTAGCAACTCGGCCTCCACTATAACTACGCTAATACATCCTTCTGCCAATCAACCCATCTCCCCCAAAACACTTTTCAGTCATTTCTTGTTAAAAAGTTTCTATTTCAACTCATTCACACGGGTTTTTCCACATTTGAACCAGAGAATGGACCTAAGTTTCACATTTGAACGAGAGAATTGTATTTTCCATAATTTTCTTACAGGAAACTAGAGTTTATGGTCAAAAACCCTTATTAGCTCAGATTCTACAGAAATAGTTTATTTTTCGATCCATACCTGGACTTAAGTTTCACCTATGAACCAACGAATTGTATTTTCCATAATTATCTTACAAAAAACTAGAGTTTACGGTCAAAAACCCTTATTAGCTTAGATTTTTCGCTAGCAACTCGCCCTCCACTTAAATTCGCTAATACATCCTTCTGCCAATCAACCCATCTCCCCCAAAACTTTTTTTCAGGCATTTCTTGTTAAAATTTTTTATTTCAACTCATCCACACGGGGTCTTCGCTAGCAACTCGGCCTCCACTATAACTACGCTAATACATCCTTCTGCCAATCAACCCATCTCCCCCAAAACACTTTTCAGTCATTTCTTGTTAAAAAAAAATTATTTCAGCTCATCCACACGGGTTTTTCGCTAGCAACTCGTCCTCCACTATAACTTCGCTAATACATCCTTCTGCCAATCAAACACTTTTCAGTCATTTCTTGTAAAAAAAAAATTATTTCAACTCATCCACATGGGTTTTTCGCTAGCAACTCGCCTTCCACTATAACTTCGCTAATACATCCTTCTGCCAATAAACCCATATCCCCACAAAACACTTTTCAGTCATTTCTCATTAAAATTTTCATTTCAACTCATCCACACGGGTTTTTCGCTAGCAACTCGCCCTCCACTATAACTTCGCTAATACATCCTTCTGCCATTCCTCTTAGTTGTAAACACCCACTTTGAAAAATTGGGGGAAAAAAAGTGACAAGAATATAAATACTCTTTGGTCGGGCCAGTTTCCCCTTAGTTGTAAACACCCGCTTTGAAAAATTGGGGGAACGAAAAGTGACAAGAATATAAATACTCTTTGGTCGGGCCAGTTTCCCCCTTAGTTGTAAACACCCGCTTTGAAAAATTGGGGGAACGAAAAGTTACAAGAATATAAATACTCTTTGGTCGGGCCAGTTTCCCCTTAGTTGTAAACACCCGCTTTGAAAAATTGGGGGAACGAACAGTGACAAGAATATAAATACTCTTTGGTCGGGCCAGTTTCCCCCTTAGTTGTAAACTCCAACTTTGAAAAATTGGGGGAACGAAAAGTGACAAGAATATAAATACTCTTTGGTCGGGCCAGTTTCCCCTTAGTTGTAAACACCCACTTTGAAAAATTGGGGGAACGAAAGGTGACAAGAATATAAATACTCTTTGGCCAGGCCAGTTTCCCCCTTAGTTGTAAACACCCACCTTGAAAAATTCGGGGAACGAAAAGTGACAAGAATATAAACACTCTTTGGTCGGGCCAGTTTCCTCCTTAGTTGTAAACACCCGCTTTGAAAAATTGGGGGAACGAAAAGTGACAAAGAATATAAATACTCTTTGGTCGGGCCAGTTTCCCCTTAGTTGTAAACCCCCGCTTTGAAACCTCGGGGGAACGAAAAGTGACAAGAATATAAATACTGTTTGGTCGGGCCAGTTTCCCCCTTGGTTGTAAACTCCCCCTTTGAAAAATTGGGGGAACGAAAAGTGACAAAAATATAAATACTCTTTGGTCGGGCCAGTTTCCCCCTTAGTTGTAAACACCCGCTTTGAAAAATTGGGGGAACGAAAGGTGACAAGAATATAAATACTCTTTGGTCAGGCCAGTTTCCCCCTTAGTTGTAAACAGCCACTTTGAAAAATTCGGGGAACTAAAAGTGACAAGAATATAAACACTCTTTGGTCGGGCCAGTTTCCTCTTAGTTGTAAACACCCACTTTGAAAAATTGGGGGAACAAAAAGTGACGAGAATATAAATACTCTTTGGTCGGGCCAGTTTCCCCTTAGTTGTAAACACTCGCTTTGAAAAATTGGGGTAACGAAAAATGACAAGAATATAAATCTCGTTTAATTTGGCCATAAAAAGAAACTCTTGAATCGCGCATACAAGAATCATTTATTTAACTCTGAAAGTTCCAACTTAATACACAAATTCCTTAATGAAGAAATACTTTGTTTTTTTTTCACCTTACAATGAACGTGCTAGAATTGATACATTGACCCCTTCCCTGTCTTAAATTTTTATAAAAGCCACTTAATCATCTGTTAAACCCTTTTTACTTTCATCAAATACGTCTCGTTTAATTTGGCCATAAAAGGAAACTCTTGAATCGTGCATACAAGAATCATTTATTTAACAGAAATCCACGCTTTTGAATACCCACCAAACCAGATTATACCCACCAAACCAGATCCATAGGTACATGCACTGGAAAGGTGCCATGGATTAGATTATACCCACCAAACCAGATCCATAGGTACATGCACTGGAAAGCTGCCAGGGAACGTAAAGGCCGTAAATAATACAGGAAGGAACATAAAGTCCCCAAAATGGTACTTAGATAACTACTCACGACATTAACCTAATAATAGTACTTAATACATGGAAAAACGGTCATTGAAAAAAAAAACATTTAACAATTGGAAAAAAAACACTTAAATCAAAAATTACATTTACTTTATACTGTTTTTTTTTCTTTTTAGTTAACAAAATTTCCAGATACCTCGCTATTCTTCTGTAATTTTTTAGTGGCTCTATACCTAGATATAATTATTTTCTGTCTTCAAATTGTCCAAATACTTTACTCCCTCTGTAAATATCCCCCCCCCGGAAAATACCCCCCCCCCGTGGAAAAGAAGGCTTTCCAAATTTTAGAACTTTATTATAATTTTTTAATTTCCTTATGGGAAAGGAGTTTTGGTACTTGTGTATTATGGGCAACTCACTCAAGTTTACGCTGCGTAAAGCTCGAGAACAAAGCGGTTTTTTCTTTAGTTTTTTTTTCAACTTAGCGCGAGACAAGACAAAGACAAGTGACAGAATATATGGGAAATATATAATTTGGGTTATATATTTGCACATAAGGGGGGGGGGATAAAGTATTTGGACAGTTTGAAGTCAGAAAACAATTCTTTCTAGGTATGGCCACTAAACAATTACAGGAGAATCTGGTATCTGGAAATTTTGTTAACTAAAAAAAAAAAAAAAAAAAAAAAAAAAAATCCCAGTATAACGTAAATGTAATGTTTCATTTGAGTGGTTTTTCCAAGTGAAAAGTGTTTTTTTTTTTGTGTTTTGTTTAATGACCGTTTTTCCAAGTATTAAGTACTATTGTTAGGTTAATGTCGTGTTTCATTAAAGTGTTTTATGATGATCGCCGATCAAAGTTTATGTTATTTGTGCCTTTCATTTATGTTATTTTACTATGTTCATGGCCATATATTTGGCCATGAACATAGAAAACACACTTTAAAATGCACTTCTCTATCTATCTATCTAATATGCAGAATAATTGTACCAAACAAATTTTGCATGCAGACCCGCTATACTTTACCCTCCCCCCTTAATATGCGAATCTATAGCCCAAATTTATTTCTAAAGTAACGAAGAAACTAACGAAAAAAACTGGTGTGTTCTCGAATTTTACACAGCGTGAACTTGAGTAAGTGGCGCATAATACACAAGTACCAAAATTCCTTCCCCCTACGAGAAATACAAAAACTAAATCTCAAATAAAAGTCTCAAATTTGGAAAGCCCTATTTTCCACGGGGTGGGGTGTTTACTGGGGGGCATTTTCCACGGGGGTATTTTCCGCTGGGGGTATTTTCCGGGGGGTATTTTTCGGAGGGAGGTATTTTACGTGGGGTATTTGACGGGGGGGGGGGGGGTAAACACCTAAAACAACCCCTACTACTAGTACGACTACTGCAGCTACTACCGCTACTACTACGGACAACTCATCTGAGCAGTAAGTCACTGCAGAACCCGTTCTTCTTCGTCTACTCCCCCTCCCCGAACAAAAGTTCTGGATAAGGCCTTGGTTATCACCACGTATAGATAAAAGACGGTTCTGTGGCTTCCGGGTTAAGCTTCTTTGGGTCTAAGGTCTAGGCAGCAGCTTCCTAATTTCAGCACCTAAGAAACTATTGAAAAAAAGATCCAAAATTGGGGATCTTGATTCAACTTTTTCCAAATTTTTGTCACCATTAAAGTTACCTCGTTCCTGCATTTATCTCATGTACGTTTCAAGTCAATCCCGCTCCCTTGAATATCGGTGAGATCAAAAAGTGAGTGAGCTATTCCCTATGAAATAAATTTACAGATGTATAAATTCCGAGTTTAAAGCTGGAAAGTGAGATCCGCGAGGCGAGAATCAACAACGCTGTCCGAGTCTTGTCTTTCGAAGACATGATCGGACGGAGTGTCTGAAGAAACCATACCAGTCAGTGATTCTGACAACTCGTACTTATTCTTCAACTATGGTGCGTATGATGGATGCGGCAACCATGGAGTTGGCTTTTTGATTGGCCGCCGTGCGCGAAAAGCTCTTCTTGCATGGGATCCACTGAACCCCAGAATAGCCAGACTACGACTCAAAGGAAGATGATCCAACATCTCTATCTTGGCTGTCTACTCACCAACAAGAGTGGCAACATATACTGATAAAGACTCCTTCTACACTGGTCTGGAGACTACAATCCAGCAACGCCTCAAACGAGACTTCTTGATTCTAGTTGGTGAATAGGACTTCCGTGTTGGCCCAACAGACCCCAATGTCCACGATATTGTTGGCCGGTTCACTTACGGACAACAGTGCCCAAATAAGGATAGATTTCTCCAGTTCTCTAGATCCCACAGCCTTTTAATCACCAACACCAAATTTCAACACAAACCCTCCCAAATGATAAATTAGTGCTCAAACGGTGGATCCACAACTGCTCAAATTGACCATATAATAATCCGTCAGCGTTTGTGCTCCTCAGTCACAGATTCTAGAGCTTATAGAGGAGAACGCACGGGATCAAAATCTGGAAGTAATCATACGCTTGTAAGTGCAAAGACATTTCTTGCTGAAGTTGAGCGTGAGGAAGAGATAACCCCAAAATGGAAGTTAGACGTGGAAAAACTGAAAATTCAATCAGTGAAAGAAGACTTCTGCCTCAAGTTACAAAACCAGTTCCCAATCCTGACAGACGGTAATAAAGATTCCACCGCCCTATGAAAAAAAATTTCGTGACACCATTAAAAAGTTGGCTGCTGAAGTTATCGCATATGCTCCTGCAAAGCTGAGAAGAAGTTATGCCTTAGAAACAACTGTAAAGCTAATTGAGACTAGACGACAGGCGTCAAATGCATCAACGGCAGTAAAAAAGTAATTATGTATACAAATTGAAACCAGGTTACGTCAGGACCTCCGGTAATTCTGGGATGAGCTTGCTTTAAATATGACAAATTCAGCCAGAAATAATGACCCGAGAGGGTTGTGTAGAACTCTCCAAAAAAATAGCCGGAAAAGAGTCAACGATCACTGGTGACTTAAAAGACAGTCAAAGTAATACAATACCTGACACACAAGTTAAACTTGCTCACTAGAGGAATCACTTTAAAGACCTGCTTAATCCAAACACAGATGGGCAAGATGTGGCGATGATGCTGCCACCAAAAGCTAAAAAACCATCGAATGAAACTGAGATAGCACCACATTCAACTTCAGAGATATTAAACGCGATAAAACTGCTAAAAATAAATAAATTTCCTGATGAAGATGCTCTCCCTCCTGAAGTTTATAAGGCCTCACCGTATGTTGGAGCAGAACAACTAGTACCCCTCTTCAGTCTGATATGAAAGAGGAAGAATTTCTCGTGTGATTGTAAGGTATCAGTAATAATCCCAGTATTTAAAAATGGGAACAAATGTGATAGCCGTCACTACCAAAGGATATCACTCATGGATATGGCCACAAAAGTGTTCGCGATGATGTTTCTCAAAAGGCTCGAGGGAGCAAGAGATGGACTGACACGTGAAAATCAGTGGGGATTTCGCAGAGGGAGAGGGTACACTGACCAGATTTTCACTCTTCGTCTTATTCTGCAACGGTGCGAACGCTACAACCTCCCTATAATCAGAACGTTTCTGGATTTCGTTATTGCTTTCAATTCTGTAACCTGTAAAATCTTTGGTGAATCATGGTAGAAGATGGTGTGTCAGTTGAATTTATAAAGCTCCTAAAGGCCTACTATGATCGTTGCAAATCTACTGTAAGAGTGCTGGACAAAGAAACTGAGTGACTACAAAGAAACTTCAATGTGGATAGCGGTATAAAACAAGAGTGCATACTATCCTCCGTTTTGTTTAACTACTGTATAGATTGGGTTTTAGAAAGAGTTTTGATCGTGTCATTATGGGATTGGGCATTAACGTGCCTGAACTGGACTACGTGGATGACATAGTTGGTTTTGCTGCTATTCCCAAACAATGCTAAATGAAATAGCATATTTCTCTCATCTACTGGGTATGAAGATCAACACGGTCAGAACTAAAGTCATGGACCTAAATATACAGTCGGATTATCAGCTTGTGCTTTACTGACAGGAACTGGAAAAAGTCGATAGCTTCACTTATCTAGTCTTGATAATAGACTCTCGTGGATGTTGTGATGACGTACAAAACAAAATCAACAAAGCCCAAACCATATTCTCTCAACTCCGCCGCCATTTGTGGAACCAACAAAGATCAGTTTGAAGACAAAAATTTGTATCTACAAAGCGGCTGTTAGATTTGTTCTCTTCTAAGCAGTTGAGATTTGGCCACTGAAGATGCTTCATCTCCATGGTATGGAAGTCTTTGACCACCGCTGTTTACGAAAAAGCCTGATGATTCGATACTCCAACAGAATCTCAAATGCTGATGTGCGTCAGCGCTGCTGTAACATCCAGCCCACAGCTACGACTGATAAACAGAGAAGACTGCGTTGGCTTGACCGTTTCATAAGAAGACCCAATGACTGCACCATCAAGCAACTGCTTCTAGCTGCTCCTCTGTCAGGTTCACGCAGACGTCCTGGCGGTAAATTGAAGAATTGATGGGCAGCTTTCAAAAACGACCTCGATACTATTGGTGGATTACCAAAGTTTGAGAAAGTGGGAGAGCGGCTGGCTCCGTTTTACTGAAGAGATGGCACAAGATCGCGACAAATTTAGGACCCTGGAATTTGAAATGTAAATGTCAGGCTACTGAAAAAAACAAATTTTCTCAGCTTCATTAACCTTATGCCCCTAGCCTCTTTTTTTGTGCATGAGAATTTCCTCGATCTTGGAATTTACGGATGCAAGTTTCAAGTCGTTTCGAGACAAAAGCTTTCTGGTCCTTTTTTGGAGGAACCAATATATTCTTTCATTTGTCTAGTGCATTGGGGTCTTCTCGACCAAAGGACATAATATACAAGTTTTGAACCGATAAAAAATAATTTTTGCCGGTTTAGGACCCCAATTTGAACGGGTTCAAAAATATCTTTTTATATTAGGTTCAAACTTGGCCCCAGAGGCTTATGGCTGTAAGTTTTACTTTGATAAGCCTTTTAACACCCTTCTCTCTCCTGATAAAATGTTTACTCCCCTTAACACAGGCAATGCCTTTCAGAATGTTATAAGCGGATCGGGAAAACAAAGCTTTGGGCCATTTCGGGCACTAGAGCTTATAATTTCCGGCCAAAAAAGACCCCTGCCAAATGACCCCCTACTAAGTGGCTGGAAAAAAAGGAAGGAAGAAATAATACATTGAAGGCACGTAGCTCTTTACTTAGGAGTCACTATAGCGTTGCTTCTGAAAGACTATATATGAAGAACATGCAGTATGTTTAATCTAGTGCCCTTACATTTTGAAATATTTTAATGAAGCAATTGGCTCCATTATTCTGTTTTGTCATGCACTCTTATCAAATAGCCTCCCTCATATACTGGATAATTTCTTAAGTTTTAATGTTTTAATGTTGCTCCTTACTTTCAATAGAAAAAAACTTGTCTTTTTATTTAATTTCTGATCGTTTTTCAGATAATCCCAGAAAATCCGCATCCCTAAATGGAAAATCCCCCCACGAAAAAATCCTCGGTAGAAAGTTTCTCCTTCTTAAAATTCTCCTGCCCGAAAATTACCTCCAGACAATTCCATCATCGCTGCGAATTACCCCCAGAAAATTTCTTGCTTATGATTCTGCCTGAAAATTACTTCTTAGCATACTTTCACTTGAAGAAAGAATTTCATCTCATGTAATTTCTGATCCTTTTTAAGGTCAAGGGGGAATCCCCCATGCGGGAAAATAATTCCCGGAAATCTTCCCCAATGGAAAGCTTCTTCCGCAGAAAATTTTCCAATGACAATTTCTTCTGGTCATAATTGTCCCATGGAGTATTTCTCCTGTGGTAAATCCCAACCCCAGGTAAAAATGCCTGTAAAAACTCCCTATGTAAAAAACTCCGCTGATAATTTCCCCAGGACTATTCCACTAAAGCATCTCCACATGTAAAATGGGATCGCCAATGAGAAAGTAAGATATCAAAATGAATTTCGTATACAAATTCTGGCAAATTACGCCCGTGTAAAATTTCCCCTGGAAAGGTCACCCCCCGGAAACTTTCATCCCAATGGGAAATTCTCCCCGTAAAAGATCCATCCCCAGAACCTTCCTCCCTTCAAAAATGTCGGTAATCTTTCCTAGAACAAATACTATGTTTAATCAGTGGGGAATTTCATAATTTACAGTCCTTTCTCGGGTAGTTCTGGGGGGTCATGTCATCTCCAAAAAAATATTTATTGTACTTTT
Organism: Artemia sinica; assembly: GCA_027921565.1. NCBI lineage: Eukaryota > Metazoa > Arthropoda > Branchiopoda > Anostraca > Artemiidae > Artemia > Artemia sinica. The sequence continues at coordinate 39,686,574 of CM051266.1, read as the reverse complement.
CAACTATACTGAAGAAAATGGCTATCTCAAAATTTTGATCATACGACTTTTGGAAAAAGAGATATTAGAGAGGGGCTAGTTGCTCTCCAATTTTATTGGTAACTTAAAAACGGCACTAGGACTTTTAATTTCCATTCGAATGAGCCCTCTTGCGATTTTCTAGGAACACTGGTTCAATAAAATCACCCCTGAAAAAAAAAAATTACAAATAAAAACGCATCCAGGATCTTGGTAAATTTTTAACTCCATGTAAATTTTCTCAGGCTCGTAGCCTTTGATGGCTAACACTAAACTTAATGAAACTTATATATTTGGCATCAGCATATTAAGCCATTTTTTTTATATACCTATAGATACAAAAATTCTGTTCTATGGAGTTTCAGTTACTAATGAGCCAAGTCGCTCCATACTTACATTTCGTTATCACAAACTGTTTAGTATCGATGTTTACTTTTCTTTTGCAATATTTCTTTTTGGAAAAGGTATTCTATATTAAAATGTAGATGAGAGAACCAGTAAATCTTATAAACTGAATGATAATACATCTTGCAAGAAATCTATAGACACTGTCAGTATAGCTACCGTTTGACAAGATAGGAATTGTTTCAATGGCTCCACGGTAAAACTGCAAAACAAAAACTTCTTTTCTGTTAGAAAGCAGAGTCAAGGTTTCTGAAAATTCTATTCGAACGAAATGAAAGATTGCCATTTTTAAATGATATGGGTCTTTATCTTTGTCTGCAGTTCTTCGGGAGCCCTTTTGTGCTGTTGTTAGAATACACCATACATCACATTTATGCATCTTATAATATAGAATAATCTTATTTCAGGTAGACACAATAACAATTACTGGACAGTGTCTAGACATCTTTATGACCCCAAATAAGGACGAAAAGCCGAAGTTCGATTTATTCACGGTGGAAAACAATTCAAAAATGTTCCATTTTAAGACAGCATATTACACCACTTATTTGCCAGTAGCAGCCTCAATGATTTCGGTAAGCCTAATTTCGGTTCTTCTTCTGAAACTTCGCTTCTTTTTCATATTGTTTTAAAATAACTGCGCCTAAGCTAGTTCATGTGGCCTTAAGGAAACATAGAGCGTTCAATTTATGAAACTTAAGTGCATGTAAACTAGCCAGCTTCAAGGGGTTTTGAGCCTGTTCTCCTTCTTAGGAAAGGACTCCTCCCCTCGCTTAGTAACTCCGAACTTTAACAAGCACAAATGAGAAATAAGCTCTGACAGATACATCTCTCCCTTTGATTTGGCAGGACTTAAGCCATTCGCCCTTGCTGCTATGGTCCTTGCGTCGCTGGTAACATAATGATAAGGATACTTCAACGATCTTAGAGTGATCTATCTTCCAGTCCCTCAACATCAAACCCAGGTGATACAACGAATACTGACTGTGAAAATATTAGGTTGTGGCGTCAGTTCAAGAAGGGTTCTCTGGATTATCTTCATTCATTAAGAGTTTTCCAGGTTTAAAATTGTCTATGTCCTTCCTGATACTTCTAATGGTATTTCTGAAAAAAAATTAACTTTCTATCTTGAATGTTTCAGCCGTAAACCAATGGAAAGACATCTAAATGGACAGAAAGACACTTTATTCGCAACAGATATGCAAATATTAATTCTATTCTTATAGAGAGCTGATAAATACAATGATTAAAAAGACATAAAAAATTATGGATTTATACAAAATTGAATTTTTAACTTAATATAGATGCTATGTATCGCGTTATACAATAAACACTTCGCAATTGCAAATTTAAAATTGTTCAGGAATTTGGGAGCACACGAAACTAAATGTAAGCATTGAACGTACGAGGCTATCAGGGACAAATTAAATTAGGACCTGATATGCCTATAGCAACAATTAAAAGCACAAATTAAATGTAATCTGTATATTTTCAAATAATACCTTTTTCTATCCTAATCATATTTTTCCATGTTAATGAGGCTATATCGAAGCAACATGTATTTTTTTTTTTTTTTTTGGTAATTTGTTAGACTTTTTAAAGGTAGGCTTCAATATCCTTAAACTAGAAAATGCTTTTATTTGACTGAGTTGGAAATCTTTCTTATTAAATGAGAAAATTTTGATACCAAATTTATGATGGTTTAGAGACATCAAAAAGTTTTCAGTTAAACAAAAATCAGTCTTTAGGTATTGGGCCAATAACTTCTGGGATCTACAATTGAGGAAGGGTATTGCTAATTGCAGTGCTCAAAAGTTTCAAATATTTCTAAATCAGGGATACAGTTTTCTATGAATAAAGTCCTTAATTCAGACGCACAAGAAAAATAATTCAAGTTGTCAGGATTCTAATATTTTCGGGTTCTTAAGTATCCAGGACTGCACCAGCTTTTGGCTAAAGTCAACAAAATATTTTTGATGAAGTTACTTCAGTCTCTCTCCCCCACCAACTATGTTTGTCACAAAAATTATGAAGTTATTACTATTCACTTTAATTTTTCGTTTGGTATTTTCAACATCATTTTCCATTTTTTTCTGTTTCTTCTATATTTCCCCTTTAATATTTTAGGGAAGTAAGATATTCAGAGATGTTCTGAATATCTTACTTGATTAATCCGTCATGTGATATTAGTTTTTTTCTTGATGAATTTGAACCATCGTTAGATAAAATTAATAATGAAAATAAAAACAAATTTATGATGAAAGATTTTAATATAGATTTACTAAAAAGAGCGAATAGCTCAGATTTTGTTAATATGATGGTGTCACATGATAGTTTTCCTCTTGTGACTATTCCAACTCGGATTTCGTATCTCTCGGCATCTTTAATTGATAATTTTTTCGTTAATGCTGGATTGCTTGAAAGATCCCAAGCAGATGTGGTTGTGTCCGACGGCTCGGATCACCTTCTTTTAATAAGTAAAATAAAGCTGAATCAGTCAAAGGAAAATATGATGGATGAAACAAATTTCTCGCATGTAATAAAGGAAAAGTGTCCAAATACTGCATATGACCTATTCAGTGAGATAGTGACGAATGTAATGAATGAAACATGTCCCTTGCGAAGAATAAACCCTAATAGAAATTTTCCTAAGAAACCATGGATATCAAAAGCTATTCTAGTTTCAATAATGCAGAAAAACAAACTTTATGTGAATTATTTAAAGGATCATTCAGATGATAGTTTTATAAAATTCAAGAGATTTCGGAATATTTTAAATTCAGTAAAACGGAATGCTCAGAAACTTTATTTCCAAAATGAATTTCATGAAAATCAAGGGAATATGAAAAATACATGGAAAACAATAAATAAACTTTTGGTTAAATTTCATAGTAAGGAGGAGGTGAGAGTCATGGAGACAACAGGAGGTCGTCTTACTGATTCTCAAAACATATCTGAATTTCTGTTTGGGTATTTTGCAAATGAAGGAAAAAGACTTTGCGATCAAGCGCGGGTTAAACTACGCACATCTGCGAGTTTTGGATCTGTCGTTGAAAGACAGCCTGTAAGTCAGAATTACTTTGAGTTTGCAAGATATTCGGAACGGGAAGTGGCACGATTCTCGGCTACGATTAAGTCAAGCTCTAGCGGGATGGACGAGTTTTCCCTGAAACTCATAAAGGCCGCAAAAACGAGTGTCTTACCTGTGTTGACGCACCTCATCAACCTTTCTCTAGATCTTGGAGTCTTCCCGGAAGCACTAAAGATTGCAAGAGTGGTTCCTCTTCATAAAGGAGGGAAAAAAGATGACCCATCGAATCGAATACCTATATCTATTCTCCCATTTTTCTCTAGGTTATATGAGAAAGTGGTACATGCCCAGTTAAGTTATTTTATTGAAAAGAATAAAATTCTAATGGAAAATCAATTTGGGTTCAGAAAAGGGCTATCTACGGATATAGCAGTTCTGAAATTGGTTGTTTGGATTAGTGATGCATTTGAAGCTGGTCTCATACCCGCAGCTGTGTTTTTGGATATGAAAAAAGCGTTCGATACGGTGGACCACTCAGAGCTTCAAGCTCTTGACTCGATTGGGGTGAAGGGTTCAAGTCTGGAGTGGTTTTCATCGTATCTACAAAATCGGTATCAGATAGTTCAGAATGGGTCATTTTTATCTTCAAAAAAGAAAATAGAGTGTGGGGTCCCACAAGGGTCAATCTTGGGACCTCTACTTTTCATTATTTTCATTGATCGAGTGAAACACTACCTGTCAGAGGCTGGTGTCATCCTGTTTGCAGATGCTCTTTCTGGCAGCGCCTTCACTTGATGTTTTATATAATAAAATTCATAATGCAGTTTCTGAATTTCTAACTTTTTCTCAGCAAAATATGTCAATCCTAAACTTTTCTAAAACCTTTTTCATGATATCTTCTAGACTTTCGTCTAGTGCTGGAAATGACCATATCACGGTTCAAGAAAATGTGATAAAGAGAGTAGCAACAACGAAGTATTCGGGGTTTTTAATTGATGAAAACCTGTCGTGGAAAAACCATTCAAGTGCAATAGCTGAAAAATTAAGCAGAGGCCTTGGGGTGATGCGAAGAATTAAAAATCTAGTCCCAAAAAAGATCCTGAAAATGATTTATTTTTCTATATTTTACCCATATAGTAGCTACGGATGCTCTATATGGGCAAGTAATTTTGTAACATGTTTCAAAAGAGTACAAAAGCTTCAGAATAGAGCTGTAAAATTATTATCTGAATTTGATGATTCTGATGAGGTTCCTGCTCATGAGCATTTTAAAAAGAATAAGTTAATGGATGTATCCCAAATTCGAGATTACCAAGTCGCGATTTTCTCGTATAAATATTTGAATCAGCTGCTCACCCCTGCTTTTGAAAATCTTTTTACTTTTAATAGAGACCGTCATGATCATAATACAAGAAAAGCTGATGACTTAACTCATGAGTTTAGGAGCACCACTCGGGCATCTTTTGTGATTCGCCATTATGGTCCCCATGTTTGGAATATATTGCCCGAGTGTGTGAAAAATGCGCCTAGTCTTCCGGCTTTCAAGTCACGGGCAAAGAAGTTTCTTTTATCTCGTGAGTGAATCTGGTGTTAAGCCCACTCCAGGTTGTCATTCTATTTAAGGTATTTCCCCGATTTACTTTGCTTTTTTTTTTGCTTTTTTTTCTATCTACTTCTTGTCTTTTCCTCTTTCTCTCTTTTTTCCTTTATTCCTTCATCAGATAAGTTTCTTGTGTGTTGAGTAGCAAGGTATGAATGTTGTTTTAATTAGCTGAGAGTGATAACCTCGCTTGCCCTTTCAAGCTTATTGCCTTTCTTGGCAGGCAAAAGGCGAAAAGTGTTTGTTTTCTTTTTTAATAAATGCATATCTCATATCTCATAAATGAATGATTAGGCATAAACAGGGCCTGATTTAAAGCTTTGGCGTTTCTAGGCCCTAGCGTTTTCGCCGCTTCGTTTTTTAGAGGTTTTCGGGAAAATCACCGAAAATTAGGGGATAGTGGAAGCACTAAACAGAACGTAGTTGATAAGCCAAAAATAATGAAAGAGAGAGGTAATACCGAACTATCAGCTGTCATCATTGGGAGACATCTGACAGTTTATAGGTGACCACGGAATTCCTGTATTGTTTTAAAATCACTTTTCTTTGAATAGGCGGCGCTGCGGCCGAGTGCGCCTGGGACTTTGACGATAAATCACATCAGTCCAGTTTTTAAGAAAAAAATCAGTCAGTGATGATATATTACGCCCCTGGCATTGTGTGCCCCTAGGCCTGGGCCTAGTGGGCCTATTGGCAAATCCAGGTCTGGGAACAAAGCTTCTTGGAGAACCGTTTTCCCTCCCATCAAGTGCATTTGTACTTGTTCTTTAAGAATTTGAGCGTATTTTCCGTACCATCTATTTTTATTCATTTTCTTAGTTTAACTAAATAATCAAATTGTTTTCACGGTTCCCAATATCACATGATAGTGTGAATTCTATTGAGGCTTTGACAATCAAAAATTTGATATATGTCAATGTAGGTTTTTCACTTTCTTCCAGATTTAGGTCCGCCAAAGCTTTATGAAAAGAAAATGTCACTTGGAATCCACTTTCTGTTTTAGACCAAAAATCAATCTACTACAATTTTAATTTGTTAACCAGGGCTTTATCTTTGGTCATATATACCTTCGAATTTCTTGGATCTATGAACTAGCAGGCTCTATCCGCAAATCTACTTCCTAATTGCTACCCACCATTGTTCAAACGATTGATTTTTGGCAAAAACCACACATTTTCGTTTCAGATGGAGGTCGCAAGAGCTGCAAGATAGAATTGTTTATTCAAGAGTAAAAAAGCCAAATACTTTATTTTGGAAAACAGCCTAGCAAATAATCCTCAGCTCCCACTTACCCCGAAAACTAAAGCTGACACAAAATTTATGATTAATTGCTATTGATTCGCTTATCTCTACAATTCACAAGAGCCTTAAAGACAAATGTCACTAAAACTAAAGTCCAAACCCCTTAACATACTCTCACACTCACATCAATACTTTTATTTGCAGCTGTGACAAGTTTACTCCCTTCCGTCAAAATGGTTTTGTCAAACAACATAACTTAATTCTACTAAGAACTCATAAGTCTAATGGCAAAAACTATTAATTTCTACTTTTTAGTAATAAATCTACTGTTAAAAGTTAAAATCAAGATCTTAATTACTGTTTTCCTTACTTGTTTTAAATTTTCGATCAGTTTTCGTTTCAAACCTCAGGAATATGCATACCCAGTTATGTACACCCAAATTAAGGTTTGATTATTTCTAGAATGGTTTTAAAGACAAGAGTGCTTTTGATGCTGTTCGGGATATAGCAATACCACTTGGAATTTATTTCCAAGAACAAGATGATTTCATTGATTTATATGGTGATCCAAGTATCACTGGTAAAATTGGAACTGACATACAAGAAGGAAAATGTACATGGTTTGCAGCTCAGGTGCTTACACATGGAACTAATGAGCAGAAAAAATGCTTTCAGGTTAGTCATTTTGTAAATGATAATTCTACCTGCATACCTTGTCTATAAGTCACTTCTTGTAAATCCTGTTTATAAGTCTTTTTCTATAAGATCAGTCAATTATATTTTTTTCGGTACTTGTTAATTAAACGAAACACATCCAAGAAGTGAAGTTAGGTTAATCCTACTGAAATATAACCTACAAATAACCTTCAATTTATATAATGATATGATGTGAACTACATACTTACACATTAGGGGGGGAGTATTTGGGCAGCGCCCCTAACCTAACCTACCCCCTACACCCCTCGGAAAAGCAAAAATATATAGCGGAAATTATACAAGTCCAATGCATTCTGTCACTCTTCATTTGTCTTTGCGGCTAAGACACCTGTTTTTCTCAAATCTTGCATTCAGTAAACATCTCGACTGTGTTTAGTTTAATTTAACAAGTACCTTTTCTTCTGCGGACACTGACGTAAATATTTAGGCACTGATCACTCCAGAAATGCCCCTCCCGTGGAAGTTATTTCCCGGAAATTAAAAACGCGGAAAATAGCCCCAGATAATTAGCCCCCGGTACATCTCCACATGTAAAATTTGGTGCAGAGAATGTAAGACAATTAAAGAGAATATCGTATGGTAATTCTGTCAAATCTCCCCCCCCCCCACAGTGTAATATTTACTCTGGAAAACCCCCTCCCCCGGAAATTTCTCTCCCCAAGAAATATTATCCCTATAGAAATCCACTCCAATCACACATACCCCCCCCCCCCAAAAAAAAAATGTCTGTATACTACCCAATAACAAAGACTACGTAAGCAATGGACAAATTTTATGACTTACAGGCCTCTCTCTACGGACTGCGGTGGGTCATTTAAAAGCTAAAGACATAATAATTTGATTTTTCAGCTATACTGAACAAAATGGATATCTCAAAATTTCGATCAGATAACTTTGGGGAAAAATGGGTGAGAGTGGGGGCTAGTTGCCCTCCAATCTTTTTGGTCACTTAAAAAGGGCACTATGACTTTTAATTTTCATTCGAATGCATCCTCTCCCGATCTTTTAGGAACACTATTTCGATACAATCACCCCTGGAGAAAAAAAAAACTAACAAAAAAAGAAAATAAAACAAATAAACACGCTTCCGTGATCTGTGTTCTCGCAAAAATAGCAAAATTCCACAATTTTGTATATAGGAGCTTCAAATTTCTACAGTAGAGTTCTCTGGTACGCTGAATATGGTGGCGTGAAATTCATTAAGATTCCTGTAATTTTAGGGGGTGTTTTCCCCCAATTCCAAAACAAATTCAAATTTTCTCAGGCTCGTAACTTTTGATGGGTAATACTAAACTTGATGAATCTTATATATTTGGAATCAACATAATAATCAAATTCTTTTGATGTGTCTACTAATTTTCTTTTTTTTCTTTTAGAGTTTCGGTGACTGTTTAGCGGAGCTGCTCCTTACTTACAGTTTGTAACCACAAACTGTTTGATCAGGTTCTTTATTCTGATATATTAAAACGACAAATTTTGAAAAATGATTGGGTACCCTCTGTAGGGTTGTTTAGAAGAGGTAGTTTAACTTACCATTTAATTTCTTGCAAATATTTTGCATGAAATTACTTATAGAGATAGTTTAATTTATCATTTGATTTCTTGCAAATGTTTTGCATGAGATTACTTGTAGGCTAGCTTAGTTTATCATCTAATTTCTTGCAAATATTTTGCATGAAATTACCGATAGAGGTAGTTTAACTTACCATTTAATTCGTTGCAAATATTTTGCATGAAATTACCGATAGAGGTAGTTTAACTTACCATTTAATTTCTTCCAAATATTTTGCATGAAATTACCTACAGATGTACTTTAACTTACCATTTAATTTTTTGGAAACATTTTGCATGAAATTACTTACAGAGACATAAAAAATGCCTCTGGAGCAATGCAGCCTAATCAGTACTGCAAATCCTTCCAGACATTCCATCTTGTGCTTACATCTGCTTATTATTCTTCAGAATAATGCTTTGAGAAATGGAGGCCAAATGCCAAAATGCTAGATATAAGCTCTTGCCTGTGGCGTGATTACTTTTGTTGCTTAAAAATGGCACTAGATGTTTAAATTTTCTTTCCAATGAGCCCTCTTTCAATAATCGAGGGGTACTGATTCGAGACGATCACCACTGATGAAAACACGCAAGCGTGACCACCCTTCTCTGGAAAAATAAAGAATATCCTGTTTTGTAGATGGTGGCTTTAGGGCTCTCATCCATGATGAATTTCATTGTTTAATGTTCGTCATTTTCATCACCCTTTTCAAAGATTGTGCATAATTTTACCGACATAATAGATTTGATTGAGCAACTGTAAAACTAATAGATTTGGTTGTTGCATATATTGCAATTAAAACTTTGGTTGCAGAGTTCCAATTTCTAGTGACAAGAGTCGCCCATTACATACAGTTTTTTCCGGGATCTGTCTGATCCAAGATCCCTTTAATGTGAGGGAAGCTGTCACTCACTCCTTCAACTGCAGTTTTTTTTTCAATCAAGTTTAATGTTCGTATAACAGTGGGTCAAGGATTTTGATGACCCCCAAAAAAGTTTACCCTTTCAAATATTTTCCTAAGGAGATTTAAATTTGTTTATGAATGTTAAATTCATTCATCAGGGGGTAAATTTTCTCTGAAAACAAAATTATTGGTAAATTTTGTTTTCGAAAATGAATTTTAGAGTCATCATTTTCATGGTTTTTAAGTGAATTTATTCAAACAGATGTTTTGCTAAAAATTTATCCCCTACTGATTTCGGCAGCGGGGATGGTGTCAGTGACCTCACCCCTCTACTCTCGGAAATAAGTGCTTAAAATGTACGTAAATAAAAATTAGAAGTACTTGAAGAGCAACCCTTATAATTAGAAACTGAAGTTTAAAAATACAACATATGCATAAGCAGAGTCTACTTTCTATACATATTCTAAAGATGCAAAAGTTCTTAATCTTAAGTTTGCCCATCAAAAGTTAGCATCATAAGAACATTTTGCATACGCTAAAATAAAATAGTTAAACAAATTGAAATGGCACTCTAAGCATGCTTTTCTTAGGGCTAAGGACTAGCTACAGAAACCCAAATCGTATTCTCAAAGCATCCATACGATAGACTAAAATGACTGCATTTCTGGAGTATATGCTATGGTTCATTGCTTTTGATTTCAGTAGTATTCCTGAGTTCATTTCACACACCACTTTTTAGTTTCCAAACATGCCATCAGAGGCGTTCAAAGCGCTAGTGTCTCTAGCCTCAAAGTCAAAGAGAGTCTTAAAGCATTTCCTAGGGTTCCTATACGGCATTCTCAGGGGTGTTTCCGCTACTTGGTGTACATATTAATGGCCCTATTTTTTCCGGATGTTTTTGGGGGTAAATCGCCGCGCTGTATAGTGGGATAACTCGTAATTCGTAACATGTTTTTTATTATATTTTGCAACCCCTATTTTTCTTTCTGAGAGGTGATATCCTAATCAATCAACCTAGGGCAATGTTTTTAAGTATGTATAGCATAGTGCCAATTTATTCATCAAACCGACAGACACGCAACCTTATATCTCCTGGAGAGTCTCTTCTTGGCCATTGGTTTAGTTCAAACACGTGCGACCTAATGCTGGGAAATTTTATTACATTGTCTTTCGCATACAACAAATTTGTTTTTTGTAATTACGTTCTTATTCTCTTCCGAATATGTTTTGTTCATATAATGATAATTTAATTTCTCAGAATCTTAGCCTATTTTTTATCATTTTCCAGAGCTAATGGATGAAATTATATGCCTCCGTCTTGGGGTCCTGTCCCTTCTGGGGCTTGGGAGCACGCGCCCTATCTGGATTTTTTTTTTAAATTTACGCCTTCTTTCTAATTTTTTAGTTTGTACATTTTTATACCTAGTGTCATTTTTTGATTCTTACAGATTAGCGTGAGTTCTTAGAAACTTAGTTTATTTTTTCATTTTTTTAGCAAATGGGCGAGATTTTATGGCTTCGTCTTAGGGCCCTGGTCCTTCTGGGGCTTCAGAAGTACGCACCCTATTCAACTTTCTTTAATTTACGCCTTCTTTCTAATTTCAGCTCGTACATTTTTATGCCTAATTTCATCTTTCGATTCTTACAGATTAGCGTGAGATTTCAGAATCCTCGCCTTTTTTTATATTTTTCTGAGTGAACAGGCGAAATTATATGGCTCCATCTTGGGTTCCTTGCCATTCTGGGGCATAGGCAGCACGTTTTCCTTTTAACTTTCTTTAATTTACGCCTTCTTTCTAGTTTTCTAGTTCGTACATTTTATATGCCTAATTTCATCTTTCGATTCTTACAGATCAGCGTGCCTTCTCAGAACCTTTTGCATTTTTTTTATTATTATTTCTGGTTGCCAGGGGCTGTGAGAGCACGCACCCTATTCCATTTTCTTTAATTTAAGCCTTCTTTCTAATTTTTAGTTCGTACATTTTTTATGCCTAATTTCATCTTTTGATTCATTTAGATTAGCGCGGGTTCTCAGAAACTTAGCTTATTTTTTTCTGAGCAATTGGGCGAGATTATATGGCTTCGTCTTGGTGCCCCTTCCCTTCTTGGGTTTTGGGAGTACGTGCCCTATTCAACTTTCTTTAATTTACGCCATCTTTCTAATTTTAGTTCATACTACTACTACTACTACTACTACTACTACTACTACTACTACTACTACTACTACTACTACTACTACTACTACTACTACTACTACTACTACTACTACTACTAATGCTATTACTATTACTACAACAACTACTACTACTAATACTATTGTTACTTCTACTACTACTAGTCTTACTACCACAGCAATTTCTTTTCAAATTTCGATCAGATGCCATATTTTAGAGGTTTCATTCCTGAATCAGCTCCAAATGTCAATTTTTTCTACTAGACAATTTTTTTAAATGCGTTTGTAAATTTGTGGTTTCTCTGGGCTGTTGTTTATTCTTTACTAGGTTGCATTTTTCGCTGTAACCATGACTGGAAACCTCAGCTAGGTTAAGTATGTTGAGACATAATATTCCAGGACCAAAAATATTATTTTCATGAATATAGGAAAAGCATCTAAGTACCAGAGGCAACGCTATAGCGTTGCCTATAGTAAGGGCAACACGGCTCTAATGTTTTATTATTATTTACTTATTTATTTCCCAGAGACACTTCATATGGAAGGGGTCGTCGCAAAAACTTCAAAGGAGGCTCATTCGATTGTAAATCGAGAGATCTAGTGCCCTTTTTAAGAGTCAAAAGGGATGGGAAGGCAACGAACACCCCTACCACGCCAACCATTTTCCCAAACACATGCAATCAAAGTTTTGAGATAGCCATTTTGTTCTACGTAATTGATTTTATCATAGAAATTATGTTTTTGAGGAGGACACTCTCCCCACAACCCTCGGGGGAAGGGTTGTAAGTTATGTCCTGGGGGCATATAAGCTTTTTTATAGAAAGCCTTGTCGTAGAAACTTCAAAAACGGCTCATGCGATTGGAAATTCAAAGGGCTAGTGGCGTTTTTAATAGTCAAGGGTGATTGGAGGGCAACTAACCCACCTCTCACGCCCACATTTTCCCCAAACACATCCAATCAAAATTTTGAGATAACCATTTTGTTCAACGTGGTTGAAAATTCTGGAAATTAGGTCTTTGAGAATGACCCCCCCCCCCCGCACACAGCCCTCAAGGCAAGAGTTGTAATTTATGCCCTTAAGGCATATAAGGTTTTTATAGAAAGTGTTGTCGTAGAAATTTCAAAAAGGGCTCATTCGATTCGAAATTTAAATGGTCAGTGCCCTTTGTAATAGTCGAACTGATTGGAAGGCAACTAATACCCCTTCCACGTCCACCATTTCCCCAAACACATCCAATCAAAATTTTTAGATAGCCATTTTGTTCAACGTAGTTGAAAATTTTGGAAATTATATCTTTGAGCATGACACTCCTCCCCCCAAGGTCTTCAGGGCGAGGGTTATAAGTTATGCCCTTGGGGCATATATGGTTCCTATGGAAGGAATGCTCGTATAAACTTCAGAGAGGGCTCATTTGATTGCAAATTGAAAGTTCTATTCACTTTTTAAGTATCAAAAGATATATCTGAGGGTAATAAACCCCCACCCACGCCCTTTTTCCCAAATGAATCCGATAAAAATTTTGAAACAACCCCCCAGGGCCCGGGGGCAGGCGTTTTAAGTTATGCCCTGGGGGCATATATGTTCTTATGAAAGGGATGCTCGTATAAACTTCAAAGAGGGATAACTTGATTGAAATCTAAAAGTTCTAGTTCACTTTTTAAGAGTCAAGAGAGATCGGAGGGCACCTAGCCCTCCCCCTCCACGCCTTTTTTCTCAAATCCATCTGATAAGAACTTTGAGATAGCCATTTTTCTAAAAAAATAGTTCAAAGACAATATAACGAAAACTCCGGGGTCGACACAGCCACCCAGGGCCCGAAGGCGGGCGTTTTAAGTTATGCCCTAAGGGGGATATATGGTTCTTATGGAAGAAAAGCTTGCAAAAATTTCAAAAGGGGCTAATTTGACTGGAAATTGAAAGTTCTAGTTCAGTTTTTGAGAGTAAAAAGAGATTGGAGGGCATCTAGCACCCGCCACACCCCTTTTTTCCTGAATGCATCCGATAAAAATTTTGAGATAGCCATTAAGTTAAAAATTGTTCAAAAGTCAGATAACAAAACTCAGGTGTCGACATACCACCCCCCCCAGGCATTGTAAGTTATGCCCTGAGGCATATATGGTTAATATGAAAGGGATACTCGTATAAACCTCAGAGAGGGCTCATGTATTGGAAATTGAAAGTTCGAGTTCACTTTTTAATAGTCAAAGGAGATCCAAGGGCAACTAGACCCCCCCCCCCCCCTGCGCCTTCTTTTTCCAAATCCATCTGATGAAAATTTTGGGATAGACATTTTGTTCAAAAAAAATAGTTCAAAGGTCGGATAAGAAAAACTCCAGTGTTAATACAACCCCCCAGGGCACGGGAGAAGGCGTTCTAAGTTATGCCCTATGGGCATGTAACGTTCTTATGACAGGATGCTCATATAAACTTCATAGAGGGCTCATTTGATTGGAAATTGAAAGTTCTAGTTCACTTTTTAAGAATCAAGAGATTTAAGGGCAACTAGCCCCCCATGCCCTTTTTTCCGCAAGCCTATCCGATTAAATTTCTAAAATAGCCATGTCATCAAAAAAAAACTCAAAGATCAGATAAGGAAAACTCCTCTGTCGACGCAACCCTCCAAGGCCCGAAGGCAGGCATTGTAAGTAATATTCTGGGGGCATATATCGTGTTTATGGAAGGGATGCTCGTATAAACGTCATGGAGGGCTCATTTGATTGGAAATGGAAAGTTGTAATTCACTTTTTAAGAGTAAAAAGTGATCGGAGGGCAGCTAGCCTCGCCCCACACTCCATTTATTTTTTTCTCAGACGCACTTCATATAGAAGGGGTCGTCGTATAAACTTCAAAGGGGGCTCATTTCAAAGGGGGCAAACTTTTTTCACTTTGATATTGTTACTTTGATACCAGTTTTGATACTTTGATGAACATTTGATTTTTAAAAAAAGTAAAAAATCCTTCCTGAAAATGTCTGTATACTTCCCAATAACCAATATAATATGTAAGCAATGGGCAAAGTTCATAACTTGCAGCCCTTCCCCTGGGAACTGTGGGGGATTAAGTCATCCTAAAAGACATATTTATTAGATTTCCGACTATGCTGAACAAAATGGCTATCTCAAAATTTTAATTGGGTGATTCTGGGAAAAAAATGAGCGTGGGAGGGGGCCCAGTTGCCCTCCATTTTTTGGTCACTTAAAAAGGGCACTAGAACTTTTAATTTCCGTTCCAATAAGCCCTCCTACGATATTCTAGGACCAATGGGTCAATACGATTACCCCTGGGAAAAAGAAAAAAAAACAAATTAACACGCAATCGTGATCTTTCTTCTGGCAAAAAATGGAAAATTCCACATTTTTGTAGATAGGAGCTTGAAATCTCTACAGTAGGGTTCTCTGATACGCTGAATATGACGGTGTGATTTTCATTAAGGGTCTATAACTTTTAGGGGGTCTTTTCCCCTTTTTTCGAAATTTTTCCAGCCAAATTTTCTCAGGTGCGTAACTTTTCATGGGTAAGATTAAACTTGATGAAAGCTATATATTTGAAATCACAATTAAAATCTGATTCTTTTGATGTATCTATTGGTATCAAAATTCCGTTTTTTAGAATTTCGGTTACCATTGAACCGGGTCGCTCCTTACTTACAGTTCGTTACCACGAACTGTTTGATGGGCAAAGTTTATAACTTGCAGCCCTTCCCCCGGGAACTGTGGGGGATTAAGTCATGCTCAAAGACATATTAATTAGATTTTTGACTATGCTGAACAAAATGGCTGTCTCAAAATTTTGATTGGGTGACTTCGGGAAAAAATGAGCGTGGGAGGGGGCCAAGTTGCCGTCCAATTTTTTTGGTCACTTAAAAGGGGCACTAGAACTTTTAATTTCCGTTCGAATGAGCGCTCTTACAATACTCTTTGACTACTGGATCGATACGATCACCCCTGGTAAAATAAAAAAACAAAAAACAAACAAACAAATAAACACGCATCCGTGATCTTTCTTCTGGCAAAAAATACAAAATTCCTCATTTTTGCAGATAGGAGCTTGAAATCTCTATAGTAGGGTTCTCTGATATGCTGAATCTGATGGTGTTATTTTTCATTAAAGTTATATGACTTTTAGGGGTTGTTTTCCCCTTTTTTCGAAAATAAGGCAAATTTTCTCAGGCACGTAACTTTTGATGGGGAAGACTAAACTTGATGAAACTTATATATTTGAAATCAGCATAAAAATCTGATTCTTTTGACATATCTATTGGTATCAAAATTCCGTTTTTAAAGTTTCGTTTACTATTGAGCCGGGTCGCTCCTTACTTACAGTTTGTAACCACGAACTGTTTGAAACCAGTTTTATTACAAATATTTTCTTTTGTACTTAATATTGAAAATAACCATTTAAAATTATAGTATAAAATTGTCCATTTAAAAATAATCAAGCTGGTATTTAAAAATAATCAAATATCAGGTGCTGGTACCTGAGGAGTTACTATATATCTGGAGCAAGACACTAAATCAATCAAAATATAATATTTCAGAATTAAAGTGTCGGATTAACCCATAAGTCTCTGAAATATAATACAAACAAGCTGCAATAAGTCAAGCTGCGATACTACAAGTTTCGACAATTTACTAATGTGGAGCTAAAAAGATAAGGATAAAGGTCTTACGGAGCCAGTACTGGTGCATAGGGCGTTGAATCGACGTTTCAGTTGCTGGGTCTTTTTTGTTACAGGGAAAAGTAGCAGGCTTGTCCACTGTCACCCCGCCTTGCTGCAGCAGGGATACAATCCTGAGCCCCGCATTACCAAGCAGAGCATCAATCCTCTGTGCTTCAACAGGGTAATGATGCACTAGGTAGACAGAAAAATGGGTCTTCTGAGAGTCACTCGGCAAAGATACTTTTGAAATTAAATTGACGCGTCAAATTAAAAGGGAAGCCATAATTTGACAACGCAAACTTACAAGACATAGTATTCCAGAAGTAATTCACCTGATATCCTTTCCATTGCATATGAAAGTAGCTATCAACGAAAAAAGAATGATTCTAGAAAAAGTTGGGAGCTCCCAAAAGTTTGAGAAAGTTTTAAAAATTCTCAAAGTCTCAGTGTCAGGGAGACACTGAAAGTTAATAGAGTTTGAAGTTGATGAAATATTTCAATGATTCTGTTTCCTAGTTCCAGTTCTTTTCAACGTAATATTGTGAGTATAAAAAAAACATAGTTTATTATTGAGCCGAGAGTTTAAAGAATTTGTAAAAGCGAAGACTTGCCTTTATGCTAGTCATTACTTTCAAAATGTCAGTTGAAGATACAAAGGCTGTAAATATAGACAACAGATTAACAGAAATGACCCAAACCAATATAAAAACATAAATTTTGAGACTAAATAGACAGGCCTTACGCCTAGTTAATGAGATTGCTATGACCAATAATATACAACGTCAATACCCACTGGTCAAGGAAAGTGGTCAAGGGCATGAGAAGGCATTTTTTCTAATGTTGGAATTAGGCGACGAGACATACAAAGCCTATGGTAGTAGTATTAAAAAAGCCCGACATGCAGCATCAGCTAAAGTGCTTGCCCAAACTAGATAACCTCGACTTCCTCCAAAGATGAAAAACGCTCTCAGCAGTATTGCAAAAATGACATTTGAGTTGAATGCGTTAGCTTTGAAAATTGGTGTCCCAGTGACGTATAATTTTGTCGAAAGACCAGTCCCTCCAATGACCGGACATTCTGTGGGTGGTGCTTGCAATTGCTATAGCGTGTCATTTTACCAAATCCCCAGGATGTCCAATCCCCATGGATACAGATTTTGTCCTCGCGGCCCTAGATTCCCGGATTCTTTCAATGTAACCTGCAAAATACTTGACCGCGACTATGAAGGAACTGGTTCAACACCACAAGCCGCAAAGCATAGCGCCGCTAAATAGCCCTCAACAAATTAAAAAACGTGCCATCTTTGGTCGAAAATAAGCAAGCAGAGACATATGATGATCCCAGCTTGGAATCGAAGTCTCCCATCTCCTTAGTCAATGAGATGGCATTGAGACAAGACTTGAGCGTTTGGCTAACTTTGGCTAATTTTGAACTTGATTTCAAAGGTGATTTTGTTCCTGGTTTCCCTTTTTTTTCTCTAAACTTACTTTAAAAACTTTTTAAAGATGGGGGACTCTGAACATCCAGCTTGGGGCTTTTGGGCAGAATAAATAAATTAGCTATATCATATTTACACCAAAAATAGGGCACTAAATGTTTTGATTTACCTTCAAGTGAGCCCTCTCCCAATATTTACATATCGCAATAACGTAAACGACGCTGTTGCAAGTCTCTGTTCAGTCCAATTTGAATGAATATTTTATTTTGAAGTTTGTGTAAATGGAAAATACGTGTCCCTTGACAGTTTCTATGAAAGTTCGTATTTTAATTCTCATTTACAATGGGCCGTCTTTCGCTGTTTACAAGTTTACAGCTATTACTGCAACCATTTTATGGGTGCCAGGATGGAGGTGGAGCTCTCCTACATTATTAGGGAACACTAGTTGTAGATTTGAATGTTTTCTCATGACGTGTTATCTAGAAATCGATTCAACTACCTGAAAGCACGCGAGGAGAATTAGTGCTTTTGTGTTCCGAACAGAAATGTTCATTCATATTTTATTTCTATTTAACTATTTCCTTCGCAGCTAAGCTAATTGAAAAAAGAGCTTTTTTTAACAACGCCCGTAATATTTTTTTTAGGAATATTATGGATCACGAAGAGACGAAGATGTTCGTAGAATCCGGCAACTTTATGATGCAATGGATATGAGAAAGAGGTTTGAAATCCATGTTGAACATATCTTATCAAAAATCAAATCAGACATGGAAAACCTGCCAGAAAACATCCCATCAGAAATATTCTTAAAAATAATGAAAGCTCTTGAAAAGCGTGAAAAATGATGCTCTTAGCATTGTTTTTCTTTCTATGAATTATCTTTGGTATTTGATGAAATATATGTGACTTTGCAGTTTGGCAATTTTATATGACAGCACTTATAAAAAAAAGTTCTCTTGTTATCGTATTTTACAAAGTTTATTTTGTGTGCAGCTACATGCTTTGAAAAACTGCAAAAGTTCATTTGGTTAATATCAAGTAGCCAGTGCTTCAAAATCAAAGAGTAAACAGACGAAGTGAGTTTACCTGATTTTACTTTGCTTAGTCCGCAGAAGCTTCATTATGTTTACAATCACACTTCTTAACTAATATTTCTAACAGCTTTTGCAAATCTATTCAAACTACATAATTTTTACCAATATGGGTTTTAAACATGAAGTGGTACATGAGGTACCACTTCAAAGGACGATCTACATTACTAACTACAATAATCGTCATATTTTAGAAAAATTATAATTCATGGCAATTGGCATTTTGTATCTCCTCTTGACATTCTTCTATACTGTAGCAAACGATTTCTTCCTTTGCATTTAATGTGTTAATCTAATTCTGTTGCAAGAGGCGCGAAGCCGCACATCAGATCTTGAGTAATGGGTAGTCTTTTCTGGCTTTTATTTATTTTCGCTGGCTTTTTCACTCTACTTAATCTCCTACTGACTATGCTGTTTTATTATGGGTTGTCTTCCCATCGTAGGACTAGAACTGAGAATAAGTCACAGGTGCATGAATAATCAATCTTAGTGATTTTTAACTAATATAAAAGCTTTACAGCAAATCTTATTCTTGTGTTCCAAGTATTTTGGGCAAGTATGATAAAGTGATTAGTGTTAGGTACGATATTGATAAGCCTATTCCTATGATTAATTAAAAAAAAACTTTCCGAAAAATAAGTTTTTCAAAGAAAAGTAAAGGCCATTTTAAACTTAAGCTCAGGAGATACAAATACCTGTTAAAATTCAAATTCAAAACCACCAGAAATTACTATTAAAGAATAAATGAAACCCAAAACGAACAGAAATTAAATAAACAATCATAGCAAAAAACATACAACAAGTAATAATATAAATGAATAAATAGATCTTAAAGCGAGTAATGCTTCGATTGAATATGAAAATCAAGCTTAAAACGAAAACAAATATTTTGCTACTAAAGTATAAATGAAACTTAAAACGAACAGAAATTAAATAAACAATCAATGCGAACAAACATACAATATATATTAATGTAAATGAATACATAAATCTTAAAACGAGTGAAACTTAAATTGAATATGCAAATCAAGTTTGAATCGAATAAAAATAACCACAAACAAGAGTTTGGGTATCGTCTCACTGCAGAAGCCTAAAACCTACTGCGTCATTGGCGCTTTACTGAAAACAATTCTTTGGAATATTTTCACTTTTGTAACTTTAAGAAATCAAAAATTAATTAAGATTTTAGGGAATAAATACCATCATATGTATATTAAATTGGCAATGCACATTTTTTTTCAGTAAACTCATTTGAATTTTTTTTCAGCAAAGTACAAATTATATTCTGGCTTTTAGAAAGCATAGGGGTTTTCAACCCTACTCACATTAATTTATGCTCGTTTTGAGTTTGACTCTAATATTTATTTTAATTTTTGTTCGTTTTGGGTTTCATTTATTTATTGATACTGATTTGGGGTAGTTGTATGCTTGGTAGATTATATGATAGTCCGGACGCCAGGTGTTGAAAATGTGAATCATACCACGACGGAATGGGGCTGCTATGAGAATTAGCCTACCCTCCACCCCCTAAATTGACCATGCGGATTCAAAAATACCAATGGCACTTGCTTGCGAGTGGTGGAACACTCCGAAACTTGACATTTTATTATATTTTGGTGTTTCATGCAAGAAAACGCATGTTCCACAAAGTTTGAGGTGCAGTTTTCCGCTGAAATAGAAATGCCTAGAAGCCATAGACTTTTTTCATAACAAACTAACACAATTAGTTAGAAAAAATTGCAGAGTTAAAAAAAATGGCAAAACTATATGAGTCTTGAACAGTCTTGGAAAGTATAAACAAAATCAAATTGAATATTAGATATATAATAATATTAATTGTTGAAAGATCCATCAGTTCAAGATTTTTTTTTTCACTGTAATTTTTATTTTCATTTTCAATGCTGTAAGAACTGGAAAATAATAAATTTGCAATATACGAGTAATTCGTTTTCAGTGAAGCAACAATGACGCAGAAGGCTTTAGGTTTTTATAGTTAAAGAAGGGGGCAGTATCCAAATTTTGCTTGTAGTAAAACTATATTTGTCTTGACCAATCTTGAAAAGAACTAATAAATTAAACTTAATATTTGATGCATAATGATAT
The DNA here is from genome assembly GCA_027921565.1 of Artemia sinica. Lineage (NCBI taxonomy): Eukaryota > Metazoa > Arthropoda > Branchiopoda > Anostraca > Artemiidae > Artemia > Artemia sinica. The sequence goes on along the minus strand of CM051266.1, from coordinate 39,665,637 downwards.
TAATTGCTAAAAGCTCATCAGTTCAAAATTTTACTGTAATTTTAATATTTATTTTGAATATTAAGTACAAAAGAAAACATTTGTAATATGATTCGTTTTCAGTAAAGCGCCAATGAAGCAGTAGGTTTTAGGCTTCTGCAGTGAGACGAAACCCAAACTCTTGTTTGTAGTTATTTTTATTCGATTCAAACTTGATTTGCATATTCAATTTAAGTTTCACTCGTTTTAAGATTTATTTATTAATTTACATTAATATATGTTGTATGTTTGTTCGCATTGATTGTTTATTTAATTTCTGTTCGTTTCAAGTTTCATTTATACTTTAATAGCAAAATATTTGTTTTCGTTTTAAGCTTGATTTTTATATTCAATCTAAGCATTACTCGCTTTAAGATCTATTTATTCATTTATATTATTACTTGTTGTATGTTTTTTGCTATGACTGTTTATTTAATTTCTGTTCGTTTTGTGTTTCATTTATTCTCTAATAGTAATTTCTGGTGGTTTTGAGTTTGAATTTTAACAGGTATTTGTATCTCCTGAGCTTAAGTTTAAAATGGCCTTTACTTTTCTTTGAAAAACTTATTTTTCGGAAAGTTTTTTTTTTAATTAATTTTTGTTCGTTTTTGATTGCAAAAAGTTTCAAGTTTTTATGGTATGGGGGGGGAGGGTTCTTAATGTTCGATTATTCTTGACTTTAAAAAACGGATCTAGAACTTTCAATTTAAATGGAATGAGGCTTTTTCAAAGTCTATACGATTACCTCTTTGATAAAAACCTTATATATGAACAATAGACAGCTTGCATAACTTGTGGACAGCGATTGACAACAATGAATGGATTGAAAAATAGCTCCAATAAGGGGGTTTAGACCATTTCACTTGCTGACACAAAGGGATCACGACTGTTTGGAATTGACCTAAATAGGAATTTGTGTGCCAAAACAATTTTGCATCTATCACAGAGTATGTATTTTAACCTTATAATCGGATAATTATAATAGATTTCCTATGTGTTCTTCCCATACAAAACCCCTTCCCATAAGTTATAAACCCCCTTTAATAATTTATGCCCCAGGGCATAACTTACAAAGCCTACCCCTGGGCCCTGGTGGGCTGTTTCGACACCGGAGTTTTTTGTTATCAGAACTTTGAACTATTTTAACAAAATGTCCATCTCAAAATTTTTATCTGATGCATTTAGGGCGTGGAGGAGGTAGAGGGGCTAGTTGCCCTTCAATCTCTTTTGACTCTTAAAAAGTGAACAAGAACTTTCTATTTTCAATCAAATGAGCCCTCTCTAAAGTTTATACGAGCATCCCTTCCATAAGAAATAATATGAAGGATTCAGAGAATCCTTAAATTATAACCCTTGCCCTGAGGGCTTTGGGGGAGTTGTATTCCTCAAAGACCTAATTTCCAGAAATTAAAACTACGTTTAATAAAATGACTGTCTTAAAAATTTGATTGGATGTGTTTGGGGAAAATGTGGGCGTGAGAGGGGGGTTAGTTTCCCTCAAATCACTTTCTACTATTACAAAGGGCACTAGCCGTCGGAATTTCCAATCGAATGAGCCTTTTTTGAAGTTTCTACGACACCGCCTTCTATAAAAACCTTATATGCCCACAGGGCATAACTTAAAACCCTTGCCCTGAGGGTTGTGGGGGATTGTCCTCCTCAAAAATATATTTTCTATCTGGAAATCAACTAGGCTGAACAAAATGTCTATCTGAAAATTTTGATTGGATGTGTTTGGGGAAATGATGGGCGTGGGGGGGATGGGGGCTAGTTACACTCCAATCACTTTCGACTATTAAAAAGGGCACTAGGTCTTTAATTTCCAATCGAATGATCCTGTTTTGAAGTTTCTACGACAACGCCTTCTATAAAAACCTTATATGCCCCAGGGCATAACTTAAAACCCTTGCCCTGAGGGTTGTAGGGGAGTATCCTCCTCAAAAATATATTTTCTATTTGGAAATCAACTACGCTGAAAAAAATGGCTATCTCAAAATTTTGATTGGATGTGTTTATGGGAATGATGGGCGTGGGGGGGGCTAGTTGCCCTCCAATTATTTTTGACTATTAAAGAGGGCACTAGCCCTTTCATTTCCAATCGAATGAGCCTGTTTTGAAGTATCTACGACAACACCTTCTATAAAAACCTTATATGCCCCCAAGGCATAACTTAAAACCCTTGCCCTGAGGGTTGTGGGGGATTGTCCTCCTCAAAAACATATGTTCTATCTGGAAATCAACTACGCTGGACAAAATGGCTATATCAAAATTTTGATTGGATGTGTTTGGGGAAATGATGGGCGTGGGAGGGGGAGCTAGTAACCCTCCAATCACTTTCGACTATTAAAAAAGGCACTATCCCTTTAATTTCCAATCGAATGAGCCTGTTTTGAAGTTTCTACGACAACACCTTTTATAAAAACCTTGTATGCCCCCAGGGCATAACTTAAAACCCTTGCCCTGAGGGTTGTGGGGGAGTGTCCTCCTCAAAAATATATTTTCAATCTGGAAATCAACTATGCTGAACAAAAATGGCTATCTCAAAATTTTGATTGGATTTGTTTGGGGGAATGATGGGCGTAGGGGGGGACTAGTTGCCCTCCAATCACTTTTTACTATTAAAAAGGGCACTATCCCTTTGAATTTCCAATCAAATGAGCCTTTTTTGAAGTTTCTATGACAACACCTTCTATAAAAACCTTATATGCCCCCAGGGCATAACTTAAAAACCTTGCCCTGAGGGTTGTGGGGGATTGTCCTTCTCAAAAACATGTTTTCTATCTGAAAATGAACGACACTGAACAAAATGGCTATCTCAAAATTTTGATTGGATGTGTTTGGGGGAATGATGGGCGTGGGGGGGGGGCTATTTGCCCTCCAATCACTGTTGACTATTAAAAAGGGCACTATTCCTTTGAATTTCCAATCGAATGAGCCTTTTTCGAAGCTTCTACGACAACACCTTCTATAAAAACCTTATATGCCCCAAGGGCATATCTTAAAACCCTTGCCCTGAAGGTTGTGGGGGAGTATCCTCCTCAAAAAAATATTTTCTATCTGGAAATCAACTACGTCGAACAAAATGGCTATCTCAAAATTTTGATTGGGTGTGTTTGGGGAAATGATGGGTGTGGGGGGGGGGGGGTAGTTGTATTCCAATCACTTTTGACTATTAAAAAGGGCAGTAGCCCTTTAATTTCCAATCGAATGAGCCTGTTTTGAAGTTTCTACGACAACGCCTTCTATAAAAAAACCTTATATGCCCCCAGGGCATAACTTAAAACCCTTGCCCTGAGGTTTGTGGGGGAGTGTCCTCCTCAAAAATATATTTTATATCTGGAAATCAACTACTCTGAACAAAATGGCTATCTGAAAATTTTGATTGGATGTGTTTGGGGAAGTGATGGGAGGGGGGATGGGAGCATTGGGCGTTGGGGGGGGGGGAGAGGGCACTAGAACTCTCGATTTCCAATCGAATGAGCCCCTTGGAAGTTTCTACGACGACCCCTTCCATATGAAGTGTCTCTGGGAAAAAAAATAATAATAAAACATTGGAGCCGTATGGCCTTTACTATAGGCAACGCTACAGCGTTGCCTCTGATCAAGCCAGGACAAAGTAAGTCAAAGTAACAATAAGTTTTGTTCGGGAAAGTTTTATTGAATGGCAAGCTAGACTAATGATGCAAAATGGCTGTCTAACCTTCTTCGTGAGCACAATAGGTGGGCTTTGATAGATCTTACTACATGAGCCTTTGAGATTGGTTTTATCACTTCTAATTGAAGTTATATTATTGTAAATTGACCAAATTCTGTTTCCACAACTAAGGTCTGACTGGGGTAGGGGTGGTTTTAATATGGATTGGTTTTTGGTACTCCGTTTTAGAAGATTTTAGAATTATTTCTCTTGGGAAGAATTTTCCATGGGGAGGGACTTTTGGGTGGAACAAATTTTCCAAGGTGAAAAGAGGATTCTCTGGGATCATTTAAAATTTTTTAATTGGATTAAAAAAAAACACCTTTTTTCATCTGAAAGTAAGGACAAACCTAAAAACTAAAAACGGAAAGAAATTATTTCATATTTGAGAGGATTTGGCCCATCCTCTACGTGTAACTCTTCACACTAAAGTTTTCTAGTGCTATTAAACAAACTTCTTCTTACAATTCACTGGCCCTTTTACTTCAGTATATTGCGTTGCAATAGGGGGGGGGGGCTAAAAACCTTACTTTTAGTATAGTTAACAATCAGACTAGCGAACCGATGTATCACAAGAGCCGTCGTTTTCAAAGAATAAATTAAAAAACTTTTTCAACAAAATAAGTTTTTTGAAAAAAAGTAAAGAACTCCATTAAGCCCAAAATGAACAAAAATAGAATCAAATAATATATCAAGCATACAACTACCACAAATTTTACCAAGCCAAGCCAATAAATTACCAAGCATTCAACTACAACAAATCAGTATAAAAAAAAATCCTCAAAAATATATTTTCTATCTGGAAATCAACTACGCTGAACAAAATGGCTATCTAAAAATTTTGATTGGATGTGTTTGGGGGAATGACGTTCGTGGGGGGGGGGGGGGCTAGTTGCCCTCCAATCATTTTCGACCATTAAAAAGGGCACTAGCCCTTTAATTTACAATCGAATGAGCCTGTTTTGAAGTTTCAACGACAACGCCTTCTATAAAAACCTTATATGCCCCCAGGGTGCTCCGTTTTAGAAGATTTTAGAATTATTTCTCTTGGGAAGAATTTTCCATGGGGAGGGATTTGTGGGTGGAACAAATTTTCCAAGGTGAAAGGAGGATTCTCTGGGATCATTTAAAAAAATTTTAATTGGATTAAAAAAAACACCTTTTTTTCATCTGAAAGTAAGGACAAACCTAAAAACTAAGAACGGAAAGAAATTATTTCATATTTGAGAGGATTTGGCCCATCCTCTACCTGTAACTCTTCACACTAAAGTTTTCTAGTGCTATAAAACAAACTTCTTCTTACAATTTACTGGCCCTTTTACTTCAGTATATCGCGTTGCAATAAGGTGTGTGTTGTCTGAAACCTACAATTTGGGGTGGGTAGTTTGCTATTTCTGGCTTTTATGAGCTAGGTCTCCTAGTATTTCGTAGGTGTGTGTTGTCTGAAACTTATGATTTGGGATGTGTAATTTGCTATTTCCGACTTTTATGAGCTAGGTCTCCTAGTATTTCGTAGGTGTGTATTGTCTGAAACTTATGATTTGGGGTATGTAAATTACTATTTCGGGCTTTTCTGAGCTAGATTTCTTAGTCTTTCGTTGGTGTGTGTTGTCTGAAACCTATGATTTTGTATGCTATTTCCTGCTTTTATGAGCTAGGTTTCTTAGTCTTTCATAGGTCTGTGTTGTCTGAAACTTATGATTTGGGATGTGTAGTTTGCTATTTTAACTTTTCTGTGCTAAGGTTTCTTAGTATTTCGTAGGTGTGTGTTGTCTGAAACTTATGATTTGGGATGGTTAATTTGCTATTTCCGGCTTTTATGAGCTAGGTTGTCGTGGTTTACCTTGTCACAGTTACATTCTGTTGATTTTTCAAAGTTCATTTTGGATTTCTTTCCTTGAAATGGAAGAGTTGGAATATTTCAGTAGTGTTTTGTCATGGTTTACCTTGTCACAGTTACATTCCCTTGATTTTTCAAAGTTCATTTTTGGATTTCTATCGTTGAAATGCAAGAGTTGGAATATTTCAGTAGTGTTTTGTGATGGTTTACCTTGTCACAGTTACATTCTCTTGATTTTTCAAAGTTCATTTTGAATTTCTTTCATTGAAATGCAAGAGTTGGAATATTTCAGTAGTGTTCTATCGTGGTTTACCATATCATAATTACATTCTCTTGATTTTTCAAAGTTCATTTTGAATTTCTTTCGTTGAAATGCAAGAGATGGAATATTTCAGTAGTGTTTTGTTGTGGTTTACCTTGTCACAGTTACATTCTCTTCATTTTTCAAAGTTCATTTTGAATTTCTTTCGTTGAAATGCAAGATTTGGATTATTTTAGTAGTGTTTTGTCGTGGTTTACCTTGTCACAGTTACATTCTCATCATTTTTCAAAGTTCATTTTGAATTTCTTTCGTTGAAATACAAGATTTGGAATATTTCAGTAGTGTTTTGTCATGGTTTACCTAGTCACAGTTACATTCTCTTAATTTTTCAAAGTTCATTTAGAATTTCTTTCGTTGAAATGTAAGAAATTTCAGTAGTGTTTTGTTGTGCTTTACCTTGTCACAGTTACATTCTCTTGATTTTTCAAAGTTCATTTTGAATTTCTTTCGTTGAAATGCAAGAAATTGAATATTTCAGTAGTGTCTTGTCGTGGTTTACCTTGTCACAGTTACATTCTCTTAATTTTTCAAAGTTCATTTTGAATTTCTTTCCTTGAAATGCAAGAGTTGGAATATTTCAGTAGTGTTTTGTCGTGGTTTATCTTGTCACAGTGACCTTCTCTTGATTTTCAAAGTTTATCTTGAATTTCTTTCGTTGAAATGCAAGAGTTGGAATATTTCAGTAGTGTTTTCTCATGGTTTACCGTGTCAGAGTTACACTCTCTTGATTTTTCAAGGTACATTTTGGATTTCTTTCGTTGAAATGCAAGAGTTGGAATATTACAGTAGTGTTTTGTTGTGCTTTACCTTGTCACAGTTACATTCTCTTGATTTTTCAAAGTTCATTTTGGATTACTAGCCCCCCCCCCCCTCCCACGCCAAACAGTCCCCCAAACACATCCAATCAAAATTTTGAGATAGCCATTTTGTTCAGCGTAGTTGATTTCCAGATAGAAAATATCTTTTTGAGGAGGACACTCCCCCACAAAGCTCGGGGCAAGGGTTTTAAATTATGCCTTGAGGGCACATAAGAACGACGTTGGCAAAATGTATCATTTATTATTTTTTTCCTTTAGAGCAGACCACCTCATATGGAAGGGATTGTCGTAGAAACTCCAAAAAAGGGGCTCATTCGATTTGAAGTCGAGAGTTCTAGTGCCCTATTTAATAGTCGAAAGTGATTGGAGGGCAACTAGCCCCCCCCCCAACGCCCATAATTCCCCAAAACGCATCCAATTAAAATTTTGAGATAGCCATTTTGTTCAGCGTAGTTGATTTCCAGATAGAAAATATGTTTTTGAGGAGGACACTCCACCACAACCCTCAGGGCAAGGGTTTTAAGTTACGCCCTGGGGTATATAAGGTTTTTATAGAAGGTGTTGTCGTAGAAACTTCAAATAGGCTCATTAGATTGGAAATTCAAAGGGCTAGTTCCCTTTTTAATAGTCGAAAGTGATTGAAGGGCAACTAGCCCCCACGCCCATCATTCCCCCAACACATACAATCAAAATTGTGAGATAGCCATTTTGTTCAGCTTAGTTTATTTCCAGATAGAAAATATTTTTTTGAGGAGGACACTCCCCCACAACCCTCATGGCAAGGATTTTAAGTTATGCCCTAGGGGCATATAAGATTTTGATAGAAAACGTTGTCGTAGAAACTTCAAAACAGGCTCATTCAATTGGAAATTCAAAGGGATAGTGCCCTTTTTAATAGTCGAAAGTGATTGGAGGGCACCGCCCCCTTGCCCATTATTCCCCCAAACAAGCCCAAACAAAATTTTGAGATAGCCATTTTGTTAAGTGTAGTTGATTTCCAGATAGAAAATATTTTTTTGAGGAGGACACTCCCCCACAACCCTCATGGCAAGGATTTTAAGTTATGCCCTAGGGGCATATAAGATTTTGATAGAAGACGTTGTCGTAGAAACTACGAAACAGGCTCATTTGATTGGAAATTGAAAGGGCTAGTGCCCTTTTTAATAGTCGAAAGTGATTGGAGGGCAACTATCCCCCTGCCCATCATTCCCCAAACACACCCAATCCGAATTTTAAGATAGCCATTTTGTTCAGCGTAGTCTAGTTAATTTCTAGATAGAAAATATGTTTTTTAGGAGGACATTCCCCCACAACCCTCAGGGCAAGGGCTTTAATTTATGCCCTGGGGGCATATAAGGTTTTTATAGAAGGCGTTGTCGCAGAAAATTCAAAACAGGCCCATTCGATTGGAAATTCAAAGGGCTAGTGCCCTTTTTAATAGTCGAAAGTGATTAGAGGGCAACTAGCCCCCCATGCCCATCATTCCCCCAAACATATCCAATCAAAATTTTGAGATTTTGAACGCTGCTTGAGTAAAGAACGATGTGGGCACAATGTATTATTTATTTTTTCTTCTCCATACCCGGGCACTTCGTACCGAAGGAGTTGTCGTAGAAATTTCGAAAAGGGCTCATTCGATTGAAAATTGGAGTGGCTAGTGCCCTTTTTAATAGTCGAAAGTGATTGGAGGGCAACTAGCCCCCCCCCCCCACGTGGGGGTGGGTGTTATTCTGTAGAAGTTATTCTGTAGTCACTGTTTGAAACCGATCTAGGCCTCCAGTTTTGAAGGTACATTCTATTGCCTCCTTTAAAAAGGAGAGATATCATGCCCACATCATCCTCTGGATATCCTTGTCAAACACAGCTTCTCACCACCAAAGTAAACTGATCCCCAATTTCCGGAAAAATTCTTTATAAAATTCGTATCCCAGTCCATCTACCCCAGGTGACTTACCATTTTTCATTCCTCTTATTATTTTTTCAGTTTCCAGCCGGGTTACCTCCTGCAGTATCAGCTCATTTTCTTCGGTCTTTACCTTCCTAACTGGTTCAAAATCTGCCAAGGAATCCATTCTGCTATCTTGTTCTTGATCTGGCAATGTGTAAATTTGCGTATAAAAATCTTCCACTATTTTTTGTATCTCCTCTTCATTTTCCACAACCTCTCCCTGCTTATTTCTTAATCCCCTAATTCTATTATTTTCTCTTTTCTTTTTTGCCTTAATTTTCATTGCTAGATTTACTTGTTCTGCATTTTCTTCTTCAGCCAATCGATTTTTCAGTTTCCAAATCTCAAATTCTTTTTCTTTAATCTTTCATATTTCCTCCTTGACCTCTTTAAACTCGTACCACAACTCCCCCCCCCCCCCGTCAATGTCTGCCTTCAGTTGGTTTAACACTCTATAAAGATGTCTTTTATGTGCTTTACTTTCCCTTCTTGATTCTTTTTCCCAGTTTTGTACCTATGCTTTTAATTTCTGCTTTAGGACTTTCCAAAATTGCACTGGCTCTGTTCAATCTGTAAAATCATGCATCCAAGTTTGAATGTTAGCTCTCAGCTGCTCTTTTAGTGGACCCTTTAGTGTTAAAGGATTCAGTTTCCAATAGTATTTATAAATTTTTCTCGGTTTGTGTTGGTTCCCATTTCCATCACAAGAGCAGTGTGGTCAGAGAAAGATACTAGTTCGTTCATAGCACTTATCACTTCCCTTAACAGATTTTGCTTCACATAAATCTGGTCTATTCTGCTTGATTCTCGGTTATCCATTCGGGTGAATACAGATGCTTTCCCAAAATGAACCCACGTATCTTTCAAATTCCAAGCACTTATCACCATTTTTTATCCTTCACTGCATCTTCTTCTTGCTACTTTTCCATTCCTTCCTAAGACATCCGCTTCGGACACTACACAATTAAAATCCCCCAACATTATCAAATTTTCTTCACAAAGGAACCTTGGCAATTTTTCACGAATGGCACTCTCCCGTTGTGTGAAGTTACCCGTTCCTGACGGTAGGTGAACGTTTACTATCACCAATGACCCACAACGCAAACTACAAATGCTTCCATCATCTTCAAAATGCATGCTTCCTTGATTACACTGTACACTTTCTTTTAAAAGGAAACCAACGTCTGGCTCGAGCCCTCCATAAACATACTGGTAGCCTGTCGAGGCTTTAAACTTTTTCGAGTCCCCACTTTTTACTCCCCGTGCTACCAAGGGATGCCTGACTAAGGGTTCTCTTCGGTGACGGTACATTTTGGTTTGTTGCTCCTTCTTTTACTTGGTCTTGTTGTGTTTTGGTTGGTGGTCTCAAAACCCTTTTTTGGTTTTCTGCTACTTGTTTGCTTGCTCCTTCTTCTGAATTGCCATGTTTCTCTGCTTATTTGGTTGCTGGTCCACTTTCTGCCGCTTCTTTTGTTGGGTTCGGGGTTTTTTTGGTCCACCTCCTTTCTTAGCATTTATCTTTGCACTTTCCAGTACCATGTTTACCGCAGCTGATGGTGAGAGTGCGCTAATGCCTCTAACTCCTTCATTTCTTTGCGGTGGCTTCGGTGTTACTATAGGTCGTGGTCCCCATGCCAAAACTAAACATTCCGGGTTTGGACTCAGGAAACTCTGCCTTCTTTGGTTTTTGTGACTTTTCTGACAGTCCTTGGCCTCACGATTCTCGCCATAGCAAATAAAACACGCTTTAGGCTGATCGGGATAGAAGATGTTGATTTTCTCCTCCCCCCCCCCACCCAAGAATCTCAATAGATGGCGGAGCGGGTGTATCGAGATACATCAAAGCTTTTGCTCTTCCCGTATATACCTCGATAAACTCATCTCCAGTATACACTTTTCTTCTTATGTTTAGAACTGTTCCGTAAACCTGGAGTTGCCTCTTTATCTCGTCGCTAATTGCTTTTCCTGGGACCCTTCTTAGCTGCACGACTGTAGGGCGTCTCCCGGTTCTTTCAACACTTACCGGATAAAAACTGTTTCTGAAGCCCATCTTTGGTTCTTGCGTCTTGCAGTGCGCTACTAAGTCATCCGCCAACACCGCGGAATTCATTGTTGCTCGCACTTGACCAAAGCGCTTGAAATCATCTGAATCTATCGCCCTCACGTTCTCAGGGTTAAGATTCAGCTGCTTCAGAAACCTGTGAATATCCACTTCTCTAACGTCACTCATGGCCCCAACATCCATCGAGTGAAATCGAAAACCACTGTGTTCCTACTCATCTTATCACAATGAAAAAATAAATAAATAAAAAACCTTTTTCAAATACCTTACAAAACCTTAAGTATTCACGATCTCACACTCTCACAACAAAACACACGCTCTCCTCTCACCCAAAAACAAAAAAAAACTCACTTCTCAAAAAAGCACCCAAAAAACTTATCTTTAGACGCGCAAGGCTCTCCTGCCACACATTCACGCTGGCAACCCTGCGCACTAAGTACACAAACGACACGTCATCAATGACTCATCTTTCCTATCTCAATACCAAACACATAAACGCACTCATGCAAATTTAAAAACACTTATCACTCTACTCACGACAATTTTCTCTCTCCTTTCAACACACAAAAAACCAAATTATCGAACTTTTTCCGATCAAAAATAACAAAGATCGCTAAATTAGTTTCGGAAAATGTCCACCATTAAACAGCGTTGCAAGCGTAGGGCTGATTGTGTTGCTGCTCCGACTTGTTGCGAGTGACAGCTCATTTGAAATGTCTTCTTCTTGATGACAGCACTACACTTTTTGACATGAATAGGGACCTTGTTCTCATTCTGTAACCTTGAAGATGGAATTTTCACATCAGTGCGATGAAAAAATGGTTTTATAAATAAGAAAATCATAAAAAAATCACAAAGTTTTTCAAAGATTTGTGTCAGTAGAGTGTGACATTATACTTCTATGGATGCCCTAGGAAAACATTTCTATGGATGCTCTACACCTTTTCAAAGAGAGTGAAAAACACGTTTTGGAACTATGGTTGAGATTGTGCAATGCAATCAGACTGGTTTTGTTTCACGGGTTCATTAATAGAACAACTAATGTTTTTGAAAAGGGTAATTACTTCTAGGTTCAATAATCAAATTAAACTTCCGATGGTTAAGAATGCTTCACGGGTAATAAAGAATGAAGAATAGAATGCTATAGTTAGAATGGTTTAAAGTTGAAAATTGTACCATTTGCATAAAAATAACTCTATTTGCGAATTTTTTGCGAAAAGGTATTCCGTTGGTTAAGAATGCGCCACGGGTAATTAAAGAATGAGGACTGGAATGCATCAACAATAGTAAGAATATACTCAGATACGTAAAAGATTTGACGCCTACAAGAGACATTGGTACAAGGTATTCAATAGCTTAATTGGCTTTATATCATTTTGCGTAAAAGCTAATTCAATTTGGGAAAAAAGGTACAGCATTTGCGAATTGGACTGTGTGAATGATCTTAATTTTTGATTGAATAATAGGGGTGTGAATGATCCTAATTAGTGATCGGACCGTATCAAGGTGGTAAAAAAGGGTGAAACTAATTATCAGTTTAGGTAAGCCCGAAGGGCTTGTTAACTCAGGCAATTTGTTATAAATTTGGAACAACATCAATCTATGAAAATGGTTAACGATGATAGAATGACCTTGTGACTTGACCTAGCTTTACTTCTTCAATGTGTTCTCTGTAATACACAAGGGGCGTTTGAACAGTGTTGTCAATTTAAAATAGGGTCTAACGCTATAGTATACTAAAAAGCTGATACTAATAGAGATGTAGATGTCAAGAAAAGAATTTTAATAATGAAATTCAGAACAACCCTTAGAAATCCTTGCAAATCGCATAGTGAGGTGATTATAGGTTTGAAGCATCATGGATCATAAGCACCAATGACCCTAAACACCAAGGACCTCAACCTTCAAAGGTTCCATACCTCCAAACCCCAAGGGGCCCCTCACCCAAACTTTTTGGTCCCCCTCCCCCCATTTTTTTTTAATTTTTGTTTGTTTTTTTTAAGTTTTTTTTGATTTTTTTAACGATATTTTTTCAACTGTTATTTATATCTTTAGAATGACATGTAGCATACTTAAAACAAAAAAATCACATTTAATATTTTCCAAATTCAAAATGAGAATGATATAGAAATGTTAGTCGTGACTTTTACTATTAGCAAAATATTGTTTGTAGTAGCACATTTTTTTTATTGGACTAAATTTTTTTTTGGACTTCGAAATTATTCAACTTTTTTTTTACGTATCTTAAAGTGACATGAAATATGCTTATGGCTATAACATTTGTACTCTATGTTTGCTCAGAGACACGATGCGGCTTCCCCACTGGTACTTTATGGCGGGTTATCGACACTACCTAGTTTATTGCATGTATTAAATCAGTATTTTTTACGCAATGGAACGATAAACACATAAGTCATATCTTTAAAAAAGTGAAGATGGAGCATTTTAAGAAAGTGTGTTCACATGATAGTATTATTGTTGCATTGAATGTCGACAAGGAGAAGTATTTAAACTATGAAATAAGTACAAGTGGTGGCACTATCGGAAACATATGCGCGCATTGTCATGACAGTAAGGAATTAAATTTCTTTGGAGTACCGAAAAAATTCATCTCATATGTTGGTGGATATGCGAGATTGAGATCTCCAGAGATGATTGCACTCAAAGAGAATGCCAACATAAAAATAATCGTTGATGATAGAGGGCAACTCCTTGCTACTGTTGCAGGTAACATATTACCTACTGATACATCCTTTCGTCAGCTTTCGGGTACTAGCATTCAACGGAAGGTCAAAAGAAGAAAGGCCTACTCTTCTACTAATATCATAAACCATATCTTTTCTACGTGCCGAAACTGTTACCTGTGTAAAAATAGTGTTGTAATACACAGTGAAATTGCCGGAAAAATAAAAAGGGCATTGGTAGAAAATATCACTATGGAATATAAAGATGAATCGAGTAAAAACAAAGTGCCAGCAAATGTTACTACCATTGATCAAACAGTCAATGAACCAAATAATACCAAAGACGAAACGCATATTGAACCTGTCGGTGACACACCAGTAAAAATTGTGTATGAGTCAAAATGGAATAATGATTATTCTACTGATTACGAGCTAAGAGAAAAAATAGCTACAACATCAAGAGAGAACGTGGTGAACTATTTTATGGAACAAATTCAAAATGTCCAAAGTTGATCATTGATATTAATAATGTATAATAATATATTTTTATTTTAATATTCTATATGGCATTATTTCATTAAAAAATATATATGCATTACATTGTTATGTGTTCATTATTTTTAGAGTAAGCTAGCATATCAAACGTTTAGAATGTCTATTAAAACATCGGAGAAGTAAGAAAAGGAATTTGCATACATCTATTGTCAGACACATGGGATAACATTGACAAAACTTAGGTATCAGAGTGAATAAATTTTTTCTATAAACATCTTTGTTAGATACATCGGATAAAATTGACTAAATCTAAGTATCAGATTGAATCAATTCTTTATCAACATCCGTTGTTGGAAATGTCATTATGAAAAAATTGTAAGTAAGTAAGTAACAAACTCTTTCTTGAATTCACCTCTTGGATACACAATACGGAAATTTAATTAAGGAAATTATGAAAATGTTTGTAAGTAAGTAACAAACTCTTTCTTGGAGTCACCTCTTGGATGCACAATGCAGAAATTTCATTTAAGAAATTATGTAAAAATTGTAAGTAATTAGCAAATTCTTTATTGAACTCGCCTCCTGGATAAATAAAAAAAGACATTTCATTCAAGAAATTATGACAAAATTCTAAGTAAGTAACAAACTCTTTTTTGTTTTCAGCTCTTGGATACACAATGCAGACATTTCTTTCAAGAAAATATGAAAAAATTGTAAGTAAGTAACAAACTCTTTTTTGAATTCGCATTTTGGATACACAATACAGTTATTTTATTCACAAAATTATGAAAAAATCGCAAGTGAGTAGCAAATTCTTTCTTGAATTCGCCTCCTGGGTAAACAAAATAGACATTTCATTCAAGAAATTATGACAAAATTCGAAGTAAGTAACAAACACTTTCTTGAATTCGCCGTTTGCATGCACAATACAGAAATTTCATTCAAGAAATTATGAAAAAATTCTATGTAAGTAACAATCTCTTTCTTGAAGTCCCCTCTTGGATACACAACACGGAAATTTCATTCAAGAAATTTTGAAAATGTTTGTAAGTAAGTAACAAACTCTTTCTTGGAGTCACCTCTTGGATGCACAATGCAGAAACTTCATTTAAGAAATTAGGAAAAAAAATTTAAGTAAGTAAGTAACAAACTCTTTCTGGAATTCGTCGTTTGGATGCACATTACAGAGATTTAATTCAGGAAATTATGAAAAAAGATTGTAAGTAAGTAACAAACTCTTTCTTGAAGTCAACTCTTGGATACACAATTCAGAAATTTCATTTAAGAAATTATGAAAAAAAATTGTAAGTAAGTAGCAAATTCATTCTTGAATTCCCATCCTGGATAAACAAAAAAAAACATTTCATTCAAGCAATTATGAAAAAATTCTAAGTAAGTAACAAACTCTTTATTGTTTTCACGTCTTGGAGACACGATGTAGAAATTTCATTCAAGAAATTATGAAAAAATTCTAAGTAAGTAGAAATCTTTTTCTTGAAGTCCCCTCTTGGATACACAATACGGAAATTTCATTCAAGAAATTTTGAAAATATTTGTAAGTAAGTAACAAACTCTTTTATTGTTTTCACCTCTTGGATACACAGTACAGATATTTATTTAGGAAATAATGAAAAAATCGCAAGTAAGTAACAAACTCTTTCTTGAAGTCACCTCTTGGATACACAATACAGAAATTTCATTCAAGAAGTTATGAAAAAATTGTATGTAAGTAAGTAAGTAACAAATTCTTCATTGAATTCACCGCTTGGATAAACAAAAAATTACATTTCATTCAAGAAATTATGACAAAATTCTAAGCAAGTAACAAACTCTTTCTTGAATTCACCGTTTGGATGCACAATACAGAAATTTAATTCAGGAAATTATGAAAAAAAAAATTGTAACTAAGCAACAAACTCTTTCTTGAAGTCACCTCTTGGATACACAATGCAGAAATTTCATTTAAGAAATTATGAAAAAATTGTAAGTAAGTAGCAAATTCTTTATTGAATTCGCCTTCCGGATAAATAAAAAAAGACATTTCATTCAAGAAATTATGACAAAGTTCTAAGTAAGTAACAAAATCTTTATTGTTTTCAGCTCTTGGATAAACAATGCAGAAATTTTTTTCAAGAAATTATGAAAAAATTATAAGTAAGTAACAAACTCTTTCTTGAATTTACATTTTGGATGCACAATACAGTTATTTTATTCAAGAAATTATGAAAAAATCGCAAGTAAGTAGCAAATTCTTTCTTGAATTCGCCTCCTGGATAAACAAAAAAGACATTTCATTCAAGGCATTATGAAAAAATTCTAAGTAAGTAACAAACTCTTTCTTGAATTCGTCGTTTGCATGCACATTACAGAAATTTCATTCAAGAAATTATGAAAAAATTCTAAGTAATTAACAATCTCTTTCTTGAAGTCCCCTCTTGGATACACAATCCGGAAATTTCATTCAAGAAATTATGAAAATATTTGTAAGTAAGTAACAAACTCTTTCTTGGAGTCACTTCTTGGATACACAATGCAGAAACTTCATTTAAGAAATTAGGAAAAAAATATAAGTAAGTAGGTAACAAACTCTTTCTTGAATTCGCCGTTTGGATGCACAATACAGAAATTTAATTCAGAAAATTATGAAAAAAAAATTGTAAGTAAGTAACAAACTCTTTCTTGAAGTCACCTCTTGGATACACAATGCAGAAATTTCATTTAAGAAATTATGAAAAAATTGTAAGTAAGTAGCAAATTCATTCTTGAATTCCCATCCTGGACAAACAAAAAAAACATTTCATTCAAGAAATTATGAAAACATTCTAAGTAAGTAACAAACTCTTTATTGTTTTCACGTCTTGGAGACACGATGTAGAAATTTCATTCAAGAAATTATGAAAAAATTCTAAGTAAGTAGAAATCTTTTTCTTGAAGTCCCCTCTTGGATACACAATACGGAAATCTCATTCAATAAGTTTTGAAAATATTCGTAAGTAAGTAACAACCTCTTTAATGATTTCACCTCTTGGATACACAATACAGATATTTCATTCAAAAAATTATGAAAAAATTGCAAGTAGGTAACAAACTCTTTATTGTTTTCATCTCTTGGGTACACAGTACAGATATTGAATTCAGGAAATTAGGAAAAAAATCACAAGTAAGTAACAAACTCTTTCTTGAAGTCACCTCTTGGATACACAATACAGAAATTTCATTCAAGAAAAATATGAAAAAATTGTAAGTGAGTAAGTAAGTAACAAATTCTTCATTGAATTCACCGCTTGGATAAACAAAAAATTACATTTCATTCAAGAAATTATGACAAAATTTTAAGTAAGTAACAAACTCTTTCTTGAATTCACCGTTTGAATGCACAATACAGAAATTTAATTCAGGAAATTAGGAAAAAAAAATTGTAAGTAAGCAACAAACTCTTTCTTGAAGTCACCTCTTGGATACACAATGCAGAAATTTCATTTAAGAAATTATGAAAAAATTGTAAGTAATTAGCAAATTCTTTATTTAATTCGCCTCCTGGATAAATAAGAAAAGACATTTCATTCAAGAAATTATGACAAAGTTCTAAGTAAGTAACAAAATCTTTATTGTTTTCACCTCTTGGATACACAATGCAGAATTTTTTTTCAAGAAATTATGAAAAAATTATAAGTAAGTAACAAACCCTTTCTTGAATTCACATTTTGGATACACAATACAGTTATTTTATTCAAGAAATTATGAAAAAATCGCAAGTAAGTAGCAAATTCTTTCTTGAATTCGCCTCCTGGATAAACAAAAAAGACATTTCATTCAAGAAATTATGACAAAATTCTAAGTAAGTAACAAACTCTTTCTTGAATCAAAACAGAAATAAACATAGATACTAGTAGAAGGCCGAATAACATGTTCACGGTTATTCATTCAAAAATTTTAAATATCCATAACGAGTCAGCGTGTCATTAATATTACCAAAATCCCCCAATAGACAAATTGCTTTGTTTTGAATTATCTGGATTTTTCTACACTTATCATAAAAATTACTTGCCAAAAGGGCACATCCATATACAGTAAAAGGATGGATAAACGAACCATAAATAATCTTTAATACACCAACCAGGAACAAGTTACCAAAACGTAACAGCAAACCTAAGCCTCTTGCTGCCTTAGGTGATATAACATCATTGTGCTTCTTTCAACTCAATTTATATAATTTCGGAAACCACACTGCTTTCCCATGACGAAAAATAAAAGTTCAAATAGGGATAAAATAATTTTAATAGACAGTGATTTTCACAAACAATGATAAAATTTCCCCCAAAATACTAGATATTTCAGTCACATATGCAGTATGTGACCAATTCAATTCGCAATCAACAATAAATCCCGTTTCAAAAATCCCGGTTAATATACTACCACCAAATGAAATATTATTTGAAAAATTTATCAACACACCATACTGGTGTGTTGATAGATTCTTCATATTAACTCCTAGAAAACTAAGAATAGTAAATGTATTTAGGTACAGTAGGACATTATTTGCGTGAGCCATGAGATCTTAAAGGCTAGCCTCTGCGATTGTACTTGCTGTGTCGTCTGCAAATGTTTTTAGACTTGCAACAGGAAAATATACAAGAAAAACACAAGAAATAAAAATGGTCCCTAAACAGATTCTTATGGGAGTTCACAGTTTAATTGGGATGCAACACTTGTAGTGTCATTAATCACAAGCCGCATCGATCTTCCATGCAAATAGGAGTGAAATCACTGAAGATATTTATCCCAGATACCCAAATCACTATATCTACGCAGCAACAACTCGAAATCAACCGTTTCAAAGACCTTTTTAAAGTCAATAAAAATTTTTAAATGATTATTTCTACTCTGGAATGTTATATTTATATTGTCAATTAAATGATGCATTGCATGGCTGGTTGAGTAGCCTTTTCTAAATCCAAAGTGAGTATTGCATAGCAGTCCCAATGACTCAGGGTATACATATTCTCAAAAAAAAAATCTAAAAAAATCAATAAAATTAATGCTAATAAATTAATACATTTGGTCTATATTATTACAGTTTTTATTTTTTTATGCGTTTTAGAACACGTTTCAATCTATTTGCTATCTCAGGATTTTTATTCTCTAAAATTGTCACTCAGTTTGGCCAAAAATGTTGTTTTCTGGCAGACAGTAGTACTTCGCTATAATACAATCTGTTTTGTAACTTGAAAAGTGAGCTATGGGTGTTAATATCCACTTAAATGAGCCCCCTCATCATTTTTTAATTCCCTGAATGCTGGGATTACCTCCAAAAATAAGAGAAGACATTTATAATACCCATACAAGAGAAAGATTTTCCTCAGTTTTCATATGGCTTAACTTTAAACCTGTAAACCTTTTTTCCAGAAATGTAATATCCTGTCTCTGTTTTTGATTCATACACCAGTTATGGCCCATGACTGCCAAATTTCCTGGGGTTTAACGAAACCTGCCTTTATGTTTTGTCAAAACTGAATTATAGCTACTATTTTCAACTTTTTAGAAATGGCAATTTTTTACATAGACTTTTTTTCTGAAAAACATATTCTTGTACTTTTTGGTAACTATGAGCCAAGTAGTTACAACTACGTTGGAGCTGACACCACTAGTTACTCTACTACTACTACTATTACTACTACTGCTGCTACTACTACTGCTGCTACTACTACTACTACTACTACTACTACTAGTACTAACGACAAGCCACAACACAAAGCTACCCAAGTTCAGCATACCTGTGGGACCTCCTTCTCCAACGGCAATCTATATAAAGCATCCATCTTTAGCCCCTCCCATATAGTTCCAATTTCGTTTAAATCCTTTTTTATTACCAATTCCCACCCAATTCAGGCAAAAACTGCTTTCGTTAGGACTGAAGATGCTATATGAATAGTATGAAAAAGATGATGTTGTTTGGTGAATAGAGTTTCCTAATTTACCATGAGCAATATGTTCGTTTAGTTTTCCTTTATTACGGGACTTTTTTTTAAGACATGCAGGTATCTATTTATTGACTGTTCATTATATTTTTGCAGAAGAAAAACATAGCTAACCAAATATATCGTAAATTGCAGTTTATTTTACGAAAATTTATGGTGTGTAAACTAAAGACTGTGTATTCAAGTAAAATGTAATCTCTAATTATCAACTCTAATGTTTGCAGAATGTATTTATAGAACATATTCCTTTGACCTTGAAATTTTCTACTTTCAGCACATTTGTGCTTTCTCATTTTCCCATGATATGAGGTCTTCCAACCAGTTGTAGATGTACGTATATTTATACCGACTAATAGACTTTAGAGAATAATGGAAGATAAATAACGTAATATTGTCGGTATTAGCAATCACTGTTTCCGTTTACTCCATTTTATTGTTTCAAAACCGAAAGATTTTTAGAAGACCATTATTGTGTTAAATACCACTATTTCGTCCACTATTTTAAAGAATTACGGTGAAGTAATCCCTATCCGGATTAAATGATAACAAAAACGTACTCGTCAAATAAAATTAGTGAGTGAAGTTAAAACTAAAAACGACCAGAAAACGTTATGGATGTGAGGTTGGTATTTGTCTCTCTAGACCCCTCTGATTGCAATAAAGGCATATTAATACTTCCCTGAAAGGGTCTTAGAACAGAAAAATAAAAATATTACTGTTCAGAAAAAATATAACTAAATGAACCACGTAAGCCTCGTCACCCTTGTGAGAATTTCAAGTCTTACCAGCATCATCTCAAAGCAATGTGATAAAAAGTTTCAACTTTTATTCACCTAGCTATTGTGTTAGAGTGTTCGACTCAGAAGGATTGAGGCAAAAGCTGAAACTTAACCTAAAGAGGGGCAGGCAAAATCACCTTTTAAGTCTATTTTAACCTCTTATTTTTAAGTTTCAGCGGCACCCTTTATTTTGTATGAAAAAAAACTTGTTTATTTATTTCTATTTGTTTTTAATAGCATAATAAGGTTTTTCTAAATATAAGGGGGCTAGTGTCTCCTCAGTCCCCGCAGTTCGAGCCGGATTTTAACAATGGTAATTCTTCGAGAATAAGGGCTCATTTAGGGATACGTATTAGCTTCACACCCTATATGCAAAGGAGGGTGTTTGCCGAGTTCAACTTAGCACTACACTAAGTACTGTGCAACATATTTACTAGCTTGGATTTTTTTTTTTTGTGTCAAAAGAAATACCTCTTGTGCCAACCCTCTCATGAAACGCTACTACATTGACTCTCAAAATATAGCATACATTCATGGTGTCATCTACGTTCTGTCCAGTGTTATTATACCTAATTCTGCTTCTTTGCTTAATATTGGACACAATATTGCAGAATTCATATAAGGTTATTGTGTAGCTAGATTTCTACCCTGTATAGATTGATTTTAAAAGAAGTATGAAAGAGACTTTCTCCAATTACTGGTGTAGGGCTTTCTCACTGGGTATCCTCATCAGAGCCCTCAGGGCAAAAGTTGTAAGTTATGCCCCTGGGGGCATAAAAGGTTTTTTTTATAGAAAGCGTTGTCGTAGAAACTTCAAAAAGGGCTCATTCGATTGAAAATTGAAAGGGCTAGTGTCCTTTTTGATAGTCGAAAGTGATTGGAGGAAAACTAACCCCCCTCTCATGCCCACTATTTCCCTAAACACATACAATAAAAATTTTGAGATAGCCATTTTGTTCAACGTAGTTGAAAGTCTTAGAAATTATATCTTTGACGATGACAACCCCCCCCCCCACAACCCTCAGGGAAAGGGTTGTAGGTTATGCCCTGGGGGCATACAATGTTCTTATCGAAAGCGGTGTCTTAGAAACTTCAAAAAGGGCTCATTCGATTGAAAATTGAAAGGGCTACTGCCCTCTTTAATAGTCAAAAGTCATTTGAGGGCACCTATAACCCCTCTCACGCCCAACATTTTCCCAACACACATCGAATAAAAAATATGAGATAGCTGTTTTGTTCAACGTAGTTGAAAGGTCCAGAAATTATGTCTTTGAGGATGACACTCCTCCCACAGCCCTCAGAGCAAGGGTTGCAAGTTATGCCCAGGGGACATACGAGGTTCTTATAGAAAGCGTTGTCGTAGGGACTTCATAAATGGCTCATTGGATTGGAAATTGAAAGAGGTAGTGCTGTTTTCAATAGACGAAAGTGATTGGAGGACCACTAACCCCTCTCTCATGCCCACGATTTCCCTAAGCACATCCTATCAAAATTTTGAGATAACCATTCTGTTCAACGTAGTTGAAAGGTCCGGAAATTATGTCTTTGAGGATGACGCTTCTCCCTTAGCCCTCAGGGCAAGGGTTGTAAGTAGTGCCCTGGGGCATCGAAGGTTTTGTAGAAAGCGTTGTCGTAGAAACAATAAAAAGGGCTCATTCGATGGAAATTGAAAGGGCTAGTTCCCTTTATAATAGTCGAAAGTGATTGGAGGACAACTAACACCCCTCTCACGCCCACCAATCCCCCAAACACATCCAATCAAAATTTTGAGATAACCATTTTGTTTAACGTATTTGAAAGTTTTAGAAATTACGTCTTTGAGGATGACACCTCCCCCCCCCCACAACCATCAGGGCCTATTGCCCTTTTTAATAGTTGAAAGTAATCGAAGGGAGAATCATCCCTCGCTATGCTCATCATTTCCCTCTCCCCTTCAACCTCGCCTTTCACTAAACACATCTGATTGAAATTATGAGATAGCGATTTTTTTTCCAAAATAGTCCAAAAAACATGTAATAATGTCCTTAGGGAAGACGCAACCCCCCAGCGACCTGGGGATAGGGTTGTAAGTTGTTTTATGAGGACACATTAGGTTTTATAGAAGGGGTGGTCTTATTAACATGTGATGGGGCTTGTTTTTATTTTGAATTGAAAGTTATAGTGCCCATTTTAAGAGTCAAAGTGATTTGTGAGCAAACAGCCCCCCCCCCCCTTAACATTCATCATTTGCCTTAACACCTCCAATTAAAATTTGGAAATAATAATTTTATTCATCGTAGTTGAAGGTTTTGGAAATTATTTCTGTGAAGAAGACAACCCCCCCCCCCTACAGCTCTCAGGGAAAGGGTTGTAAGTTGTGCCCTTGGGGCACATAAGGCTCTTATAAAAAGGGTGGTCTTATATGCTTTTGAGGGAACAAACAGGATTTGTAATCATAAGTTCTAGTGCCCTTTGGCAATTTTGTTTAAAATTGTCTAAAGAACATACAAAAATGCTTCCATGTTTGGCTCAACCCCCAGAGCTCTGGGGCAAGGGCTTTAAGTTATGCCCTGGGGGCATATAAGGTTTGTATGGAATGGGTGGTCGTATTACATTCAGATGGCTCTCATTTTATTTTAAATTGGAAGTTATAGCACCCTTTTTATGATTCAAAGTGATTTGAGAGAAACTCCCCCCACCCTACGCCCATCATATCCCATAAAAAATATCCAAACAAAGTTTTGAGACATCAATAAAAATTTTCGTCTTAATACCTTTAGGTTTATTAGTTGTAGTAGTAGCACCAGTAAATGTAGTACTAACAGTAGGAGTACAGTTAATATTAATAGTACTAGTTTTAGTACCAGTAGTAGTAATAGCAGTAATAGTAATAGTAGCAGTAGGTGTAGAAGTAGAAGCATTAGTATTATGATGCAAATATTGTCTTTTGGTTAGTTCAACATCCCCCACAACAAGCGTTGTAAGTTTTAATTTCACACACGAAACTGTTCCTAAGATATTGCGGATATGCCCTTTTGAGAACCTGCATACGGATGGCAGGTTGTCATCCGTACAACAGAAATATTCTCTGAAAATTTCACCTTCATACCTTCATAGGTTGTGGATTTTGAACTAGCCAGAAGACACTGTGTGTATTCATTTAATGCTGCTTCTACGGTTACTTTGACTAACGACACTAATTCCATTAATTTGAAACTTTTAGGGAACGTTTAGGAAGAGTTTCAGTAAAACGAAAAACCTATATGCTTGCAGGTATTAAAAGGGCATTTAAGAACATAGGCAGCGATGTTCTATCATAGCTAGTAGTATCATTGATATTTTAAAGAAGCTAACTTGATTGAAAATTGAAAGTTCTAGTGTCCTCTTAAGAGTCAAAAGTGATTGGAGGGCGATCAGCCCTCCTCTTTAGCTCACAATTTTCCAGGCACTTCCAATCAAAATTTTAAGACAGCCATTTTGTTCAGCATAGCTGAATGGTCTAGTAACAATATCTATAGGGTTATAGGGTAGGTCAACCCCACACAGTTGTGTAATTTCCCCATTATGCTTAAAAACTAAATGTTGCTGTAAATTAAACCAAAACACACTATTTGTATGCTGGTTGCCAATAAGACATCTCAGCAATAATGCAATATACAAAGAACGACTGAGGTTAATAAGTTCAAATTTTTGGAGCTATTTCTATTATTACTTTGGCTATTAAAATTTTACTTAATCAAAAGAGTGTAAATGTATCCAGACCACAATATATAAATAATAGACAGTATGATTGTGCCCTATCTCACCCATTATAAAAACCCGGACCGAGGTGCGAGTGCTCCGGAGAACGAAAAACATAAGCGACATTAGATCTTTTCACGGGTAGACAAGTCAGATTTCTCTTGAACGCGAAACTTGGCTTCAACGTTGTAACACTAAATTTTAAAGAATCTAATTTTAATTTAGTT
This sequence comes from Artemia sinica, assembly GCA_027921565.1. NCBI lineage: Eukaryota > Metazoa > Arthropoda > Branchiopoda > Anostraca > Artemiidae > Artemia > Artemia sinica. Next base: position 39,641,052 of record CM051266.1, on the reverse strand, counting down.
TATTTCAATACATATATGAAAATCGGTAAATAGAAGTGCAATGTTATTATTAGATGTTTTTAGGAATTACAAGTAGGTTTCGAAGTATCGAGTTGGTTTCAAAGGCATTTTGAGAAACTTTCTGCCAAAATACGTGTTCCAGGGTAATTGGACCGCTGATGGCAGAACAAATGGGAGGAGCTGTTTGTACGCGCTGATATATATATATATATATACATACATATATATATATATATATATATATATATATATATAATATATATATATATATATATATATATAGATATATATATATATATATATATATATATAATATATATATATATATATATATATATATATATATGTATATATATATATATATATATATATATATATATATATATATATATATATATATATATATATATATATACATATATATATATATATATATATATATATATATATATATATATATATATATATATATAATATATATATATATATATATATATATATATATATATATATATATATATATATATATATATATATACACATATATATATATATATTTCTATCTTTCTATCTTCCAGATAGAAAATATTTCATATTTTCTATCTTCCAGATAGAAAATATGTTTTTGAGGAGGACAATCCCCCACAACCCTCAGGGCAAGGGTTTTCAGTTATGCCCTGGGGTCATATAAGGTTTTATAGAAGGTGGTGTCGTAGAAACTTCAAAAAAGGCTCATTCGATTGGAAATTCCGAGGACTAGTTCCCTTTGTAATAGTCGAAAGAGATTGAGGGCAACTAACCCCCTCTTACGCCAACCTTTTCCCCAAACACATCCAATCAAAATTTTAAGACAGCCATTTTATTAAACGTAGTTTTAAGTTCTGGAAATTAGGTCTTTGAGGATTACGACTCCCCCAAAGCCCTCAGAGCAAGGGTTGTAATTTAAGGATTCTCCAAATCCTTCATATTATTTCTTATGGAAGGGATGTTCGTATGAACTTGAGAGAGGGCTCATTTGATTGAAAATTGAAAGTTCTTGTTCACTTTTTAAGAGTCAAAAGAGATTGAAGGGAAGCTAGCCCCTCTCCCTCCTCCACACCCTAAATGCATCAGATAAAAATTTTGAGATAGACATTTTGTTAAAATAGTTCAAAGTTCTAATAACAAAAAACTATGGTGTCGACACAGCCCACCAGGGCCCAGGGGTAGGCGTGGTAAGTTATGCCCTGGGGCATAACTTATTAAGGGGGGTTTGTAACTTATGGGAAGGGTTTTGTATGGGAAGAACACATAGGAAATCTATTATAATTATCCAATTATAAGGTTAAAATACATATTCTGTGATAGATGCAAAATTGTTTTGCACACAAATTCCTATTAAGGTCAATTCGAAACAGTCGTGATCCCTTTGTGTCAGCAAGTGAAATTTTCTAAACCCCCTTATTGGAGCTATTTTTTCAATCCATTCATTTGTGTCAATCGCTGTCCACAAGTTATGCAAGCTGTCTATTGTTCATATATAAGGTTTTTATCAAAGAGGTAATCGTATAGACTTTGAAAAAAGCCTCATTCGATTTAAATTGAAAGTTCTAGATCCGTTTTTTTTAAAGTCAAGAATAATCGGATAGTAAGCACCCCCCCCCCCATTCCATAAAAACATGAAACTTTTTGCAATCAAAAACGAACAAAAATTAATTAAAAAAAACTTTCCGAAAAATAAGTTTTTCAAAGAAAAGTAAAGGCCATTTAAACTTAAGCTCAGGAGATACAAATACCTGTTAAAATTCAAACTCAAAACGACCAGAAATTACTATTAAATAATAAATGAAACCCAAAACGAACAGAAATTAAATAAACAATCATAGCAAAAAACATACAACAAGTAATTATATAAATGAATAAATAGATCTTGAAGCGAGTAATGCTTAGATTGAATATGAAAATCAAGCTTAAAACGAAAAAAAATATTTTGCTATTAAAGTATAAATAAAACTTAAAACGAACAGAAATTAAATAAACAATCAATGCGAACAAATATACAATATATATTAATTTAAATGAATAAATAAATCTTAAAACGAGTGAAACTTAAATTGAATATGCAAATCAAGTTTGAATCGAATAAAAATAACTACAAACAAGAGTTTGGGTATCGTCTCACTGCAGAAGCCTAAAACCTACTGCGTCATTGGCGCTTTACTGAAAACGAATTATATTATAAATGTTTTCTTTTGTACTTAATATTGAAAATAAATATTAAAATTACAGTAAAATTTTGAACTGATGAACCTTTAGCAATTAATATCATTATGCATCAAATATTCAGTTTAATTTATTAGTTCTTTTGAAGATTGGTCAAGACAAATATAGTTTCACTACAAGCAAAATTTGGATACTGCCCCTTCTTTAAGTGTAAAAACCTAAAGCCTTCTGCGTCATTGGTGCTTCCCTGAAAACGAATTACTCGTATATTAAAAATATATTATTTTCCAGTTCTTACAGCTTTGAAAATGAAAATAAAAATTACAGTGAAAAAAAAATCTTGAACTGATGGATCTTTCAACAATTAATATCAATGTTTTCTTTTGTACTCAATATTGAAAATAAATATTAAAATTACAGTAAAATTTGAACTGATGAGCTTTTAGCAATTAATATCATTATGCATCAAATATTCAGTTTAATTTATTAGTTCTTTTCAAGATTGGTCAAGACAAATATAGTTTCACTACAAGCAAAATTTTTGATACTGCCCCCTTCTTTAACTGTAAAAACCTAAAGCCTTCTGCGTCATTGGTGCTTCCCTGAAAACGAATTACTCGTATATTAAAAATATATTGTTTTCCAGTTCTTACAGCTTTGAAAATGAAAATAAAAATTACAGTGAAAAAAAATCTTGAACTGATGGATCTTTCAACAATTAATATCATTATATATCTAATATTCAATTTGATTTTGTTTATACTTTCCAAGACTGTTCACGACTCATATAGTTTTGCCATTTTTTTTTAACTCTGCCATTTTTTGTAACTAATCGTGTTAGTTTGTTATGAAAACATTCTATGGCTTCTAGGCATTTCTATTTGAGTGGAAAACTGCACCTCAAACTTTGTGGAACATGCATTTTCTTGCCTGAAACACCAAAATATAATAAAATGTCAAGTTTCAGAGTGTTCCACCACTCGCAAGCAAGTTCCATTGGTATTTTTGAATCCGCATGGTCAATTTAGGGGGTGGAGGGTAGGCTAATTCTTGTAGCAGCCCCATTCCGTCGTGGTATGGTTCACATTTTCAACACCTGGCGTCCAGACTGTCATATAGTCTACCAAGCATACAACTACCCCAAATCAATATCAATAAATAAATGAAACCCAAAACGAAAAACAATTAAAATAAATATTAGAGTCAAACTCAAAACGAGCATAAATTAGTGTGAGTAGGGTTCAAAACCCCTATGCTTTCTAAAAGCCAGAATATAATTTGTACTTTACTGAAAAAAAAATCAAATGAGTTTACTGAAAAAAATGTGTATTGTCAATTTGATATACATATGCTGATATTTATTCCCTAGAATCTAAATTAATTTTTGATTTCTCAAAGTTACAAAAGTGAAAATATTTCAAAGAATTGTTTTCAGTAAAGCGCCAATGACGCAGTAGGTTTTAGGCTTCTGCAGTGAGACGATACCCAAACTCTTGTTTGTAGTTATTTTTATTCGATTCAAACTTGATTTGCATATTCAATTTAAGTTTCACTCGTTTTAAGATTTATTTATTTATTTACATTAATATATATTGTATGTTTGTTCGCATTGAGTGTTTATTTAATTTCTGTTCGTTTTAAGTTTCACTTATACTTTAATAGCAAAATATTTGTTTTCGTTTTAAGCTTGATTTTCATATTCAATCTAAGCATTACTCGCTTTAAGATCTATTTTTTCATTTATATTATTACTTGTTGTATGTGTTTTGCTATGATTTCATTTATTCTTTAATAGTAATTTCTGGTCGTTTTGAGTTTGAATTTTAACAGGTATTTGTATCTCCTGAGCTTAAGTTTAAAATGGCCTTTAATTTTCTTTGAAAAACTTATTTTTCGGAAAGTTTTTTTTTTAATTAATAGCTCTAAACAAACAAATCTACTCTGGCGAACCAAAAGTTTTACTTTCCGCGTACAATCAAGCTACTAATAATCCTTATAGATACATTTTAATGGACATGAATCAAAACACACCCGAATAGTTGCGTGTAGTCACTGATATTTTCGATAATGAAATTGCTGTATGTCTACCTGTGAATAGTAAAAAAAGGTCATTAGCCAACATCATGACGCTAAAGAATCTACATGACAAAATGCATTTATATTCTATCCTAGCCAATTCAAAACCATGGCTTAGGAGAGCTATGCTCAAACATGGCATTGACAAGGAATTCCTTACTCTCTTATCTGGACTTTTTATAAATTTAACGTAAGGAAATGTTAAACTGCCAGATGGTATTAGACAACAGACAAAGCAACATCGTTCCCTTGAACGGGCTCTAGTCAGTAAAAAGAATGGAAATAGTAAAAGAAAACGCCTTGTTCAAGCGGGTGGTAATTTCTTTTCATTGTTACTGCCGATAATCGCTAGACTCGTAAACACTATTCTCTAGTAATGGCTAAACCCTATAAATTGACGCCAATTGGACTTGCTCTTGCATCAAAACAGCATTTTGAAGGAAACCCTGATAAATCTATATTTTAATTGGAACAAGTGTTTTTAGTCACTCTGCACATGGAGTTCCATTGCAGTCAAAGAGAGTTTATAAAGTTGCTAAGGACCTTGAATCCATCTTTGAACAAGATTCATATAAACAAATTCAAACCGATCTCGGAAGTGAATTAGTTAATTCACATGTAAAAAGGGCTTTATTGAAATGAATTACAGTACTCTATCATAGTCATCGTCCTATAAAGGCGGCATTGGCTGAACGTTTGTTACGAACTATCCGACTTTTAATTTCATGATATTGCACATTGAAAAATACTTTTGCATTTATTCAAGATTTAGATAAAATCATGTTGATTTATAACCAACGCCCTCATCAATCCTTGTCCAATGTTAGCCCTATTGACGTTCATCGTAGTGACAATACACTTTTCCTTAAACAATATTCTCATGAAAAGGCATGGGAAGAAAAAAATTTAACGTTGGTGATACTGTTCGAATCAATCGAACAAGAAATATTTTTGAAAAAGGGAATTACATGTGGTCCACTGAACTTTTTAGTGTGTCAAAAGTCTTAAACACTAAACCTGTAACGTATCATATTCGTGATATGAAGGATGATGAGATTCTTGGCGGTTTTTATGATTTTGAATTGGAAAAGTTGGAGAAAGTGGATTGTACCGAATTGAAAAGGTCTTAAAGGCTCGAACTCACAAGCGTAAGTGACAGTTGATTGTTCGCTGGCTAGAATAAAACTCTGATTTTTATTCCTGGGTAGACGTTGAAGACGTTCATAATGTCTAATGATTTTTATGTGACATTTATGTTCAATGTTCCTGACCCTCTCAATGACGATTTAAATAAAAATAGCGATTTTTGGACAAAGCTCTCCCCTACCATTAAATTTTAGGGAAGGTCTGAAGTTACTCTTGTGGATTGTATTCTCAAAAATACATATGATATTCTAAGAAGGGATCATACATATGATATAAAAATTAGACGACAGGATTGGCCAGTCGTTAACGATCAACATATAATTGAAAAGACCAATTCACATGAATACCCGTTTGTCACACTATCATACAAGGGGTTTAGAAGTATGAGTGATTTGTGTCGTTCTGTCTATAGAGGAATTTTTGCTCATAAGAATGGTGCCCTTAATTCAACTATTCACTGGAAGAGGGCAAGATCTACATTAGTTCACCCATTTGAGAATGAAAAAATTTTCCTCAATAAGGATTTACGTGAGGTTCTCGTTTTTAAAGATCTTATTATTAAAGTAAAATATTTCAGTTGTAAGCACTATGTTATATATGCAGACTATACACCCACCGTCTCATTTGACACTAGTATATTTCATTATGAATCCTTTATTGAGATATTAAGAGTTGGTAACGGCATTGCTCCCCTCCTACGTATTCTTGAACGAAAAACCTCTAGTGAACAGATTCATCACTACAATATAAAGCACCGTCAATGTATTCCAGTCAACACTGTGTACTTGGAGCTCTGTGAGCTAACACTAAGAAGAGAATTGGGTGATTCTCTAACAAAAAAATGATTTGGCTGTAATTACATGTCATTTTCAACCCATTCAGTGAGATGGCTAATAGGATTCATTTTATATGTCCTGATATTGATTGCTATGTTACTACTCTCCAAACACGACAAATGGGTCATGGGATGGACTATTACAATGGTCCTTCGTCAATCTCTGGCTACGGTCTTGGCAATTGGTTTGCTAAGCTGTTTCGCTCTGCACTATCCCTGGCTACAAAATATATTGCACTGATTGGCGTGGATTTTGCGTCCTCTGCACTACACGATTGGAGCTCTGGTAAATATTTTAAAGAAAGGGTGTCACAAAATCTCAGGTCCGGTGTGTGGTCCCTTGGCAACCGATTGAAATGACAACAATGCGGTAAAGGTTTAAAAAGGGTGCGTAAGACCTCATCACTCATCAGTCTCAACCCAGCTCGGAAGCATAAAGCATCAAAAAGACAGTAAAGAGATTGAAATGAAACACTTGAGTTGAAATTATAGATTATTTTGCAGTTGGTTGCATCAAGACACGGCTAATTGTAGAAAGAGAGAAGCCAAGACAGATAGTCCAAGTAATTGAGAGGCAAACGTTTAAACGGCTGCGGCACAGGTAAAGGGCGGGAATAAGTATGACTCTCTTATTGGACACATACTTGTTTGTTAGTTTTTGGAAAGGCACGCCTGCCTAGAGTCTGAGGCCTGTTGATCAAGAATTTAAAATTAACAAAGGACCGCTAGATTGCTGGACTGAGAGGCAAACAAGGCACGCCCGCCAATGGTCTTGAACGTAGTAAAATAACATAAATGGAAGCCACAAATAACATAAACTTTGATTAGTGATCTTCATAAAACACTTAAATGAAACACTGCATTAACCTGATAATATCACTTTATACTTGGAAAACGATCATTGAAAAATAAACACTTAACACTTGGAAAAAACACTTAAATGAAACATTACATTTACTTTATACTGGGATTTTTTTTGAGTTAACAAAATTTCCAGATACCTCGCTATTCTTCTGTAATTTTTAGTGACCCTATACCCAGAAAGAATTGTTTTCTGACTTCAAGATTTCCAAATATTTTACCCCCCCCCCCCCCCTTTATGTGCAAATATACAGCCCAAATCATGTATTTCCCATATATTTTGTCACTTGCTTTGTCTTCTCTCGTGCTAAGCTGAAAACAAACTAACGAAGGACCCGGTTTGTTCTCGAGTTTTACACAGCGTAAACTCCTTCCCCCGACGGAAATAAAAAAAAATAAAGCTAAAATAAAATTCTCAAATTCAAAAAGCCTTATTTTCTACGGGGGTATTTTCCGGGGGAGGGTATTTTAGTATTACCCCCTCACTGCTTTCAAAGGCATGCCTTCCCTTTTCCCATAGGATTTCAAAGCTCTGTCCTCCCAATTCCCATATGATTTCCACGAAATGCCATGTGACATCACGACAGCCCTGGCAGGCTTCCCATGACACTCCCAGGTGTTCCTATATTTCTCCTGGCAACCGTCATTTGTCTCGATTGGTAGCCATTTTTGGCACATTGTTTGTCTATCCTCCCTCTAAAAATATAAGCCCCCATATAGGAGTCTAGACATCTATTCTGGAAGATACCCAGGTTTTCAGGGGTCCCATTATTTCTTCAGTATTAAAAAAAGAGTTCAGTGTGTCAACATCAAAATGGATGCTTATACATTATTGGATATTGAAAGTGTTAGCGAGATGGAACCTAGAGTGTCTAAAGCAGCAGTGGAAATTACAAAGTATTGTTGACTAACCTTAGAATGAGACAATATATATGCACGATATGTTATATCATTAAGCAAATTCAAGTCGAAAGAACAATTATGCTTTGCGGCCAAAGTGAATATAGTGAATATACAGAGACTACAAGACGGATTAAATGCGTTAGCAAAATATAAATAGAAGAAAAAAATCTATAAAAAACGGTTTGTTACTAGCAAGATTTTTTCTTTGGTAGTGAGAGTTCTAAAATCGATGGATTTGAAACCCAGAAAATCTTAGACAATCTAGTAAAATTGGAAACTCGGTTAATTTTAGAGGATGATTTTCTAGAATTATCACTTCAACGGAGGCTTCTCGAGAAATCCTTAACAATATAATGGGAACTGATTCCCTATCTTTGAATCATGAAGCCTTGTCATCGTGGCCCAGCTGCTTTATTTATAGATATATTAATTGAGACAAAACTAAATGATATTATGATTTTGCTTTTATCCACTACTGAGACGGCCATCTTGTGAGAAATCATGTCAATACAAGTTCTGTGACGTCACTCCCCCTTGAAGGCTTTTTATTGATCCTGAGTCAGCTTCTTCTTGGAAGTGAGACAGTCAACATCGAGAAATGATTTCCACATATCTATTATGCTTGTATACATTGGGCAGTGGGTCATCCTGTGAGAATTGTACTTTTGCTGATGATGACTATAATAAAAAGTGTAGATTATGCAATCCATGTAAATTGTATAGAGGATATGCAGCATAAACTAAAGACTGTAATTCCTGTCTTGAAAAGATTTGTGACTCTCATAATAGAGAATTCTTATGCTCCAGTTGTCACTATAGTAAATGTGATCAATGGGAAATACTTACCATGGCATGATTACAAAAACCCTAAACGTAAGTTCAGTTTATTTTTAAGAGACTGGTATCGTCGTGGATATAATTTATATTGGGAGGAAGAATTTGGACCACGCTATAAGTGCCAAAACAGCAAGAGAGTGTGGTTTCTATGTAATCGTTACAAAGATACCGGCCACTGTGATGATAAACCTACAAAATTTTATTTGGCTGTCACAGAAAGTGATTCTTCATATGAGAATTTTGTATGTGACATTGCTTCAAATAAGCAAATTGAAACCCGTGAATTTTATAATATGAATCAGAATTGTATTATTGACTTTACAAAGAGATTACATAAAAATTTCCATGTCAAGATGAGTACAACCTGAATCCTGACGTGCTGCTGCCACTGATCGTTTTTGATGATTACCTATACGTGAAAGAAGAAATCTAAAGCACCCAGTGTTTTGTACAGATAAATTTTATTAATAAACACATTTACATACATTTTAAAGCATTTCAGTCTTAGGCCATCAAAATTTATATTGTATAGGTAGGAAAGAGTATTTTCAACTAGAAAGTCGTAATATCAAGGAGTGTCACCATAAATTTTGAGGAATTGACTGTAAGTATATCCGCGACATCAGAAAAATAAAATATAATAGTGTATGAATAGTGTATATAATCGAAGACCGATTCCGCAAGCGACAAGATCATTTTTTTCTATCCGTCATGCCGGTCCGAGTGCTTGGAATAGTTTACCAGTGGAACTTAAATGTGTGGATGACCTGCTGCTGTTCCGTAGTTTATTGAGATCGTATTGTTTAGTAATTTATTATTTTTAATGAATTGGCTAAAAAGGGGGGGGTACGTGATTATTGTCGAGTGGCTCCGTATAGTATGTTAGTATTAGTTTTTGAGTTGGAGGGCAGAACTTGTATTTGTATTCATATTAACTGAAAAGAGTTATTTTTTTGGATCTTATTTTGTTATTATGATTTTTTATGCGTCTAGAAGGGATTACCCCCGCACAAGCTTGCTTCTGGGGGTATTTTGTTTGTTTGTTTTTTATGTATATAGTAAAATAAATCCCAGTTATAAATTGAAAATTGAATTGAAATTATGAAAACCACAGCTTTTGGTTGATAAATCTTGTACCCACTTCCGATTTTGAATAATATTTTTCCCACTTTTCTGAATTTTTTTTTATGTAAGGCATGTAGAACGCATACGGCTAGGATAAGAGGATCAAAAAGTTCAACATTCTTTCTTGTTTGAAAGATGCATAACCAATGTCCCGTCTTTACAGTTAATGGAATGCTATTAACAATGATAAGGGTATTGCCAATATGTTGAATATGCTTCAGAAAATCCGAAGGTATGCAATAGGATTTGTATTTGGATATGTAAGGATCCAAATTGAATATATTGATTATTTGATTCGTGTTAATGGCACCAAGTCTAATAAGACCATACCATCAGGAGTAATTTCCCAAGTTTCAAATTCATTTACCGAGATTAATACAATACTTTCCTCCAATGGTTCGGTAAAGGTACCCTTTAAACGTACCGTGTCCGTTCGGACAATACTCGTATCTTGAGTACCGGACAAATCCAATGCAATGATACCATGAGTTTTTGCAAATATTTCTTTGGTTGTTCCATTTTCGAATACTTATAAATCTCGATCTAAGAATTCCATTGTCAATTCATTTAAGGTCCTGTAGGATTTATCAAAGGATAAATTTTAGAATGGAATTCCATTTACTTTACATAAAAGCGATGGAAGTCCAAACAGTTCAAATTTATGTGGGGTATTTGACGGTGAGCCAACGGCGCTAGTACTTTTTACAAAAGCCGCTGCAAGTTTCGAAGGAATTTCACCATTGATAAATGATGAATCAGCATACGTAGGCATACCCGTAGCAATATGGCGTTGATTCATGATTGGATGAGGAACGAGTAACTTGATATTATTTCCAGAGGCTCTTAATTTTTCAATTGCGAAGGCAACAGAACTCATAACTTGTTGTTTTCGTACATGAAGTATTGCCGACATGAGAGAGACTGTTACATCAGGTGCAGTGCCAAGTGATTTTCGCAGAATAAAATTGGACGGCGCAAGTTGTAGCTTTATATCAATCTTAGCAGTGTGAGGCAGCCATTGAGGTATATGAAATATCTCAAGATTTAGTTTACTGACTAAATGCAAATCTTTAGTTGTCGCATCTCTAAGTACATTGGCAGTTTCAGTGTCCGTTTTATATTCATATCCAAAACCCATACCTCTCAAGAGCTTATAAGACATTGGAGTCATCAGCATGGATTGTATAAAACTTGTATAATTCTAAAGATTATTGCTCGTGCTCTTGGTTTTTCATTGTTAGATATTTTAAAAGTGACATGTAAATCTATAAATGGGGTAGTCCAATCAATATAATAATCTACACTGGAATAAATTTGAAAATGGATATTTTCAGAGAGCGGTGGTTGTGGATAAAATTGTTCATAGTATCCGTGTTTTACACTGACATCTTCATTTTCCGCGTTGAAAAGATTGAGAGATGAGTTAACTGAAGGATGAGATTCTTTATGTGGTAGATATGCCATTTTCTAGCAAAAGAAATCCTTTTCGATCTCTTTACTGTCTTTTTGATGCTTTATGCTTCCGAGCTGGGTTGAGACTGATGAGTGATGAGGTCTTACGCACCCTTTTTAAACCTTTACCGCATTGTTGTCATTTCAATCGGTTGCCAAGGGACCACACACCGGACCTGAGATTTTGTGACACCCTTTCTTTAAAATATTTACCAGAGCTCCAATCGTGTAGTGCAGAGGACGCAAAATCCACGCCAATCAGTGCAATATATTTTGTAGCCAGGGATAGTGCAGAGCGAAACAGCTTAGCAAACCAATTGCCAAGACCGTAGCCAGAGATTGACGAAGGACCATTGTAATAGTCCATCCCATGACCCATTTGTCGTGTTTGGAGAGTAGTAACATACCAATCAATATCAGGACATATAAAATGAATCCTATTAGCCATCTCACTGAATGGGTTGAAAATGACATGTGATTACAGCCAAATCATTTTTTTGTTAGAGGATCACCCAATTCTCTTCTTAGTGTTAGCTGACAGAGCTCCAAGTACACAGTGTTGACTGGAATACATTGACGGTGCTTTATATTGTAGTGATGAATCTGTTCACTAGAGGTTTTTCGTTCAATAATACGTAGGAGGGGAACAATGCCATTACCAACTCTTGATATCTCAATAAAGGATTCATAATGAAATATACTAGTGTCAAATGAGACGGTGGGTGTATAGTCTGCATATATAACATAGTGCTTACAACTGAAATATTTTACTTTAATAATAAGATCTTTAAAACGAGAACCTCACGTAAATCCTTATTGAGGAAAATTTTTTCATTCTCAAATGGGTGAACTAATGTAGATCTTGCCCTCTTCCAGTGAATAGTTGAATTAAGGGCACCATTCTTATGAGCAAAAATTCCTCTATAGACAGAACGACACAAATCACTCATACTTCTAAACCCCTTGTATGATAGTGTGACAAACGGGTATTCATGTGAATTGGTCTTTTCAATTATATGTTGATCGTTAACGACTGGCCAATCCTGTCGTCTAATTTTTATATCATATGTATGATCCCTTCTTAGAATATCATATGTTTTTTTGAGAATACAATCCACAAGAGTAACTTCAGACCTTCCCTAAAATTTAATGGTAGGGGAGAGCTTTGTCCAAAAATCGCTATTTTTATTTAAATCGTCATAGAGAGGGTCAGGAACATTGAACATAAATGTCACATAAAAATCATTAGACATTATGAGCGTCTTCAACGTCTACCCAGGAATAAAAATCAGAGTTTTATTCTAGCCAGCGAACAATCAACTGTCACTTACGCTTGTGAGTTCGAGCCTTTAAGACCTTTTCAATTCGGTACAATCCACTTTCTCCAACTTTTCCAATTCAAAATCATAAAAACCGCCAAGAATCTCATCATCCTTCATATCACGAATATGATACGTTACAGGTTTAGTGTTTAAGACTTTTGACACACTAAAAAGTTCAGTGGACCACATGTAATTCCCTTTTTCAAAAATATTTCTTGTTCGATTGATTCGAACAGTATCACCAACGTTAAATTTTTTCTTCCCATGCCTTTTCATGAGAATATTGTTTAAGGAAAAGTGTATTGTCACTACGATGAACGTCAATAGGGCTAACATTGGACAAGGATTGATGAGGGCGTTGGTTATAAATCAACATGATTTTATCTAAATCTTGAATAAATGCAAAAGTATTTTTCAATGTGCAATATCATGAAATTAAAAGTCGGATAGTTCGTAACAAACGTTCAGCCAATGCCGCCTTTATAGGACGATGACTATGATAGAGTACTGTAATTCATTTCAATAAAGCCCTTTTTACATGTGAATTAACTAATTCACTTCCGAGATCGGTTTGAATTTGTTTATATGAATCTTGTTCAAAGATGGATTCAAGGTCCTTAGCAACTTTATAAACTCTCTTTGACTGCAATGGAACTCCATATGCAGAGTGACTAAAAACACTTGTTCCAATTAAAATATACTTGTATAGTCTATTATGGCGTCTTTGAATCGTGTCTAGGGTAAAAAGATCTGCTTGTAGTATATGCAGAGAGTAAAAGGCTTTAGTTTTTTCGATATTCACGAACTCTAGACCTATGATTTCGATGAAGAGTGTAACTGGGTTCCCTTTGTAAATACTCTTTTGCTGGCTTCTTTTCAATCCAGGTAACATTAGCAAGTGTAGTGGGAAAACTTAAACTTCTTGGGGCTCCAATATTTTCATAAATACCTTTCGAAACTTGATCCAATTTGAACGTTATCATGGTATGAAGTGCCCGCTACCCTTTTGCGTACTAAATGATGTGGAAAGACGCGTTCGTTTAATACCCTTATCAGGCCTACTTGGTGTTCTATCCAATGATATATCTCGTGATATTTCTTCAAATTTCCTTAGTCGTTTTAAAACATGTTTATTCCCAATAAAACTTTTGGGAAAATTTGACGATTTTAAAAATTTATTTAAATAAGTATCAAAGGATTCGAGCCTTTTACGATTTGCAATCAAATCTGATAACAAATCAACTAAATTGTAACTCTTGCCCTGGATTATAACTTCATTGTATTTCTCGTCAATTTGTTCATTTTCAGCAAGATAAGTCAAGAGTCTTTTACTTTGCTCACGATAGGATGGAAGCAACGTGTCTACAACACTTGTTAATAAATCTTCTTCTTCTTTTTTGTCTTTTTCAATGTTTCAAATTTTTCAGTACTTTCAGAAGGTTGATCAATGACATTTAATTTGAGCGGTTTTTCACGATAAGGTTTGTTGACACCTCGAAGGGCATTTTGAAGTACGATTATTTTTTCATCATCGGTAATTGTTTAATTGTGAATAGATTTATCAGGGTTTCCTTCAAAATGCTGTTTTGATGCAAGAGCAAGTCCAATTGGCGTCAATTTATAGGGTTTAGCCATTACTAGAGAATAGTGTTTACGAGTCTAGCGATTATCGGCAGTAACAATGAAAAGAAATTACCACCCGCTTGAACAAGGCGTTTTCTTTTACTATTTCCATTCTTTTTACTGACTAGTGCCCCTTCAAGGGAACGATGTTGCTTTGTCTGTTGTCTAATACCATCTGGCAGTTTAACATTTCCTTACGTTAAATTTATAAAAAGTCCAGACAAGAGAGTAAGGAATTCCTTGTCAATGCCATGTTTGAGCATAGCTCTCCTAAGCCATGGTTTTGAATTGGCTAGGATAGAATATAAATGCATTTTGTCATGTAGATTCTTTAGCGTCATAATGTTGGCTAATGACCTTTTTTTACTATTCACAGGTATACATACAGCAATTTCATTATCGAAAATATCAGTGACTACACGCAACTATTCGGGTGTGTTTTGATTCATGTCCATTAAAATGTATCTATAAGGATTATTAGTAGCTTGATTGTACGCGGAAAGTAAAACTTTTGGTTCGCCAGAGTAGATTTGTTTGTTTAGAGCTATTAATTAAAAAAAAAACTTTCCGAAAAATAAGTTTTCCAAAGAAAATTAAAGGCCATTTTAAACTTAAGCTCAGGAGATACAAATACCTGTTAAAATTCAAACTCAAAACGACCAGAAATTACTATTAAAGAATAAATGAAATCATAGCAAAACACATACAACAAGTAATAATATAAATGAAAAAAATAGATCTTAAAGCGAGTAATGCTTAGATTGAATATGAAAATCAAGCTTAAAACGAAAAACAAATATTTTGCTATTAAAGTATAAGTGAAACTTAAAACGAACAGAAATTAAATAAACACTCAATGCGAACAAACATACAATATATATTAATGTAAATAAATAAATAAATCTTAAAACGAGTGAAACTTAAATTGAATATGCAAATCAAGTTTGAATCGAATAAAAATAACTACAAACAAGAGTTTGGGTATCATCTCACTGCAGAAGCCTAAAACCTACTGCGTCATTGGCGCTTTACTGAAAACAATTCTTTGAAATATTTTCACTTTTGTAACTTTAAGAAATCAAAAATTAATTTAGATTTTAGGGAATAAATATCAGCATATGTATATCAAATTGACAATACACATTTTTTTCAGTAAACTCATTTGATTTTTTTTCAGTAAAGTACAAATTATATTCTGGCTTTTAGAAAGCATAGGGGTTTTGAACCCTACTCACACTAATTTATGCTCGTTTTGAGTTTGACTCTAATATTTATTTTAATTTTTGTTCGTTTTGGGTTTCATTTATTTATTGATATTGATTTGGGGTAGTTGTATGCTTGGTAGACTATATGACAGTCTGGACGCCAGGTGTTGAAAATGTGAACCATACCACGACGGAATGTTGCTGCTACGAGAATTAGCCTACCCTCCACCCCCTAAATTGACCATGCGGATTCAAAAATACCAATGGAACTTGCTTGCGAGTGGTGGAACACTCTGAAACTTGACATTTTATTATATTTTGGTGTTTCAGGCAAGAAAATGCATGTTCCACAAAGTTTGAGGTGCAGTTTTCCACTCAAATAGAAATGCCTAGAAGCCATAGAATGTTTTCATAACAAACTAACACGATTAGTTACAAAAAATGGCAGAGTTAAAAAAAATGGCAAAACTATATGAGTCGTGAACAGTCTTGGAAAGTATAAACAAAATCAAATTGAATATTAGATATATAATTATATTAATTGTTGAAAGATCCATCAGTTCAAGATTTTTTTTTCACTGTAATTTTTATTTTCATTTTCAAAGCTGTAAGAACTGGAAAATAATATATTTTTAATATACGAGTAATTCGTTTTCAGGGAAGCACCAATGACGCAGAAGGCTTTAGGTTTTTACAGTTAAAGAAGGGGGCAGTATCAAAAATTTTGCTTGTAGTGAAACTATATTTGTCTTGACCAATCTTGAAAAGAACTAATAAATTAAACTGAATATTTGATGCATAATGATATTAATTGCTAAAAGCTCATCAGTTCAAATTTTACTGTAATTTTAATATTTATTTTCAATATTAAGTACAAAAGAAAACATTGATATTAATTGTTGAAATATCCATCAGTTCAAGATTTTTCTTTCACTGTAACTTTTATTTTCATTTTCAAAGCTGTAAGAACTGGAAAATAATAAATTTGTAATATACGAGCAGTTCGTTTTCAGTGAAGCACCAATGACGCAGAAGGCTTTAGGTTTTTACAGTTAAAGAAGGGGGCAGTATCAAAATTTTGCTTGTAGTGAAACTATATTTGTCTTGACCAATCTTGAAAAGAACTAATAAATTAAACTGAATATTTGATGCATAATGATATTAATTGCTAAAGGTTCATCAGTTCAAAATTTTACTGTAATTTTAATATTTATTTTCAATATTAAGTACAAAAGAAAACATTTGTAATATAATTCGTTTTCAGTAAAGCGCCAATGATGCAGTAGGTTTTAGGCTTCTGCAGTGAGACGATACCCAAACTCTTGTTTGTAGTTATTTTTATTCGATTCAAACTTGATTTGCATATTCAATTTAAGTTTTACTCGTTTTAAGATTTATTTATTCATTTAAATTAATATATATTGTATATTTGTTCGCATTGATTGTTTATTTAATTTCTGTTCGTTTTAAGTTTTATTTATACTTTAATAGCAAAATATTTTTTTTCGTTTTAAGCTTGATTTTCATATTCAATCTAAGCATTACTGGCTTCAAGATCTATTTATTCATTTATATAATTACTTGTTGTATGTTTTTTGCTATGATTGTTTATTTAATTTCTGTTCGTTTTGGGTTTCATTTATTATTTAATAGTAATTTCTGGTCGTTTTGAGTTTGAATTTTAACAGGTATTTGTATCTCCTGAGCTTAAGTTTAAAATGGCCTTTACTTTTCTTTGAAAAACTTATTTTTCGGAAAGTTTTTTTTTAATTAATTTTTGTTCGTTTTTGATTGCAAAAAGTTTCATGTTTTTATGGAATGGGGGGGGGGGGGGGTGGGGGTGCTTACTGTCCGATTATTCTTGACTTTAAAAAAAAACGGATCTAGAACTTTCAATTTAAATCGAATGAGGCTTTTTTCAAAGTCTATACGATTACCTCTTTGATAAAAAACCTTATATATGAACAATAGACAGCTTGCATAACTTGTGGACAGTGATTGACACAAATGAATGGATTGAAAAAATAGCTCCAATAAGGGGGTTTAGAAAATTTCACTTGCTGACACAAAGGGATCACGACTGTTTGGAATTGACCTTAATAGGAATTTGTGTGCAAAACAATTTTGCATCTATCACAGAGTATGTATTTTAACCTTATAATTGGATAATTATAATAGATTTCCTATGTGTTCTTCCCATACAAAACCCCTTCCCATAAGTTACAAACCCCCCTTAATAAGTTATGCCCCAGGGCATAACTTACCACGCCTACCCCTGGGCCCTGGTGGGCTGTGTCGACACCATAGTTTTTTGTTATTAGAACTTTGAACTATTTTAACAAAATGTCTATCTCAAAATTTTTATCTGATGCATTTAGGGTGTGGAGGAGGGAGAGGGGCTAGCTGCCCTTTAATCTCTTTTGACTCTTAAAAAGTGAACAAGAACTTTCAATTTTCAATCAAATGAGCCCTCTCTCAAGTTCATACGAACATCCCTTCCATAAGAAATAATATGAAGGATTTGGAGAATCCTTAAATTACAACCCTTGCTCTGAGGGCTTTGGGGGAGTCGTAATCCTCAAAGACCTAATTTCCAGAACTTAAAACTACGTTTAATAAAAATGGCTGTCTTAAAATTTTGATTGGATGTGTTTGGGGAAAAGGTGGGCGTAAGAGGGGGGTTAGTTGCCCTCAATCTCTTTCGACTATTACAAAGGGAACTAGTCCTCGGGATTTCCAATCGAATGAGCCTTTTTTGAAGTTTCTACGACACCACCTTCTATAAAACCTTATATGACCCCAGGGCATAACTGAAAACCCTTGCCCTGAGGGTTGTGGGGGATTGTCCTCCTCAAAAACATATTTTCTATCTGGAAATCAACTACGCTGAACAAAATGGCTATATCAAAATTTTGATTGGATGTGTTTGGGGGAATGATGGGCGTGGGGGGGGGGGAGGCTAGTTGCCCTCCAATCACTTTTGACTATTAAAAAGGGCACTAGCCCTTTGAATTTCCAATTGAATGTGCCTATTTTGAAGTTTCTACGACGACGCCTTCTATAAGAACCTTATATGCCCCCAGGGCATAACTTAAAACCCTTGCCCTCAGGGTTTTGGAGGGGGGATTGTCCTCCTCAAAAACACATTTTCTATCTGGAAATCAACTACGCTGAACGAAATGGCTATATCAAAATTTTGATTGGATGTGTTTGGGGGGATGATTGGCGTGGGGGGGGGGCAAGTTGCCCTCCAATCACATTCGACTATTAAAAAGGGCACTAGCGCTTTAATTTCCAATTGAATGAGCCTGTTTTGAAGTTTCTACGACAACGCCTTCTATAGAAACCTTATATGCCCCCAGGGAATAACTTAAAACCCTTGCCCTGAGGGTTGTGGGGGAGTGTCCTCCTCAAAAATATATTTTCATTCTGGAAATCAACTATGCTGAACAAAAATGGCTATCTCAAAATTTTGATTGGATGTGTTTGGAGGATGATGGGCATAGGGGGGGGGGGGCTAGTTGCCCTCCAATCACTTTTGACTATTAAAAAGGGCATTGTCCCTTTGAAGTTCCAATCGAATGAGCCTTTTTTGAAGTTTCTATGACAACGCCTTCTATAAAAACCTTATATACCCCCAGGGCGTAACTTAAAACCCTTGCCCTTGGGTCTGTGGAGGATTGTCCTCCTCAGAAACATTTTTTCTATCTGAAAATGAACGACGCTGAACAAAATGACTATCTCAAAATTTTGATTGGATGTGTTTGGGGGAATGATGGGCGTGGGGGGGGCTAGTTGCCCTCCAATCACTTTCGACTATTAAAAAGGGCACTATCCCTTTGAATTTCCAATCGAATGAGCCTGTTTTGAAGTTTCTACAACAACGCCTTCTATAAAAACCTTATATGCCCCCAGGGCAGAACTTAAAACCTTTTCCCCGAGGGTTTTGAGGGAGTGTCCTCCTCAAAAACATATTCTCTATCTCGAAATCAACTACGTGGAACAAAATGGCTATCTGAAAATTTTGATTGGATGTGTTTGGGGAAATAATGGTTGTGGGGGGGGGGGGAGGTGGCTAGTTACACTCCAATTACTTTCGACTTTAAAAAGGGCACTAGCTCTTTAATTTCAAATCGAATGAGCATGTTTTGAAGTTTCTATGACAATGCCTTCTATAAAAACCCTATATGCCCCCAGGGCATAACTTTAAACCCTTGCTCTGAGGGTTGTGGGGGAGCACCTCCCTCAAAAATATATTTTCTACCTAGAAATCAACTACGCTGAACAAAATGGCTATCTCAAAATTTTGATTGGATGTGTTTGGGCGAATGATGGGCGTGGGGGGGGGCTAGTTGCCCTCCAATCATTTTCGACTATTAAAAAGGGCACTAGCCCTTTAATTTCCAATCGAATGAGCCTGTTTTGAAGTTTTCTACGACAATGCCTTCTATAAAAACCTTATATGTCCTCAGGGCATAACTTAAAACCCTTGCCCTGAGGTTTGTGGGGGAGTGTCCTCCTCAAATATATATTTTCCATCTGAAAATCAACTACGCTGAACAAAATGGCTATCTCAAAACTTTAATTGGATGTGTTCTTGAAGTTCTATCCCTTTGAAGTTCCAATCGAATGAGCCTTTTTTGAATTTTCTACGACAACGCCTTCTATAAAAACCTTATATACCCCCAGGGCATAACTTAAAACCCTTGCCCTGAGGGTTGTGGGGGAGTATCCTCCTCAAAAATATATTTTCTATCTGGAAATAAACTACGCTGAACAAAATGGCTATCTCAAAATTTTGATTGGATGTGTTTGGGGGAATGATGGGCGTGGTGGGGGGGGGGCTAGTTGCCCTCCAATCATTTTCGACTATTAAAAATGGCACTAGAACTCTCGATTTCCAATCGAATGAGCCCCCTTTGAAGTTTCTACGGCGAACCCCTTCCATATGAAGTGCCTCTGGGAAAAACAAATAAATAAATAAATAATAATAAAACATTGGAGCCGTATGGCCTTTACTATAGGCAACGCTACAGCGTTGCCTCTGATAAGATAACTTGAATCGTGAACAACTCCATAGATAATATAGTAGGTACAATTCAAAGCAAGTGTACTCATACATTTAATATGATGAAAGAGACTATGGAAAACAACAGTTACGTAAATTTTAATGATGTGACCGGACCGTGAATAATTGTAGCAATTCCTGACACCATTCTTCAATACCTTCAGCTATATCGGCAATAATCAACCACGAGTTTGAAGTGATACTATTAAAAACGTCAAGTCTTTGTATGAATCTTATGCTTGGTGCAATACTCTTTATTTTTTCAGAGGATTCTTGCCATACACTATAGCAATAATAGATATTTTTTGGATTCTCTGAAAACATTACAGCGTAAAAAATAAACACATGAATGTTAAATTATAGTTCATACCGCCGCGGTGGCCAGATTGGGCGATCAGCGGATGGTGCCCTGGGGACCACTTCGGTTGACAGTAGGCCAGGCACGAGCGATCGAAAGGTGCCGACCGGAAGGTGGCTGGAAGGTGCCACGGTGGGGCAGCCACAAGTAAAAACACTTTACATGACAAAAAACATAAAAATATATAAATAAATAACACTTTAAAATTACCGCTTTGCGCAACGAAAAAATATAAATCACTAGATAAAGGAGGCAGTGCTGAGCTGGAGAGGGAAAAATGACCCTCCTCCTCCCACTGACGGCCCTCTGCCCCCAACTATAGAACTTTCTCCATACCAAGCTTTTGCCTGTAATTTACACATTCAAATCGGCCTCAAGTAAGGTAGTGACCGTGTGGTAGTACCCTCTCACCGCCCGTGCGTACATAGACTTCGTTCAAAATGTAACATGGCATTTTTTTCGACTTGAACTGTACGGATTTTATATTTTAAAAAGCGAATGGCCAGGACACTCGCTCTTGGAACTAAATTATTTTCTATAGAGTTCCTATAAACAATCATGGTGAAATTTTCTTTTATATAGTATGAACCCCCCTTGCAGACTTTTTTAGTAACCTCATTGTGTGTTTCCACACAGTACAACCTTCAGACAGGGAAACACACCATGGGATACCAAGTCGCTCCCCGTCTTGGATTGTAATTTCAACCATTGATTTGGGGCCTCGAGCAGACAAGTAGACTCCTTCCAGCTGATGTAATCCGTCCGGGAGCTAATGTACTCTCTATTTTCCAAATCATCTAACAGATTCTCAGTTTTAACTTTCAACAGGAGCAAATCAGTGTCTCCATAATACACTGGAACTTGCCCCTCCCCTGCCCATTGGAGCTTACACACATTGTAATAAAACTCCAACATGATTTTCCTTGAAATTTCCATTATGGCACTGCCAGCGGCTATGTTTTTATTTAAAACTACGTTTCTTTTTTTCCATGTAATAGGACCATATTGGAGTTTACAATCGTGAACGATGTGAAGTTCAAATCTGCCATAATTCGGGCACATTCTTTTGGGTCGGCTACAACGTCACAACGACTCCTGTTGCGTACAATCTCGCACATCTCACCAAAGGTCGAATTAAAAATGAGTTTAAAGATCTCTTTTTCAACCTTTGTTTTCGCTTCAGACCGTTTCTTGACAAAAGTGTCAACAATCGTCTTCATGTAAGGCTTTTGATTGGAGGGCTCTATGAATCTTTGTGACATTGAAACTGTTGGCCAGCTTCAACCGCAAAAGAACGAGGTGTAAAACAATATTTCGTTTCGGTTCAAGGTGGGGAAAAAGCTTTTTGAATGTGTCCAGTGCATACCCTTATTCTCTACCAAAGATAAATTATTGGGACTCAAAGAGTCCTTAGGCACTGGTCTATTTATGCATGGGAAAATAAAGTCTTTTATCGAGTTATAACGTTCCACAAGTATTTCACCATCAAGTTCGAAAAACCATCCTTGTGGTCCATCCTCCTCAACAGTCTGAATATTGGAAAAATCTGGAACAGAAGGGTTGTCAAGCCATTGGTAATTCCCACATGGCAAATAAAAGTTAGGCATTGCCGACGGATAAAGGGAATTCATATCCAAGAAAATGACATTCGACTTTTTACTGGTGCGTTGGCCAGTCGGGTTGGTTTCAAGGATACTATCCAGATGGAAAACATACCCTCCCCGCATGGATCCCTCCCCATTGAATCAGTGTTTCGCTGATCCAATAGACGGAGCCCTTATGGAATATATTACCCCTTTTATTACTAAGTTCCACTTCTTCATATTCTTCATCAAACTGTAACACTGTAACCCCAAAGTTTAAATGTTTTTTTACCCTCTCAAAAATATAAATCCCCTTTTGTGTTACAGGATAATGTCCCTTTAAAGGATTAAAATCTACTTTGAGAAATTCTGCCCCTTCCCCACTGCCAATAACTGCCCAATCGTCCAGCTTTGTCTCACTAACATCATCTCTCCGGGGTTTAAACCCCGCGACAAGGACAGAATATTTGGAACACTCCATGCCCGTATCAAAACGAAAGTACTGTACACTCCTACTAACCCTCAAACCTCCATTACATTTTTAAAAAATTAGGCATCCCACTTCCCCTCACACTCATTAAAACAAATTCTTTTTTTTAATTTATTTATATTTAATTCTAATTTTTCAATAAATAAAACCACCAACCCAATCCAATTTTCATTGTACCCCTCCATCCTATTAAAAATTTCCCCCACCCAATCAGAAAAAACAGCCTCAAAATTATGCAAGTCTGGAAGAAGCGTCTTCAACTTAGTTTGTATGTGACACAGGTGCAACTCACCCATAACTGCATTAAAAAAAATTAATTGCAAATGGTGACTTTATGCTATCGCGCTCTCCCGCCTCCGGCATATGGTTTTCAAGAAGTATCCAAACATTGTTGACATAGGAGTGCGCTAGGCCAATAGGATCCGTATAGATACTACCACAAGGGAGTTGAATGGATCTCAAAACTACGCAAAGCGGTTTGCTAAATCTGCTAATACAACTATGACAATACTGGAGAAGATCTTGTACCACTCTGCTCCCCTATATCAACTTGTGGTGTGGGCACTGTCTTGACCTCACTAGGTGATAATTGGTCTACCTATTCATAGTCTATATCAAGGCCAAGACCCCACGCACAACTGTCTAAATCAAACAAAGTGGGAGCTACACTAGCCAAACTCACCCCCACACTCGAACCCCCTCACGTTCTCTGCTCTCCGGGACCTCTTGTGTGTTTATAAATGACTCAATATCCTCATAGAGCTTGTACGTCCCTTGAGATGATGGTTTGTGAACCTAAAAGAGTAATAAGAGCATATTAGCTCACTGGAACACTTTGACCTATGAAAAACCGAATAGTTAAGAATGAGTATAGAAGTCGTAGACACTATATTACTCGTTGGAATGCATCGTTGTATTATTAGCCATAGAAGGGTACCCTGACCCTCGGTAATGTAGCCCCCCTAACTACTCACCATATGTACAGGCCTCCATTGGACCATACTACTGGTAAAAATGAAATAAAACCCCCTTTGGATGTATAATATTTTTAAAATAGTCATGAAAAACTCACCGAGGGGGTAATTACATCATGTATATCCTCGACCCTTGCAGGTATTTCATGTGCCTCGTGTGCGGGTGCAGCATCTAGGAGCTCACTCAAGAGATTGCCGACTAATTGGCTGACATCGGTCTGGAAAAAATAATTTTCCTCTTAGGGGTGAAGGGGCATATGGAACTAACATGGGATGGGACCGTTAGAACTATTGGTGGCAGATGCCCCCCCCCCCCCCACGGAAAAAATTGATAAAAAAAATAGCGAGTAAGCACTTATTAGCTTAAAAGACTTTATAAAAGAGTGGTTTCTTTGACAGGTAAAAAAAACACCTTTTATTAGAGTGAAAAGCCGACAAAGCTTGAATAGGCAAAATAAATGCTCTCCAGTAGTAGACTAAAAAATTAGGTTAAAAAGAACGGCTTATTTTTAGATATATCTTAGGGGCAAAGGAGTTCTTTAAAACTAAGGGGAGGGGGCTGGCATGTGACCTGAAGCTTCAATATTCTAGTGAAAATTCAAAACTATTAATCCAGAACTAAAGAGTTGGCACTTAAAGGAATTTTATTTTGGAGTAAAACCTGGAGAAATATACTTTTAATGTCTCAGGAGCGGTTTCTTCGACAAGTAAAAAATAGCGAAAAAATGCCTGTAGTAGGCTAAGAACGTTGAGAAAAAAGACTGAATAAATGCCTTGTTTTTAGATATTTCTTGGGAGCGATAGGAGTGTTTAAAACTAAGGGGAGGGGGCTGGCATATTATCTGAAGCTTCGATAGCGAAAAGTCAAAACTATTAATCCAGAACTAAAGAGTTGGCACTTAAAAGAATGGATTAGTTTAGAATAAAAACTCTCTCCATAGCCTGAAAAGACGAAAGTAAACTAGAAATTAGCGAAAAACATCATTATTAAGCTGAAAAAATTAGCGAGAAAATGAATTTATTAGGTTGAAAATGAAAAGAATAGATAAGAATAAGAATATACACTAGCTAGAAAAAAGCGGTAAGTTTTTTTTTTATCGCATCAATAAATAATCTTTATGAAAGAACAATTTGGCTTGCATTTTAACCAACATCGGCTTGGACAGCCGGGACAGATGTGACGACCTTGTGCAGCCGGGTCAGCAACGTCCTGAGCTTGTGCAGCCGGGCCAGCGATGTCACGCTCTTGCGCAGATGGCCCAGAGACGTCATGGGGTTGCAGAGATGAGGCTGTGGCTTGTGCAAGCAGCGTTGGAGTCATTCTGAAAGGGACATGGGGGGGGGGCTCTGGATGCCCCAGCCATCTCTAGTCGTTGCAGAGGAGTTACATCATTTACCCTAGCCCTCTTCCTTGGAGGGGAAAGGGCGGGGAATTTCTAGAAAAAGAAAACAAGATTTAGTATTAATATTATGAAATAACCCCACACGTCTTAACGGGAGGGGACCCCCATACATGGGGATCATGTAATGATATAGGGGTAAAAGATGTTCTAGTTTGAGGTCAAACCTGTTCCCCCTGGATATAATCTAGCTTGAGAAGACTTTACTCAGGGTGAATTTGTAATATCTAAGCCATTTTCACTTATCATTGTTGGAATATCGCATTTCATTGCCAACTTTATATGCAGGTATTTTAAGCTTAAAAGAAAAGCTTTAAAAACTAGCATTATTCAGCCGTCTGAGGCTAGAAAAAAACCTCAATTCCAGGCCAATAATTCAAAATCCAGATCACAATTGAGAATACAGGCTTATTTAAATGGTCATAAAATATGTTTGGTATGCGCCTCAAAATACCTTCTCAGGACTAGTATATAGACCCCCCCCTTTTCAATATAGCAAAAATTAGCTAAACTAGAATTTTTTGACAAATATACAACAGAAGAAAAGAGAAGAAAATATTATTTATTGGAAAGCATATTTTAGTCTAGAAAACTTCATAAAGTAATAATCATGTAGCGTACGGATAGAACCCTACTGCCTAGGAAATCCCAACCTCCAAATATCCACCCTGTCTCATTTCCCCATCAAAAGCAAAAAGTACATAAGTCTTAATTTTTGATAAACATACTAGAGAAAGGAAAACAAAATTTATTGGAAATTGTGCTTCCTTCTAGAAACCATAGTTTTTTGTTATAAGACATCTGGCATTGTCCAAATCCTCCTCAAGCTTTGAAAATACAGTATTATTCGTGTAGGGGCAGACAGAACCCCGCCGCCTAGGACCGGTGACATAACATCAAAGCCAAGGGGCTAGAATTTAACTAATAACTTGTGTACGATGAAAAAAAGAATATTTTGTTCCGAACCAGTATTTTATTTTCCCTATAATAGGTAATAGTAAAGCTAGCAATGTTTTGAACGCGACCGTTTAAATGTATTAGAGAGAAAGAATAAATGCGACTTTAATATGCAGGGAATAATCAAACAGTTCGTGGTAACGAGCTGTAAGTAAGGAGCGACCCGGCTCAATGGTAACCGAAACTCTAGAAAACGGGTTTTTGATACCAAAAGATATATCAAAAGAATCAGATTTCAATGCTGATTTCAAACATATAACTTTCATCAAGTTTAGTTCTACCCATCAAAAGTTACGCGCCTGAGAAAATTTGGCTGATTTTCAAAAAAAGGGGGAAAGACACCCTAAAAATTATAGAACCTTAATGAAAATCACACCATCATATTCAGCGTATCAGGGAACCCTACTGTAGATTTTTCAAGCTCCTATCTACAAAAATGTGGAATTTTACATTTTTGGCCAGAACAAAGATCACGGATGCGTGTTTATTTGTTTGTTTTTTTTTTTCCCAGGGGTGATCGTATCGACCCAGTGGTCCTAGAATATCGTGGGAGGTTTCACTGGAACGGAAATTAAAATTTCTAGTGCCCTTTTTAAGTGACCAAAAAAAATGGAGGGCAACTAGGCCCCCTCCCACGCTTATTTTTTTCCCAAAGTCACCCGATCAAAATTTTGAGATAGCCATTATGTTCAACATGGTCGAAAATATCATAAATATGTCTTTTAGGGTGACTTAATCCCCCGAAGTTCCCAGAGGGAGGGCTAAAAGTTATGAACTTTACCCAAAGTTAACATATAGTATTGGTTATTGGGAAGTATACAGAAGTTTTCAGGAGGTTTTTTTTCTGGTAGTGGAAGGGAAGGGTGGGTCGGTGGTTATGTTGGAGAATCTGTTCATGATGGAAGTATTCATGGGGGAAGGGAAATTGCCATGAAGGGAGCGCCGGACTTGCCAGCATTATTTATTGGTTATTGGGAAGTATACAACCATTTTCAGGAAGGATTTTTTCTGGAGGGGGGGGGGGGCTAGAGGAGGGGTTACTCTGGAGAATATTTCCGTGGAGGATGTTTCTTTGGGGTAAGAGACATTTCTATGAAGGGGGCGCTGGATTTCCAAGCATTATTTAAAAAACGATCAGAAATTAAATAAAAAAAAACAAGTTTTTTCAACTGAAATGTTAGAAGGAATATTAGAACTTAAAACGAACAGAAATTATAACGTATGTGAGGGGGTTCTCCCCCAAGTCAATACCTCGCTCTTTACGCTACAGTTTTTTTAGTGCTTTAAAAAAAGCTATCTATTCTAATTAAACGGCCTTTGTGATTCAGGGGTTTGTGAATCAAAAATTTTTTTACTTTTAACGTAAAGAGCATCGTAATGACTAAGGGGAGAACCCCTTCATATACGTAATAACATATACGTAATAAAAAAAAATAATAAAAAAACAAGCGATACGGCTCAATAGTAATCGAAACTTTTAAAAACGGAATTTTGATGTCAATAAATGTATCAAAGGAATGTGTTTATAATGCTGATCCTAAATATATAAATTTTATTAAGTTTAGTATTACTCATCAAAGGCTACAGGCTTGAGAAAATTTACTCGATTTTTTAAAGAGGGGGGAAACATCCCCTACAAGTGAAAGAATTTTAATGAAAATCACACCGTCAGATTCAGCGTATCAGAAAACCCTATTACATAGGTTTCAAGCTCATATCTGCAAAAATCTGCAACTTTGTATTTTTTGCCAGAAGAAAAATATACGAATATAGAAGTTAGTTACGTTAAGTTAATTTGTAAAGAAATCCATTTACCAAAAGAAAAGTAAAATTTTTATGCAAATAAAAGCTGCATTAACTAAAAAACGATCAGAAATTAAAGAAAAAAAACAAGTTTTTTAAACTGAAAGTAAGGAGCGACATTAAAACTTAAAAGGAACAGAAATTATTCCGTATATGAAAGGGGCTGTCCCCTCCTCAACGCCTCGCTCTTGACGCTAAAGTTTGACTCTGTCTCACAACTTTATTTTTTAAAACAATAAAAAACTTTAGCGTAAAGAGCGAGGCGTTGAGGAGGGGACAGCCCCTTTCATATACGGAATAATTTCTGTTCGTTTTAAGTTTTAATGTCGCTCCTTACTTTCAGTTTAAAAAACTTGTTTTTTTTTTAGTAGGTTTCTAGGACAGGTCTGTGGATCGGTCTCATCTCCCCAAGATAAGCAAAAAATAGAATTTGCTTGGAATAAAAACTAGCCTAGAATTTGTGACCAAAATTGATTGAAAATGGATCATTTCTCGTAAGGCTTATTAATTGAGAGCAAGGCAACTCTTCTGCTCAAGATTAATTAATTCTTTACAAAGCTCCCCTTTCCATTTTGGGCTTATTAACACATGTTTTTGTTTAGACCATAAAAGACACAGAGTAATCGCACGCTAAAGTTTAAAGGGACGTCTCTCGGTGTGGGGAATACTCTGCTTTTTCACGAATAATGTATTACCGAAAAAATAATTTCTTTTGAAAAGATTAATTATCATCGAATGGGGGTAGAGGATTGAGATTGCTACATGGTAAATAGAGGATAATATTTGCTTTAAAATGAGTATAGACAAGATGGTTGTGGTGGAGGGGGTGATGGAGCTTGGTGGATGGGGTTAGGAATTACTAGAGAAAATAGACTCACCTCTTGATAACGAGAATTATCCATTATTTTTCAAAGAGAATTCTATCACCTTTTAAACTCAGAACGAGATTGATGTAGAAATGCCCTTCCCTCCGCTATTTATAGCGTCCCCGGGACACAAGGGCTTTGCATGGGTCTTCTTTTTGTAGAGGTCCTGGGATAAGGAAGGTGCAGAATAGACGTCTAGACTCCTATATGGGGGCTTCTATTTTTAGAGGGAGGATGGAAGAACAATGCGCCAAAAAGGGCTACGAATCGAGACAAATGACGGCTGCCAGGGGAAATATGGAACACCTGGAAATGTCATGGGAAGCCTGCCAGGGGTGCTGTGATGTAACAGGGCATGTCATGGAAATCCTAAGGTAGGGCATGCCTTTGAAAGCAGTGAGGGGGTATTACTTATTTTCCGCGGGTGGGGGGGGGGGGTAAAATCTGGCCACCATTAAATATGAGTCTTGTATGAAACCACAACTATTTGGTGAAACCTACCAATTCTGCCTGTAAATAAAAGCAGAAGATTGCTACACTCGAATTAAAATTTCAAACTGATTCAACCTTTGAAAACACGAAATATCTTTTATTTTTTTATGTAGATAAATATTAATATATTTTAGCTCAAGTAGGTTTCACCATTCGCCTGGGAGTCCAGGGGACTTGCTGGTCATGTGTCAATCCTATGACATGGTATTCCACCATTAGACGACAAGCGGTCAAGCCTATTAGATTTAGGTTTCACGTGGTTGCCTATGAGTCCAAGCAAATTCAGTCCCAGATTTTGCATACAATTCCAGTGGACATTGCTCGCCACGCGTCAACCCAAAATCAATCCAATCTTTCATCCCTTAGCTCTATGACTATCTATCTTAGTTCTGCCCTAGGAAGGACGTATGGACGGATGATAGATAGACTTATCAATCAACATATGAAATAACATCAATTTTTATACAATCTCAAAAAGGGATTTTGCCAGATTTGGCATCTCACTCACTCGGACTATCTGTTTCGGGTTTTTCGTACAATTAGCGTATGTCCGCAACCATTTGATTTAATTCACTTGATTGAATTAAAATGGATGACAGGCGTCCCAACCTCTTCAAAATTTAAAGCTTTGTCAAACATTAGTGTAAAGAGAAGGAGGTTTTAGAGGGGACAGCCCCATAATATATGGTATAATGTTTCTTTGTTTTATTTTATCCAGTTTTAATAGCTCTCTTTACTTTCATGCTCTGAAAACCCGTTTTAGACTGCAGTTTAAGAAATACGACCACATTTCAGGGAATGCCGGTATCAATCAAATATATTATCATTTCCTATAAAAGTAATGTTTCAAAAGATGCGTGTGTTATATCTGTCGTATCTAAGATTTTCACACTAACGAGATAATTGTCAAATATCGCTAACTAAGCTGCTCTCAAAGATCAAAAGGTAAATGCGTGATCAGTCAAACTTGGATCTTCCTTTTCGATAATTCTCTGTCGAACCTCCCTTTAAAAATAGCCGAGCAGAGGGTTTTTGACAATTATCTGAGACATAAGAATATGTCAGATATAATGTTCAGGCGTTAAAGCAAAAATTTGTTTAAAAAAAAATGCAATACTGTCCATTAAGCATTAAAGTTATTCTAGGTTGTTTTAACGTGTTTTTCTTGCAACATCCTTGCAGGATGTTGCAAATCTAAACCAAAAGATGAAGTCAGATCGTACGATTGACCTCCGGACACGAAACCAACTACCAAATGTTTAGTAGGATTTTTGACAAACACTGAATTAGTTAAAAAGCATATTAGCATAAAGTAATAATTTCTCATTTTTAATAAACAAAGCTAATTCAGCGTTATCTTTGCCTTTTTTTTACCATCTCAATGACGCAAACTGACGTAAACTATACTAGAGTTAACTAGATTTTTATTTTTATTTATTGACAGTTGGTGTCCATGTGAGGTGATTTCTATTATCTAAGTGGCTTAAGGTTAATTCTATTTGAAACTTCAATTTTCTAAGAAATTTCAGCTCCTTCTGTGGAATAGCCTTAGAACTTGATTGTTTGTCAGCACATTCCTCAGTTCATAGTTAATTTAAGGAGAAAAAGTACTTTTACACGAAAACCCTACAATTGTTTGTCAATGCCATCTTTTACAGATATCTTTATTAGATCATAGATACTGGTTTGAAAAAAAAGAACTATCTGGTGAGATATGTATTGGTAAAAAGTTCTTTGGAAGAGTAAAGAACGAAGCAAATGGAATCAGGTAGCAGAGTCACTCAAATATGACATAATACCCACAGAAAAGCAGCTCTTCAAAAGATATGCTTGTATTTATCTTGTCACTGAACTATGCAATAACGTAACTAAAGAAAAAATAATTAGTGGGGAAAAGACATGAAAAGAAGTTCGCATTCTTCGAGTTACGCTCGACTTCAGTAAAGGTCAATTTGGATGTACAATGCAACGACATCAATTTCCAATTCTAACAGCATCGAAATTGTTGGCGTTGACCTCCGTACCACCTGTCTTTAATCACGGTATGTTATACGTAGCCTTTTCCCCGTATTAAACTACAATATAGCTTGAAAGTTCTGCTACCAGCTAAAAATGAACGCCGGACGTATAATGTTGTGTTGAAGAAAATATCGAACACTCCCTACGAAACCTCTACTAATTAATATTAATTTTTTTTATTAATTAAAGGAGCAATAATTGTATGCATATATGTATAACTCGGCAGTGCCATTTCTAATGTTCATTTGTGGGTTATAAATAAATCAAATTAAATTAAATACCTTAAAAGATGCATTTTAATGTGAAAACATTTTAGCTTTCATTGAGCCTTCAGATAAATACAGAGTTAGCTCTAAGGCAGAAACGAGAGGAGGATGGAGGTAGAAATTGTTTTATACTCCCCAGGCATTTCCAGTCTTTTTTTATAAGTCAAAAGTTATTGGGGACCAACCAACCACAAGGGGTATCTCCCGAGGGAATTTTTTCAACGGAGGGTATTTTCCAGCGCGGGGGGGGGGGTGTTTTCCACAAGGGGGTATTTCCCATGGGTGTATTTTTGCATGAGGTGTTTTTCAGGGGGGGGGGGGGTAAACGCCAGCTCCCACTGTCTACATACGTTAATAATTTTCATCGTTTTGCTTATTTTCTATTTTGATTTTATGATATTTTCTCCGCTCGTAGCTGGTTATCGTTTGGTTTGAAAAAGGTTAATTGCCTGTTTTGGTGGAGAGCCGAGACAAAAGCTATTTTCGCCTTGTGTTTGGAACCTTTTGGTTTGAATTGTTTCTTCTTAGATGAATCAGACCTTTCCTGAACATTGAGTAGTAGAAGTATTTGTTGAAAATGTCTTAACTTTGAGAATTTAGATAACAAAAAGGTCTCAAAATTTCAGACTGATTTTATGACCAGTGTTTGTATTTCTAGTTGCTGTGGTATTAGACGTTTATGTTTGATTTAGTTTAACAGTCCTCTCAACATTCTCTGAAAAGCTCACCTTCATTTTACCCTTCGTCTTTTTTGAAAGTAAATGTCGAACATGCTAACCTTTCTCAATGACATATACTATATGTAAGCAATGGACGGATTGCCTAACTTACGGCTATTGCCCTGATGGCTGGGGGGTGGATATCTCCAAAAACGTAATTACTGGACATTTCAAGCATGATGAACAAAATGGCTATCCTAAAAAATTGTATTACATGTGTTTGAGGAAATGATGGGAGGGGGGGGGGGTCTGGTAGCCCTCTGGTCACTTTTGACTCTTAAAAAGGGCGCTAAAACTTTCAATATCCAATCGAATAGTAAAACGTGATTAATAAAAGTGATTGAAAAAAAACACAGTCCCTGGGCAAGGGATGTGGGTAATTTAAAGTTACCCATTGTTAAAATATAAAATTCTTATAGAAGGGATGGTCCCACAAACTATGGAAGTAGGCTGATTCGATTTGAAACTGAAAATTCAAGTTCAATTTTGAAGAATTAAAGGTAATCAGAGGACAATCCGTCTCTCCCTCTTAACTACCATGTGTTCCCCAAATGCATCCAATCAAAATTTAGAAAAAAAATGATTTGGTTCAAGATAATCTAAAGGTGAAATAGCCATGTCTCTGGGGTTAGCAACCCCACCAGAAAATCCCGGGCAAGGGCTGCAAGATAAGCTAGTTGCTCATTGTTAAAACATAAGGTTTTTATGGAAAAACCTTTTGTATGAACTACGGAGGGGGAAGTAGTAAGAGTATATAAGATTTCAAAAATACATGAAAAAATACATAGAATTGCGCAAGGAAAACCCACGCCTTTGACACTACACTTACACGTGGACATTTTAAAAAGCTGGCACAGTTTTTGTTATTGATAAGAATTGCACAAGATTGTACCGTTTGACGTAGACATTTTTTAGGAGCCAATCAGGGACATCAGTGGTTGCTCAATATACGATAACTTGATTGGTGATAGGATTTGAATAAAAGGAATGGTTTTCATTACAATTCATATTAGTAAGAGAATTGAATTCAGAGAGAATAGTTTATTTGAGAGGATATTAGTAGAGAAAAAATGAGTGGTGCATTTACATTATTGGAGATTAATAATGGAGCTGGCAGCAGCAATGATATACGAGTTCCCAATGTGGCTGTGGAAATAACCGGTGGCTGTAGACTATGCCTTGAATGGGACGATATGTAAGCCAGATACGTGATATCATTAAGCAAATTTAAGCAGGAGGAGCAACTATGTTTTGCTGGAAAAGTGAATATTCTCCATATAAATAAACTTCGGTCAGCATTAGATGTCCTATCGAAATATATTGATGAGAAAAAAATGCATCAGTGAATATTTTTGTTGTAATTATGCTCAATAAAATTGTTTCTAAATCAAAGGTATTTTTTCTTTCTACAGTGGATTAGCGTATATTTTTTAGAGTAGAAAAAATTCTGGTTAGTCTAAAGTTGGTTGTGAGAGTGTTAGGACTCTAAAAAATGGATAGATTTGAGAAAGAGCGAATCATGGGGAATCTAGTGCTTATGGAAAAACATTTGATTCTAGATGACGATTTTCTAGATTTGTCCATTCAAAGGAAGATACTTTCTCGGGGAATGCTTGTCGATATAATGAAAACTGATTCTCCATCATTAGACTATTGTATGAAGCTTCTACATCGTGGTCCAAATGCATTTACACAATTTATTGATATATTGATCACGACACGGCAAAATGATATTGCGGATATGCTTTTAAACATTAGTTTAGAAATTTAGGACTTTTTTCTCATGAGAAAGATGGTGTTCAAGGATGATTGTCTGCCCAATACACTGCCCAGTACACACTGGGCAGTTGGTCATCATGTGAGAATTGCACAATGATTGATGAGTATGATGAAAAGTGGTGTACCTTCAAAACAAAAACTAATTGCCTTGCTCAACCCGAAACAGAATATCGTTGTTCATCACGTGCTATTGAAATGGATGGTGTCCAATGGTTTCAAGGTCACAAAGATTCATAGAGCCCTCTAATTTGATCAAACGACTTACATGAAAACGTTTATTGACACCTTTGTCAGTAAGCGTTCACAAGCGAAAACGAAAGTTGAAAAAGAAGTCTATAAACTCATTTTGAACTCAGCTTTCGGTAAAATGTGCGATAGCGTACGAAACAGAAGTCGATGTGACATTGTAACCAACCCCAAAGATTGTGCTCGAATCATTGCGAATCCAAACTTCACATCGTTCACAATCATAGACTCTGATATGGTGATCCTACACCGTAAGAAAAGAAACATTGTTTAAATAAAAATATTGCAGGCGGAAGTGCAATAACTGAAATATCCAAGAAACTCGTGTTGTCATTTTATTATAATGTATGCAAGGTACAGAGGCCGATTGAGGGACAAGTTCAAGTGTATTACGGGGACACTGATTCACTCCTGTTAAAAGTCAAAACTGAAAATCTATTGAATGATTTGGAAAATAGCGAGTACATCAGCTCACGAATGGACTAAACTAATTGGGACGAATCCCTCTACCCAGAGCTAGTGAAACGCCAGGCCCCAAATCAATTGTTAATGCTAAAATCTGAAACGGGTAGCGATCTGATATCCAGTGGTGTTTCCTGGTCCGAAGGTATAATGTGTGGAAACACACAACAAGGATATCAAACAAGTTTGCAGGGGGGTACCTACACACTTTGTAAAAAATAATTTCGACATGAGTGTGTATAGAAACTGTGTGGAACGTAGTTTAGTGCCAAGAGCGAAAGTCATGGCGATTCGCTCTTTACAATTTAAAAACTACAGAGTTAGAGTTGAGAAAAACGCCATGTCGGCCATATCGGACAAAGTCTATGTACTTGAGGATGGTGTGAAGGTACTACCACACGGTCATTATTTAATTTCAGACCGAGTTGAATGTATAGAGTACAGAAAACAGCTCGGTCTAGAAAAATTAACTTAAATTCATTTAAAAAAGTATAAATTGGGAGGGAGGGTTTTTTGGTTTATGGGGTGTTTTTTTTAAATTCTTTTTTTTTCTTTATCACAAACAATTTTCAATGTGTGTGTGTGCAAGGCAGAGCAATTTCCACTATTTAATGCCAGCCCCTCGGCCCGCCGCAACGGGCCCCCCGCTTCCCGGTCCGCAGCGCTTCCCGTGGCGCTTACCGGCCCGCCGCAGCGGGTCCCCAATTCCAGGCCGCCGCAGCGGCCGCCCCGGGGGTGGGGGGGGATCCCATACCAAATGCTGTAAATGAAAGTGATATTATTTCAAGTGCATTATTCTAATAAATGTTGTATTTTTCTATAAATAAATAAACAAAAAAAATGTATTTATTTAAGTGTTTTTTCTAGTGTCTATGTAAATGTTGTATTTTTATTATATATAAATTAAAAAAGAGTGTATTTTTTCATGTTTAATGTGCTTTTTTCAATGTAGTATTTTTTAAGTGTTGTTACTTTTTTATGTTTAATAAAAGAAAATATGATTCTTTATTCGTCTCATTACTATTATTATTCTTGAACGGAGTAGTAGTAATAGGGAAATTATTTAGTCATTAGACAGCCATAGTCTACAGTTAGTTGTCTAGGTGAACTGTTGAAGGGAACATGTATCAATTTAAAACACCATTCAGATCGTTTCTGTGTGGGCCGTCAATGTCAGGCAAAACAACACTCTTAACTAAAATAATTAAAAATTGTGATAAAATGTTTGTGGAAAACCCAAAAAAATCTACTACTGTTCAGTATTTGGCAGGAGTCATACGATAAAATAAAAGCAATTGCCACGACGGGATTGGTGCAGATACAATTCATACAGGGACTTGATGTTTTCAGCATTATTGAACCAAACTCTTGGCTGATCATTGACGATCTGGCTGAATCTATTGAACAATGGTCCCAGGAAATGCTAC
This sequence comes from Artemia sinica, assembly GCA_027921565.1. Lineage (NCBI taxonomy): Eukaryota > Metazoa > Arthropoda > Branchiopoda > Anostraca > Artemiidae > Artemia > Artemia sinica. The sequence goes on along the minus strand of CM051266.1, from coordinate 39,604,556 downwards.
AACTGTTCACTGTTCGCTCTCATCATGAACAGATTTCCGTTACTCTGGTTCTACACAATCTCTTTCATCAGAGCAAATGTATGCGAACACTTGCATTGAACTGCACCTACTATATCATCTACAGAGTTGTTCGTGATTCTAGCTCGCTAATAACTCTCAATAAACAGATATACACCGGCGCCCCTAAATTTCTGCTCTCAGCATACAATCAGGCAACTAATAAACCCTACGGCTATATCCTATTGGATCTTAATCAAAATACACCCGAGGATCTGCGTGTGGTCACAGATATTTTCGACAATGAAATTACAGTATATCTCCCCATGAACACTAAAAAGACCTATTAGTTGCTATAATGACACTGAAGAAACTACATGAAAATAAACATCTGTTTTCAGTTCTAAGCACTTCAAAACCCTCGCTTGGGAAAGCCATACTCAAACATGGTATTGACAATGATTTCATTAATCTAATATCTGAGCTTTGTTTAAATTTGACCGAGGGTAATGTTCAACTGCCAGAAGTAGTTAAGCAACAGGCAAAGCAACATCGTTCCATTGTACGTACATTGGCCTCTAAAAAGAAACGAAAGAATTTTAAAAAGAAACGACTTCTTCAGGCGGGCGGTAGCTTTTTCACACTTTTACTGCCAATAATTGCAGGACTTGTAAACAGTTTTCTCTAGAGAGAATGGCAAAACCCTATAAATTGACTCCAATAGAACCTGCTCTCTCACCCGTGGAACACTTTGAGAACAATCTGAGTAAATTCTTTGACAACGAGAATATTGAGGATGATAAAAAACTACTTTTACTTCAAGATGCACTTCGCCGAGTGGACAAAAATAAGCCCTATCGGTTGAAAACCCACTGGTATTGATCACAAAAAAGAATCATCTCCTCAGGATTCTGCTGCTGCTGGAACACAATTAAAGAAGGAGGAATTGGATTCAATTGTATTGAAAATTGGAAATCTAATGCCCCACTCATATCGTGAACAAAGTAAACGACTCCTAACCTATCTCATGGAAAGTGGTCAAGATCAGACTCAAGTTGATGGCAATGGGAAAGGGATTATTATACAGGGCAAGAGCCATAATCTACTTGATTTAATCTATGATATGGTTACAAATCGTAAAGGACTTTTATCATTTGACGCTCATCTATACAACTTTCTAAATACATTAAACTTCCCCAAAAGTCTTATTAGCAATAGACAAATTCTAAAAAAAAAAAATTAACATGCATCAACAACATCAACAACATCATTAAAACATGATGAAGAAGAAGAAGAAGAAGAAGATTTTAAATCAATCTTGGAAAATACTAGCACACCTAGTGGAAACTTGACAATGGTGGCGAGGAAAAAGCGAAAACGTATCATGTCACCATCACCATCCACAACTAGTATACAAAAGGGTAGTGGGCGTTACACAACGTTTTTACGTTCAAAATGGTTGAAGTCTGAAAGGTGTTTATGAAAATATTGGTGAGGCGGGGAGTTAAGTTCACCCACCACTCTTTCCAAAGTCACTGGTGTTCACACTAAAAGTGTACACGACTATCTACAAAATGAATCAAGTTACACTCTGCATAGAAATCATAGACTTCGTGCTAATCAATATCGAAAAACTAAAGCCTTTTTCCCATTGCATATAATGCAAGCAGATCTCCTAACTCTAGATGAGATTCAACAACGTCACAATACACCGTACAAGTACATTCTACTTGCAATCCGTGTTTATAGTCGTTATGCATATGCAATTCCATTGCGATCAAAGAGAGGTGTTGAAGTTGCTCAGGCCATTGAAAGTATTCTCGAACAGGATTCATATGAAAAAATTCAAACGGATCGCGGTAGTGAATTTGTTAATCCCCATGTTGCAAAAGTACTAGAGAAATATAATACACTGCTCTATCATCGTCATAGTCCTATAAAGGCTGCATTGGCTGAACGATTGATAAGAACTATTCGACTTTTAATTTCAAGATACTGTACATTGAAAAATACACCGGCTTTTTTCAGGATTTAGATAAAATCATGTTGATTTATAATCAACGACCTCATCGATCATTGTCCAACTCATCCCCAACGGAAGTCATCATTCTGATCATGATACAATTGACACCTTTCTTAAACAATATTCCAATGAAACGATTTTCAAGAAGAAAAATAAATTCAATGTTGGTGATACTGTTCGAATTAATAAAACAACTAATGTTTTTGAAAAGGGGAATTACTTGTGGTCCACAGAACTTTTTAAAGTGGCGAAAATCCTAGACACTAAACCCATAACTTATCGCCTGCGTGATACCAAAGATGAAGATATTCTCGGCGGTTTTTATGACTATGAACTACAAAAAGTTAAAAATAATAGTAAAATCTATCAAATTGAAAATATATTAAAGACTCGTACTCGCAGGGGTAAGAAAACAGTTACTTGTTCGGTGGCTAGGATACAACTCTGATTTTGATTCTTGGATGGGTGTAGAAGATATTGACAATGCCCAATGATTTCTATGTAACTTTTATGTCCAATGTTTCCGATCCTCTCTACAACGACTTGAATAGGACAAGTGATTTTTTGGACGAAACTCTCCCCCGCCATCAAATTTGACGGTGCGTATGAAGTGGCTCTTGTCGACTGTATTCTCAAAAATACCTATGACATCCTGAGAAAGGATCGTGTGTATGATATAAAAGTTATACCATTCGATTGGACACTCTTGTCGACTATGAATGGGTTGAAGCACTTAAATATAGCGAATATAAACATGCCAAATTGAAATATATTGAATATGATGATATGAGAGATTTGTGTCGTACAATCAATAGAAAAATCTCATATCGTAGGAATGGTACATTCCATTTTAATTATTCATTGGAACACGATAAGATTTACATTACCTCACCTTTTGACACTGAAATAATTATTCTCAATGATAATCTGAGAGACGTTCTAGGCTTTAAACAGAATCTGATCAATGGGAAAAATGCTGGCACCGTTTACGGGATGGATCAAGTTATTATTGCTGATTATCCACCTGGTTTCGCCTCGGACTCTTGCATATTTCTCTATGCATCCTTTGTGGAAACATCGAGATTCGGTAATTCAAATGTACCCCTCCTACGTATTCTGAACGAAAAACAACTCATGAACTTGTTCATCACTATAATATAAAGCATCTTCAGTATGTTCCTGTAAACACTTCGTATTTGGAACTCTGTCAGTTAACACTAAGAAGTGAATTGGGTGATCCTCTAGCAATAACAAAAGGCTTAGTAGTGATTACATATCATTTTCGACCCATTGTCAGCGACAGCACAATCACCTAAAATGAACAATAGGAGAATTCCATTTGTCTGTCCCGATATCGATTGTTATGTTGGTGCTTTGAGTCCACGTCAAATAGGCAATGGATTGGACTACTACAAGGGACGTACTACAATGTCTGGCTATGGTCTTGGTAGCGTGTTTGCTAGGCTATTTCGTTCTGCACTACCCCCTGCCAGAAAATATCTTGTACCTGCTGCATCAAATTTTTCTGCCTCCACACTACAGGACTGGGGGTCGGGCAAGAATTTCAAGGAGAGTGTTAAGGAAAATATTAGATCTTCAGCAAGAGCCGTTGGTGAGCAATTAAAATCTCGACAAAATGGGGAGGGATTGAAAAGGATGCGTGCGCATCATTCACTCATCAGTCTCCACCAGGCGGTAAGCGAAGGACATCAACAAGGACTTTGAGGAATAAAACAAGGAAGACCAATAAGCAGCAAGAAGAAGAAAAAGAAAAAGATTGTTAGATCAAAGAAGGACTTCTTCTCTTAAGATGACTTATCTCCCCCACAAGGAATCATATCCATCAATTAGTTCCTCAATGAATCTATTCAATGTTGAAAATGTTAATGTCAGTGTCAAGTATGTCTACTATGAACAATTTCACTCCCAACAACCCTTCTCGGAAAATCTACACTTTCAAATATTTTCCAATGAAGACTATTTCATTGATTTGACATCAACATTTATTGATTTAAATGTTGTGGTGAAGAAAAAGTCAGATAATACAACTCCAACTGCTGGCGATGGTCTCTCCTATGAAAACTGTATTCTACACAATCTGTTCAAACAAATTAATGTATTTATTAATGGAACATTGGTGAGCACTAGCAATAATTTATCCGACTATGCAAGCTACATACAATTTATGATGATGAGACCAAAGGCATACAAGGAGCTGAGAGGACAATCATTGGTCTATGAATATCGATCAGGTGTTGATACTGATGGCGAGTTGACTACTGCAGTGACCCAGGAGTATCATCTGGTTGGAAAATTAAATCATGAGATATTCAATATATCCCAATGGCTACCCCCCAATGTCAAGATTGACATAAAGTTACAGCTGGCCCCATCGAATATCATTTTGAGAAATACACTTCCTGCAGCACCCGATGCAAATGTCGTTATCACATCGGCAATTCTCCACGTCCGAAAACAACAGGTTATGAGCTCTGTTGCATTGGCAGTGGAAAAGCTAAGAGCCAATGGCAACAACATTAAACTTCTTGTCCCCTATACGATCACCAATCAACGTCACATTGCCACCGGGTCTCGTAGCTATAGCGATTCATCATTTATCAATGGCGAAATCCCATCAAAATTGGCTTTGGCCTTTGTGAAGAGTGGCAGTGCCGTTGGATCCTGGACTGAATCCCCCCATGATTTTAAATTTTTTGGTCTCTCTAGCCTTGTGTGCAAAGTGAATGGTATTCCACTGTACACTCTATCTTTTGACAAAAAATCCTATAGAACTCTGTACGAGTTGACCATGCAATCCCTAGATCATGACTCTTAATTATTTGAAAATGGAATAACCGATTCAATGTTTTCAAAAAATCATGGGGTAATTGTTTTGGACTTGTCGGGGACTCAGGATATGAGCATAGTACGAACAGGGAATGTACGTTTAGAGTGTACATTTGCCAATGCTTTGACTGAGAGTATCATGCTAATATCACTGAGTCAATTTGAAACCTATTGGGAAATCACACCCAACGGCAGTGTTCTACTAGACCTAACACCATGAACACAAACCAAATAATCAACGTATTTAGTATGGATCCATACATGTCCCAGTACAATTCCTATTGTATACCGGCCATTGGCTATGCATCTTTCAAACAGCGAAGAATATTGAATTTTTTGATCCTCTTGGCCTATCGTATAAATTCTACACTCCATACATGAGCAATTTTATTGATAGCAGTGGGAAAACCATTATTCAAAATCAACGAAGAGTACAGGATTTAAAGACTTTGTCTTCAAAGTCGATGGACTGCTATTAACAATGATTAAGGTATTGCTAACACTTGGAATTTTTTCAATGAAGTCCGCTGGTATACAATAGGACTTGTACTGGTACATGTATGGATCCATACTAAATACGTTGATTATTTGGTTTGTGTTCATGGTGCTAGGTCTAGTAGAACACTGCCGTCGGGTGTGATTTCCCAATAGGTTTCAAATTGACTCAGTGATATTAGCGTGATACTCTCAGTAAAAGCATCGGCAAATGTACACTCTAAACGTACATTCCCTGTTCGTACTATGCTCATATCCTGAGAAATCACACCCGACGGCAGTGTTCTACTAGACCTAGCACCATGAACACAAACCAAATAATCAACGTATTTAGTATGGATCCATACATGTACCATTACAAGTCCTATTGTATACCAGCGGACTTCATTGAAAAAATTCCAAGTGTTAGCAATACCTTAATCATTGTTAATAGCAGTCCATCGACTTTGACGACAAAGTCGTTAAATCCTGTACTCTTCGTTGAGTTTTAATAATGGTTTTCCCACTGCTATCAATAAAGTTGCTGATGTATGGAGTGTGGAATTTATACGATAGGCCAAGAGGATCAAAAAATTCAATATTCTTCGCTGTTTGAAAGATGCATAGCCAATGGCCGGTCTTCAAAGTCGATGGACTGCTACTAACAATGATTAAGGTATTGCTAACACTTGGAATTTTTTCAATGAAGTCCGCTGGTATACAATAGGAATTGTACTGGGGCATGTATGGATCCATACTAAATACGTTGATTATTTGGTTTGTGTTCATGGTGCTAGGTCTAGTAGAACACTGCCGTCGGGGTGTGATTTCCCAATTGGTTTCAAATTGACTCAGTGATATTAGCGTGATACTCTCAGTCAAAGCATCGGCAAATGTACACTCTAAACGTACATTCCCTGTTCGTACTATGCTCATATCCTGAGTCCCCGACAAATCCAAAACAATTACCCCATGATTTTTTGAAAACATTGAATCGGTTATTCCATTATCAAATAATTGAGAGTCATGATCTAGGGATTGCATGGTCAACTCGTATAGAGTTCTATAGGATTTTTTGTCAAAAGATAGAGTGTAGCCTACAGTGGAATACCATTCACTTTGCACACAAGGCTAGATAGACCAAAAAAATTAAAATCATGGGGGGATTCAGTCCAGGATCCAACGGCACTGCCACTCTTCACAAAGGCCAAAGCCAATTTTGATGGATTTCTCCATTGATAAATGATGAATCGCTATAGCTAAGAGAGCCGGTGGCAATGTGACGTTGATTGGTGATCGTATGGGGGACAAGAAGTTTAATGTTGTTGCCATTTGCTCTTAGCTTTTCCACTGCCAATGCAACAGAGCTCATAACCTGTTGTTTTCGGACGTGGAGAATTGCCGATGTGATAATGACATTTGCATCGGGTGCTGCAGGAAGTGTTTTTCTCAAAATGAAATTCGATGGGCCAGCTGTAACTTTATGTCAATCTTGACATTCGGGGGTAGCCATTGGGATATATTGAATATCTCATGATTCAATTTTCCAACCAGATGATACTCCTGGGTCACTGCAGTAGTCGACTCGCCATCAGTATCAACACCTGATCGATAATCATAGCCCAATGATTGTCCTCTCAACTCCTTGTATGCCTTTGGTGTCATCATCATAAATTGTATGTAGCTTGCATAGTTGGATAAATTATTGCTAGTGCTCACCAATGTTCCATTAATAAATACACTAATTTGTTTGAACAGATTGTGTAGAATACAGATTTCATAGGAGAGACCATCGCCAGCAGTTGGAGTTGTATTATCTGACTTTTTCTTCACCACAACATTTAAATCAATAAATGTTGATGTCAAATCAATGAAATAGTCTTCATTGGAAAATATTTTAAAGTGTATATTTTCCGAGAGGGGTTGTTGGGGGTGAAATTGTTCATAGTAGCCATGCTTGACACTGACAACAACATTTTCAGCATTGAATAGATTCAATGAGGAACTAATTGATGGATATGATTCCTTGTGGGGGAGATAAGTCATCTAAGAGAAGAAGTCCTTCTTTGATCTAACAATCTTTTTCTTTTTCTTCTCTTCTGCTGCTTATTGGTCTTCCTTGTTTTATTCCTCAAAGTCCTTGTTGATGTCCTTCGCTTACCACCTGGGTGGAGACTGATGAGTGAATGACGCGCACGCATCCTTTTCAATCCCTCCCCATTTTGTCGAGATTGCTCACCAACGCTCTTGCTGAAGATCTAATATTTTCCTTAACACTCTCCTTGAAATTCTTGCCCGACCCCCAGTCCTGTAGTGTGGAGGCAGCAAAATTTGATGCAGCAGGTACAAGATATTTTCTGGCAAGGGGTAGTGCAGAACGAAATAGCCTAGCAAAACAGTTACCAAGACCATAGCCAGACATTGTAGTACGTCCCTTGTAGTAGTCCAATCCATTGCCTATTTGACGTGGACTCAAAGCACCAACATAACAATCGATATCGGGACAGACAAATGGAATTCTCCTATTGTTCATATTAGGTGATTGTGCTGTCGCTGACAATGGGTCGAAAATGACATGTAATCACTGCTAAGCCTTTTGTTATTGCTAGAGGATCACCCAATTCAATTCTTAGTGTTAACTGACAGAGTTCCAAATACGAAGCGTTTACAGGAACATACTGAAGATGCTTTGTATTATAGTGATGAACAAGTTCATGAGTTGTTTTTCGTTCAAAAACACGTAGGAGGGGTATATTTGAATTACCGACTCTCGATTTTTCCACAAAGGATGCATAGAGAAATATACAAGAGTCCGAGGCGAAACCAGGTGGATAATCAGCAAAAATAACTTGATCCATCCCGTAAACAGTGCCAGCATTCTTCCCATTGATCATATTCTGTTAAAGCCATGAACGTCTCTAAGATTATCATTGAGAATAATTATTTCAGTGTCAACAGGTGAAGTAATGTAAATCCTATCGTGTTCCAATGAATAATTAAAATGGAATGTACCATTCCTACGATATGAGATTTTTCTATTGATTGTACGACACAAATCTCTCATATCATCATATTCAATATATTTCAATTTGGCATGTGGATATTCGCTATAATTAAGTGCTTCAACCCATTCATAGTCGACAAAGAGTGTCCAATCGAATGGTATAACTTTTATATCATACACACGATCCTTTCTCAGGATGTCATAGGTATTTTAGAGAATACAGTCGACAAGAGCCACTTCATACGCACCGCCAAATTTGATGGCGGGTGAGAGTTTCGTCCAAAAATCACTTGTCGTATTCAAGTCGTTGTAGAGAGGATCGGAAACATTGGACATAAAAGTTACATAGAAATCATTGGGCATTGTCAATATCTTCAACACCGATCCAAGAATCAAAATCAGAGTTGTATCCTAGCCACTGAACAAGTAACTGTTTCTTACCCCTGCGAGAACGAGTCTTTAATATCTTTTCAATTTGATAGATTTCACTATTATTTTTAACTTTTTGTAGTTCATAGTCATAAAAGCCGCCGAGAATCTCTTCATCTTTGGTATCACGCAGGCGATAAGTTATGGGTTTAGTGTCTAGGATTTTTGCAACTTTATAAAGTTCTGTGGACCACAAGTAATTCCCCTTTTCAAAAACATTAGTTGTTCTATTAATTCGATCAGTATCACCAACATTGAATTTTCTTCTTGACAATCGTTTCATTGGAATATTGTTTAAGAAAGGTGTCAATTGTATCATGATCAGAATGATGAACTTCCGTTGGGGATGAGTTGGACAATGATCGATGAGGTTGTTGATTATAAATCAACATGATTTTATCTAAATCCTGAATAAGAGACGGTGTATTTTTCAATGTACAATATCTTGAAATTAAAAGTCGAATAGTTCTTATCAATCGTTCGGCCAATGCAGCCTTTATAAGACTATGACAATGATAGAGCAGTGTATTATATTTCGCTAGTACTTTTGCAACATGGGGACTACCAAATTCACTACCACGATTCGTTTGAATTTTTTATACGAATTCCGTTCGAGAATACTTTCAATGGCCTGAGCAACTTCACCACCTCTCTTTGATCGCAATGGAATTGCATATGCATAACGACTATAAACACTAATTGCAAGTAGAATGTACTTGTACGGTGTATTGTGACGTTGTTGAATCTCATCTAGAGTTAGGAGATCTGCTTGCATTATATGCAATGGGAAAAAGGCTTTAGTTTTTCGATATTGATTAGCACGAAGTCTATGATTTCTATGCAGATTGTAACTTGATCCATTTTGTAGATAGTCGTGTACACTTTTAGTGTGAACACCAGTGACTTTGTAAAGAGTGGTGGGTGAACTTAAACTCCCCGCCTCATCAATATTTTCATAAACACCTTCCAGAACTTCAACCATTTTGAACGTAAACAGGTTGTGTAACGCCCGCTACCCTTTTGTATACTAGCTGTGGATGGTGATGGTGACATGATACGTTTTCACTTTTTCCTCGCCACCATTGTCAAGTTTCCACTAGGTGTGCTAGTATTTTCCAAGATTGATTTAAAATCTTCTTCTTCTTCTTCTTCTTCTTCTTCATGTTTTAATGATGTTGTGATGTTGTTGATGCATGTTAATTTTTTTTTTTTAGAATTTGTCTATTGCTAATAAGACTTTTGGGGAAGTTTAATGTATTTAGAAAGTTGTATAGATGAGCGTCAAATGATAAAAGTCCTTTACGATTTGTAACCATATCATAGATTAAATCAAGTAGATTATAGCTCTTGCCCTGAATTATAATCCCTTTCCCATTGCCATCAACTTGAATATGATCTTGACCACTTTCCATGAGATAGATTAGGAGTCGTTTACTTTGTTCACGATATGAGTGGGGCATTAGATTTCCAATTTTCAATACAATTGAATCCAACTCCTCCTTCTTTAATTGTGCTCCAGCAGCAAAAGAATCCTGAGGAGATGATTCTTTTTTGTGATAGATACTAGTGGGCTTCGATCGATAGGGCTTATGTTTGTCCACTCGGCGAAGTGCATCTTGAAGTAAAAGTAGTTTTTTATCATCCTCAATATTCTCGTTGCCAAGGAATTTACTCAGATTGTTCTCAAAGTGTTCCACGGGTGAGAGAGCAAGTTCTATTGGGGTCAATTTAAAGGGTTTTGCCATTCTCTCTAGAGAAAACTGTTTACAAGTCCTGCAATTATTGGCAGTAAAAGTGTGAAAAAGCTACCGCCCGCCTGAAGAAGTCGTTTCTTTTTAAAATTCTTTCGTTTCTTTTTAGAGGCCAATGTACGTACAATGGAACGATGTTGCTTTGCCTGTTGCTTAACTACTTCTGGCAGTTGAACATTACCCTCCGTCAAATTTAAACAAAGTTCAGATATTAGATTAATGAAATCATTGTCAATACCATGTTTGAGTATGGCTTTCCTAAGCGAGGGTTTTGAAGTGCTTAGAACTGAAAACAGATGTCTATTTTCATGTAGTTTCTTCAGTGTCATGATAGCAACTAATAGGTCTTTTTAGTGTTCATGGGGAGATATACTGTAATTTCATTGTCGAAAATATCTGTGACCACACGCAGATCCTCGGGTGTATTTTGATTAAGATCCAATAGGATATAGCCGTAGGGTTTATTAGTTGCCTGATTGTATGCTGAGAGCAGAAATTTAGGGGCGCCGGTGTATATCTGTTTATTGAGAGTTATTAGCGAGCTAGAATCACGAACAACTCTGTAGATGATATAGTAGGTGCAGTTCAATGCAAGTGTTCGCATACATTTGCTCTGATGAAAGAGATTGTGTAGAACCAGAGTAACAGAAATCTTTTCATGGTGAGAGCGAACAGTGAACAGTTGTAGCATTTCCTGGGACCATTGTTCAAAAGATTCTTCCAGATCGTCAATGATCAGCCAAGAGTTTGGTTCAATAATGCTGAAAACATCTAGTCCCTGTATGAATTGTATCCGCACCAATCCCGTCGTGGCAATTGCTTTTATTTTATGATATGACTCCTACCAAATACTGTAACAGTAGTGGATTTTTTTGGCTTTTCCACAAACATTTTATCACAATTTTTAATTATTTTAGTTAAGAGTGTTGTTTTGCCTGACATTGACGGCCCACACAGAAACGATCTGAATGGTGTTTTAAATTGATACATGTTCCCTTCAACAGTTCACCTAGACAACTAACTGTAGACTATGGCTGTCTAATGACTAAATAATTTCCCTATTACTACTACTCCGTTCAAGAATAATAATAATAATGAGACGAATAAAGAATCATATTTTCTTTTATTAAACATAAAAAAGTAACAACACTTAAAAAATACTACTTTGAAAAAAGCACATTAAACATGAAAAAATACACTCTTTTTTAATTTATTTATAATAAAAAATACAACATTTACATAGGCACTAGAAAAAACACCTAAAATAAATACACTTTTTTTTGTTTATTAATTTATAGAAAAAATACAACACTTATTAGAATAATGCACTTGAAATAATATCACTTTCATTTACAGCATTTGGTATGGGATCTCCCCCACCCGCTTGGGGGCGGCCTCTGCGGCGGCCGGGAAGTGGGGGCCCGCTGTGGCGGGCCGGGGGGCTGGCATTAAATAGTGGAAATTGCTCTGCCTTGCACACACATTGAAAATTGTTTTTGATAAAGAAAAAAAAGAATTTAAAAAAACACCCCATTACCCAAAAAACCCTCCCACCCAATTTATACTTTTTTTAATGAATTTAAGTTAATTTTTCTAGATCGAGTTGTTTTCTGTACTCTATACATTCAACTCGGTCTGAAATTAAATAATGACCGTGTGGTAGTACCTTAACACCGACCTCAAGTACATAGACTTTGTCCGATATGGCCGACATGGCGTTTTTCTCAACTCTAACTGTGTAGTTTTTAAATTATAAAGAGCGAATCGCCATGACTTTCGCTCTTGGCAGTAAACTACGTTCCACACAGTTTCTATACACACTCATGTCGAAATTATTTTTTACAAAGTGTGTAGGTACCCCCTTGCAAACTTGTTTGATATCCTTGTTGTGCGTTTCCACACAGTATACCTTCGGACCAGGAAACACACCACTGGATATCAGATCGCTACCCGTTTCAGATTTTAGCATTAACAATTGATTTGGGGCCTGGCGTTTCACTAGCTCTGGGTAGAGGGATTCGTCTGAATTAGTGTGGTCCATTCGTGAGTTAATGTACTCGCCATTGTCCAAATCATTCAATAGAATTTCAGTTTTGACTTTTAACAGGAGTGAATCAGTGTCCCCGTAACACACTTGAACTTGTCCGTCAATCGGCCACTGTACCTTGCATACATTATAATAAAATGACAACATGAGTTTCTTGGATATTTCAGTTATTCCACTCCCGCCTGCAATATTTTTATTTAAAACAATGTTTCTTTTCTTACGGTGTAGGAGCACCATATCAGAGTCTATGATTGTGAACGATGTGAAGTTTGGATCCGCAGTTATTCGAGCACAATCTTTGGGGTTGGTTACAATGTCACATCGACTTCTGTTTCGTACGCTTTCGCACATTTTACCGAAAGCTGAGTTCAAGATGAGTTTGTAGACTTCTTTTTCAACTTTCGTTTTCGCTTGTGAACGCTTACTGACAAAGGTGTCAATAAACGTTTTCATGTGAGGCTTTTGATCAAATTGGAGGGCTCTATGAATCTTTGTGACCTTGAAACCATTGGACACCATCCATTTCAATAGCACGTGATGAACAACGATATTCTGTTTTGGGTTGAGGTCGGCAATTAGTTTTTGTTTTGAAGGTACACCACTTTTCATCATACTCATCAATCATTGTGCAATTCTCACATGATGACCAACTGCCCAGTGTGTACATACATAGCGGACATGTATGGAACATTTTTTCATGTGTTGACACTCTCACTGCCACAATGAAACTGAGCTAGCAACAACAAAAAATTGTCTGAGATAGAGAGAGAGAGAGGAGTAAATCATCCTTGAACACCATCTTTCTCATGAGAAAAAAGTCCTAAATTTCTAACCTAATGTTTAAAAGCATATCCACAATATCATTTTGCCGTGTTCATGATCAATATATCAACAAATTGTGTAAATGCATTTGGACCACGATGTAGAAGCTTCCTACAATAGTCTAATGATGGAGAATCAGTTTTCATTATATCGACAAGCATTCCCTTGAAAATATCTTCCTTTGAATGGACAAATCTAGAAAATCGTCATCTAGAATCAAACGTTTTTCCATAAGCACTAGATTCCTCATGATTCGCTCTTTCTCAAATCTATCCATTTTTTAGAGTCTTAACACTCTCACAGCCAACTTTAGACTAACCAGAATTTTTTCTACTCTAAAAAATATACGCTAATCCACTATAGAAAGAAAAATGCCTTTGATTTAGAAACAATTTTATTGAGCATAATTACAACAATAATATTCACTGATGCATTTTGTTCTCATCAATATATTTCGATAGGACATCTAATGCTGACCAAAGTTTATTTATATGGAGAATATTCACTTTTCCAGCAAAACATAGTTGCTCCTCCTGCTTAAATTTTCTTAATGATATCACGTATCTGGCATACATATCGTCCCATTCAAGGCATAGTCTACAGCCACCGGTTATTTCCACAGTCACATTGGGTACTCGTATATCATTGCTGCTGCCAGCTCCATCATTAATCTCCAATAATGTAAATGCACCACTCATTTTTCCCTACTAATATCCTCTCAAATAAACTATTCTCTCTGAATTCAATTCTCTTACTAATATGAATTGTAATGAAAACCATTCCTTTTATTCAAATCCTATCACCAAACAAGTTATCGTATATTGAGCAACCACCGATATCTCTGATTGGCTCCTAAAAAATGTCTACGTCAAACTGTACAATCTTGTGCAATTCTTATCAATAACAAAAACCGTGCCAGCTTTTTAAAATGTCCACGTGTAAGTGTAGTGTCAAAGCCGTGGGTTTTCCTTGCGCAATTCCATGTATTTTTTCATGTATTTTTGAAATCTTATATACTCTTACTACTGGGGGATCATTCGATTGGAAATCAGAAGTTTCAGTTCACTTATTAAGAGTCAAAAGTGATTGTAGAGCTTCCACCCCTAACCTCTTTTTGTCTCAAAAACATCCGATAAAAATTTCGAGATAGACATTTTATTTAAAGCATTTCAAAGGTTAAAAACTATGCCTCTACGCTTCACAACCCTCAGCCCCTGTTTCAAGGGCTGTAACTGTAAGTTACGGAAGTTGCCTGTTGTTAACTAATAAGTTTTTTTTATCAAGAAAATAGGGCGTGTTGGATCCTAGAACAAGAAAAAAAGTATGGAGTATTAAGGTCAAACTTTGTAGAAATGTCAAGAAGAATGCCAAACACAATCAAAAAAAAATTTTTCCTTATTGGTTGTGAAATGGAAATGCCAGCTATATCTAGAATTATAACTGCTGATTGTATCAGCAGTTACATCGTTCGGAAAATGTTTCGGAGCATCTTCAACTAAATCAAAAGGTACTATGTGCATCTAATTTTACAAGAAGACGTATCTGCCATATGTCGAGAACAGGTGAAAGTATAAACCTAAGGCTATGAAGTTTAAACTTTCAGGGCCTATTGAGGGAAAGTTGAAAAAAGGCTGGAGTGCAACCAGTTTCCCTCCCATGTCCTTTTTAGCTGCAATCTCCTCAAAGACATCTGATCAAAATTTGTTATCTAGATTCAAAAAGTTCAAATAATTTCAATACAGATATTTGTTACTCAACGTTCAGAAAAGTCTGACTCATCTGAAAAAAAGAGAAATAAATCTGCCTTAACTGTTTGTGACATCTGATTTTCATTTTTTTCCCCAAAATAAACCAGAGCTTTTTTATGAAAGATCTTGACAGGCGTTTATATCATGACTTTAAAAACAAACCATTCCAACAAGGTTGAACATATAAAGATTCTAACTTGTGTTTTACCCAATGATATTGCCTAATATTTTGAGAATACTGAAAAACTGAGTACGGTGGTTCAGTTGCAAGAGGGTTTAGTTACACGAGGGTTCAGCTACACGGTGGTTCGGTTGCAGGGGGTATCAGCTATATAAGGGTTCAGTTACATGGGGGTTCGGTTAAATAGGGTTGAGTTGCGCGGGGGTTCAATTGCACGAAGTTTCAGTTAAATCAGGTTCAGTTGCACGGTTGTTCAGTTACACAAGGGTTCAGTTGCACGGGGGATCAGTTTTACGGGGGCTCAGTTATATGAGGGTTCAGCTGCATGATGGTTCAGTTGCGCGGTGGTTCAGTTACAGGAGTTCACTTGCTTGGGGTTCAGTTGCACGGTGGTTCTATTACATGCACACCTGTTTCAGCACACCACTGGTGGCGACAAAAAAGGAGGATAATGATAAAAAGGAGGTGCATTATATTCCCCATGTGAAAAAGTAATTCCCTTGTTGCACAAGATGGGGAAAGCAGATCTCCTAGTAGAGGTTTTCAACTAGAGTTATTCCCATGGTGCAGTTTTCGTTTCAATATGAGACAATATCTGTGGGGTTTCAGGATCATTTTCGAAGTTCCAGTAAACTTGTTTTCGCAATAAACTTCAACTGTTAAGACTAGTTGAAATCATAGTTATTCAGCCTGAATCAACTTTAAATGCCAGTTCTTCTTTACATGACCCTTTTTTTTAAATGTGTTTTGGAATTTTCTGTTAATATGGGGAAGAGTTTGTTTTTACTATGATTTGGCGAATACCAAAATCATGATGTGCATGATTCCGTCTTTGACGATAAGTTGAACTCGAGATTTTTTAAACATCTTTTATACGTCCAATCTTTCCTAATTTTGAAAATCTCTGAAACAAACGATTTGAATTTCTCCATTAAGCAATTAAATTAATTTAAGAGGAGAATTATAGCTTGGCCTTTTTTGTTGTGTATATTCAGTTGACATGTCTTTGACATGAAAGAATTATTCAGGTTTAAAAATAACACACCGATTTTATGTTGATTTGAAAATTTTGCCTCACTTCTGACAGAATTTCTGTTCCCAAGAATCCCACCCCACTTCCTGGCTGAAGAGCGAAGAAACAAAGAACAGCATTACCAGTAGGGACACTAAAGTCCGGTGCCGTACCCTTTACATTCTTTGCATAACTTCATTTTTGCTACGTCAAATTTCCTGGTTGGGTAGGAAAAATTAAGCTTGTTGTGTTTTCATTTGACATATACCTTTCGTTTTCTAATTAATTTTTACAAAAAGTGTGAGATATGTACTCTCTTTTACGGCACGGCAATATAGTGTGGATGCCATGGAATTATTTTTTTTTTCGGTATAGTGCTACATAAAGAATGTAGGCAAATAATATAAGTTTGTTTTCAATAGGGACGTGAAGAGTGATTCTACCTCAAAAGTTTGCCCAGTTCCAGAAAATCTTGAAGATGAATTTCAGAAATTCTTTCTGAATGTCATCAATCAAATAATAAAACATTCAAACTGTCAGAATATTCCAAACGTAGCTAAGTGGATAAACAATGTAAGTATTTTTCTTTAGTAATGGCACGGACAAGTAATAAGTAAAAAGAAGAACAGAATGTATTTAACCAAAGAAGAGGAAAAGTATCAATTACGAGCTATTGATGATATGCAGGGTATAGATACTGGAACTGTTCCAGTGTTATGAGACGGTTTAGGGTGTCCTCTCTCTCACCAGTTTCGTCCTCCATCTCTATACCCGAAAGAGAAAACCAAACGTGTGTGGCCTCGTAGTGCCATCAGGGCACACCTTTCAGGACTTTGCTAAACCAGAACTGTGACTGTAATTGACACTGCAGTGTAACCTTGAGGAGTGGAACCCCTCTACGAAATTATTGCCTCGAAAACGACATAACATTGTTTCAGATTATGATTAATGTAAACTTCTTCTGTTTGTCTTCCTTTTTTTGCTTTGGTGAACCTTTTTAGGCTAAACAGTAGTAGAATGGCCCCTATTGATCCCGTACGAACCACGTGGTTTATGGTTTTTGTCAGTGAGAATGAAAAAACAGAATTTTTCTCACTTGAAAAAACATGAGTTTTCTCACTTTGATGGATGTTTTCTTGGATGGTTATGGGTGTTGGTCAATTTATTTGATGTTTTTCATGGATGTCAACAGCAATTTATGTATGTTTTATGGTTCGTTGTCAGTGAGAATGAAAAAACAGGAACTTTCTCACATTTATGGATGTCAACAGCAATTTATGTATGTTTTATGGTTCGTTGTCAGTGAGAATGGAAAAAACAGGAACTTTCTCACATTTATGGATGTCAACAGCAATTTATGTCTGTTTTATGTCTTTAGGCGAACCTAACCTGAGAAATTGATTTACATAATCGGCGGGGGAATTATTGATTCACGAAGGGGGAATTAAGAAACAAAATGGCTTCTTTGATATGTAGGCTAACCTAACCTGAGAAATTGATTTACATAATCGCTAGGGGAATGTATTGATTCACGAAAGGGGGAATTAAGAAACAAACATTATGGCTTCTTTAATCTTAGGTCTGAGGGATAAAGGTTCTTTAGGTCAGAGAGAAAAATTAATATTCTATTTTTAAATAGGGTTTCATTGATCTTTAGTGTCAGGAATTATAAATGACATCACTTGTTATCTTGGAATTATGCGGGAGTCTAAAGAGATAGAAATTCTATTTTTAAATACGGCTTCACTGAGCTTTAAGTCGGAAAGATAAATTGATATTCTAACGAAACCTTAATAGTGTAGCTAGGAACATTTATGAGATGAAGAGATTAACGTAGGAAAGGGTTTCCTAGAAATTTGAAATGTGAAAGCACAGAGATGCCAAAAAACAAAAGGAACACACAGAAATTACTTTTAGGGGATTATTTGGGCGAAATGGTTTTAGACAGGTTATGGAATTATTTCGGCGAAACAGTTAGAGACATTTTAAAAGATGATTTTAGAAAGGGTTTTAGAAGAGGTTTTGAGTGTGGTCGTTATAGTAAACAAGTTCTATTTGAACAGTGTCGTGAGGTCCTCTACCCCAACCCCAAAGGGCCCCGATCGCCCTACCCCGATCCAAAGGGCTCCAATCCCCATACCCCAATTCCGAAGGAACCCCCGGTCCCCAAAGGTCCCCCGGGCTCCCACCCGGCCCCCCAGACCCCAAAGGCCATCCCCGGGCCCCGTCTTTCGTTGATGTATTTTGTCTGAAACCTATGATTTGGGGTGTATGGGTTGCTATTTTTGACTTTTCTGAGTTGGATTTCTTAGTCTTTCATAGGTATGTGTTGTCTGAAACCTATGATTTGGGATGGGTGGTTTGCTATTTTGACCTTTCTGAGCTGGATTTCTTAGCCTTTCATAGGTGTGTGTTGTCAGAAAATTATGATTTGGGATGTGTAGTTTGCTATTTGGACTTTTCAGAGCTAGAATTCTTAGTCTCTCATAGGTGTTTGTTGTCTGAAACTTCTAGTTTGGGATGAGTAGTTTGCTATTTCAGACTTTTATGAGCTAGGCTTTCCTAGTATATCGTAGGTGAATGTTGTCAGAAAATTATGATTTGGGATATGTAAATTACTATTTCGGGCTTTTCTGAGCTAGATTTCTTAGTCCCTCATAGGTGTTTGTTGTCTGAAACCTATAGTTTGGGATGAGTAGTTTGCTATTTTTGACTTTTCAGAGCTAGGTTTCTTAGCCTTTCATAGGTGTGTGTTGTCAGAAACTTATGATTTGGGATATGTAAATTACTATTTTTGACTTTTCTGAGCTAGATTTCTTAGCCTTTCATGGGTGTTTGTTGTCTGAAACCTATAGTTTGGGATGAGTAGTTTGCTTTTGGACTTTTCAGAGCTGGATTTCTTAGCCTTTCGTGGGGGTGTGTTGACTGAAACTTATGATTTGGGATATGTAAATTACTATTTCGGGCTTTTCTAAGCTAGATTTCTTAGTCTTTCGTTGGTGTGTGTTGTCTGAAACCTATGATTTGGGATTTGTAGTTTTGCTTTTTGGACTTTTCAGAGCTAGGATTCTTAGTCCCTCATAGGTGTATGTTGTCTGAAACCTATAGTTTGGGATGAGTAGTTTGCTATTTCAGGCTTTTCTGAGCTAGGTTTCTTAGTATTTCATAGGTGTGTGTTGTCTGAAACTTATGACTTGAGGTGTCTAATTTGCTATTTCAGGCCTTTCTGAGCTAAGGTTTCATAGTATTTCGTAGGTGAATGTTGTATGAAACTTATGATTTGGGATATGTAAATTACTATTTCGGGCTTTTCTAAGTTAGATTTCTTAGTCTTTTGTTGGTGTGTGTTGACTGAAAATTTAGAGTGCAATTCTAAATTTTTTCGTTGGAAGATAGAAAAAGTAATACCATACTTGTGAATATTTTCCCGGAAGATAAAAAGTTCTAGTTCAATTCAAAATTTTCTCAACGAAGTGAAGAAAAATTCAAGTTCTCTTCTGAATTTTACCAAAGAACACAATTCAATTCTAATTTCTCCAGAGAAAACAAAAATCTTCCACTTAAGTTCTTTATTTCACAAAGACATAAAGAAATTTAGAGTTCAATTCTAAATTTTTCATTGGAAGATAGAAACAGTAATACCATACTTGTGAATATTTTCTCGAAGAGATGAAAAATTTAAAATATTGTTCCAAATTTTTAACAGAAGATAAAAAAGTTCAAGTTCTCTTCGGAATTTTACCAAAGAACATAATTCAATTCTAATTTCTCCAGAGAAAACAAAAATTTTACACTTCAGTTCTTTATTTCACAAAGACATAAAGAAATTTAGAGTTCAATTCTAAATTTTTCGGTGGAAGATAGAAAAAGTAATACCATACTCGTGAATATTTTCCCGGAAGATAAAAAGTTCTAGTTCAATTTAAAATTTTCTCAACGAAGTGAAGAAAAATTCAAGTTCTCTTCTGAATTTTAGCAAAGAACACAATTCAATTCTAATTTCACCAGAGAAAATAAAAATCTTCCACTTCAGTTCTATATTTCACAAAGACATAAAGAAATTTAAAGTTCAATTCTAAATTTTTCGGTGGAAGATAGAAAAAGTAATACCATACCTGTGAATATTTTCTCGAAAAGATGAAAAATTTAAAATACTGTTCCAAATTTTTCACAGAAGATAAAAAAGTTCAAGTTCTCTTCGGAATTTTACCAAAGAACACAATTCAATTCTAATTTCTCCAGAGAAAATAAAAATCTTCCACTTAAGTTCTTTATTTCACAAAGACATAAAGAAATTTAAAGTTCAATTCTAAATTTTTCGGTGGAAGATAGAAAAAGTAATACCATACTTGTGAATATTTTCCCGGAAGATAAAAAGTTCTAGTTCAATTTACAATTTTCTCAACGAAGTGAAGAAAAGTTCAAGTTCTCTTCTGAATTTTACTAAAGAACACAATTCAATTCTAATTTCACCAGAGAAAATAAAAATCTTCCACTTCAGTTCTATATTTCACAAGGACATAAAGAAATTTAAAGTTCAATTCTAAATTTTTCGGTGGAAGGTAGAAAAAGTAATACCATACTTGTGAATATTTTCATGGAAGATAAAAAGTTCTAGTTCAATTTACAATTTTCTCAACGAAGTGAAGAAAAGTTCAAGTTCTCTTCTGAACTTTACCAAAGAACACACCTCAATTCTAATTTATCCAGAGAAAATAAAAATCTTCCACTTCAGTTTTAAGTTCCACAATAAAATAAAGAAATTTAAATTTCTATTCTAAATTTTTAGATGAAAGATAGAAAAAGTAATACTATGATTGTGATTATTTTCAATGAAGATCAGAAGTTTCACTTTATTTATAATTTTTCTTAAATTCAGTTCTGATTTTTCTCAAAGAGATGAAAAATTTAAAATTCTGTTCCAAATTTTTCATAGAAGATAGAAAAAGTTATACATTGATTGTGAATATTCAACATGAAGATAAGGAACTCCACTTTAATTCAGAGCTTTCTCGAAGAAGTGCAAAATGTTCAAGTTCTCTTCTGAATTTTCTTAAAGAAGATAAAAAAGTTAGCTCAATTCTGAATTTTACCAATGAAAATGAAAAAACCTTCCACTTCAGTTCATAATTTCTCAAAGACATAAAAATTTAAAGTTCAGTTCCAAATTTTTCTGTAGAAGGTAGGAAAAGTTATACTATGATTGTGATTATTTTCCAGTGAAGATAAAAAGTTTCACTTTAATTCTAATTTTCTTAAATTCAGTTCCGATTTTTTGCAAAGAGATGAAAAATTTAAAGTTCTTTTCCAAATTTTTCATAGAAGATAGAAAAAGTTATACATTGATTTTGAATCTTCGACATGAAGATAAGGTGCATCACTTTAATTCTGAGTTTTCTCGAAGAAGTGCAAAATGTTCAAGTTCTCTTCTGAATTTTCTTAAAGAAGATAAAAAAGTTAGCTCAATTCTGAATTTTACCAATGAAAATGAAAAAAGCTTCCACTTCAGTTCTTAATTTCTCAAAGACATAAAAAATTCAAAGTTCTCTTCTAATTTTTCCAAGAAAATAAAAAAGGTTCCACTTCAGTTCTGGTTTTTTCTCAAAGAGATGAAAAATTTAAAGTTCTATTCTAATTTTAAATTAAATTTTACCTCCTTTGTCTTATGGATTTACCCCTCAAATTTTTAAATTAGAAAATGAGTGACTCCTTCTATTATTAAAGACAATCGTTCAAACTCGTTCATCTAACCTCCAAAACAATAGGTTAGGTTAGGTATAAATAAATATTAATAAATAAATAGAAACATTTCTACATGTTTAAGTTAGGTTAGGTTAGGTTAACTTATCATGAGCGCTCATGATAAGTTAACCTAACCTTTTCTGGGGAGTATGGTTAGGTTAGGTTAGGCTAGATTAAGTTAGGTTAGATTAGGTTAGGTTAAGTTAGGTTAGGTTAGCCTACGTACGCTTCACTTAGGTTAGCTTAGGTTAGGTGAGAGACAGGCAAAAAGTTTGGTGTATGATTAGGTTAGGTTAGGTTAGATTAAGTTAGGTTAGGTTAAGTTAGGTTAGGCTTTGTCAGCCTACGTACGCGCGCGTACGTAGGCGAACCTAGCCTAACCTAACTTAACCTAACCTAACTTAATCTAACCTAACCTAACCTAATCATACACCTAACTTTTTGCCTGTCTCTCACCTAACCTAAGCTAACCTAAGTGAAGCGTACGTAGGCTAACCTAACCTAACTTAACCTAACCTAATCTAACCTAACTTAATCTAGCCTAACCTAACCTAACCATACTCCCAGAAAAGGTTAGGTTAACTTATCATGAGCGCTCATGATAAGTTAACCTAACCTAACCTAACCTTTTTTATTTTCTTGGAAAAATTAGAAGAGAACTTTGAATTTTTTATGTCTTTGAGAAATTAAGAACTGAAGTGGAAGCTTTTTTCATTTTCATTGGTAAAATTCAGAATTGAGCTAACTTTTTTATCTTCTTTAAGAAAATTCAGAAGAGAACTTGAACATTTTGCACTTCTTCGAGAAAACTCAGAATTAAAGTGATGCACCTTATCTTCATGTCGAAGATTCAAAATCAATGTATAACTTTTTCTATCTTCTATGAAAAATTTGGAACAGAACTTTAAATTTTTCATCTCTTTGCAAAAAATCGGAACTGAATTTAAGAAAATTAGAATTAAAGTGAAACTTTTTATCTTCACTGGAAAATAATCACAATCATAGTATAACTTTTCCTATCTTCTACAGAAAAATTTAGAACTGAACTTTAAATTTTTATGTCTTTGAGAAATTATGAACTGAAGTGGAAGGTTTTTTCATTTTCATTGGTAAAATTCAGAATTGAGCTAACTTTTTTCTCTTCTTTAAGAAAATTCAGAAGAGAACTTGAACATTTTGCACTTCTTCGAGAAAGCTCTGAATTAAAGTGGAGTTCCTTATCTTCATGTTGAATATTCACAATCAATGTATAACTTTTTCTATCTTCTATGAAAAATTTGGAACAGAACTTTAAATTTTTCATCTCTTTGAGAAAAATCAGAACTGAATTTAAAAAAATTATAAATAAAGTGAAACTTTTGATCTTCATTGAAAATAATCACAATCATAGTATTACTTTTTCTATCTTTCATCTAAAAATTTAGAATAGAACTTTAAATTTCTTTATTTCATTGTGGAACTTAAAACTGAAGTGGAAGATTTTTATTTTCTCTGGAGAAATTAGAATTGAAGTGTGTTCTTTGGTAAAGTTCAGAAGAGAACTTGAACTTTTCTTCACTTCGTTGAGAAAATTTTAAATTGAACTAGAACTTTTTATCTTCCGTGAAAATATTCACAAGTATGGTATTACTTTTTCTATCTTCCACCGAAAAATTTAGAATTGAACTTTAAATTTCTTTATGTCCTTGTGAAATGAAGAACTGAAGTGGAAGATTTTTATTTTCTCTGGTGAAATTAGAATTGAATTGTGTTCTTTAGTAAAATTCAGAA
Organism: Artemia sinica; assembly: GCA_027921565.1. Taxonomy (NCBI): domain Eukaryota; kingdom Metazoa; phylum Arthropoda; class Branchiopoda; order Anostraca; family Artemiidae; genus Artemia; species Artemia sinica. The sequence continues at coordinate 39,580,709 of CM051266.1, read as the reverse complement.
GAGAACTTGAACTTTTCTTCACTTCGTTGAGAAAATTTTAAATTGAACTAGAACTTTTTATCTTCCGGGAAAATATTCACAAGTATGGTAGTACTTTTTCTATCTTCCACCGAAAAATTTAGAATTGAACTTTAAATTTCTTTATGTCTTTGTGAAATAAAGAACTTAAGTGGAAGATTTTTATTTTCTCTGGAGAAATTAGAATTGAATTGTGTTCTTTGGTAAAATTCCGAAGAGAACTTGAACTTTTTTGTCTTCTGTGAAAAATTTGGAACAGTATTTTAAATTTTTCATCTTTTCGAGAAAATATTCAAAGGTATGGTATTACTTTTTCTATCTTCCACCGAAAAATTTAGAATTGAACTTTAAATTTCTTTATGTCTTTGTGAAATATAGAACTGAAGTGGAAGATTTTTATTTTCTCTGGTGAAATTAGAATTGAATTGTGTTCTCTGCTAAAATTCAGAAGAGAACTTGAATTTTTCTTCACTTCGTTGAGAAAATTTTAAAATGAACTAGAACTTTTTATCTTCCGGGAAAATATTCACAAGTATGGTATTACTTTTTCTATCTTCCACCGAAAAATTTAGAATTGAACTTTAAATTTCTTTATGTCTTTGTGAAATAAAGAACTTAAGTGGAAGATTTTGATATTCTCTGGTGAAATTAGAATTGAATTGTGTTCTTTGGTAAAATTCAGAAGAGAACTTGAATTCTTCTTCACTTCGTTGAGAAAATTTTGAATTGAACTAGAACTTTTTATCTTCCGGGAAAATATTCACATAGTATGGTATTACTTTTTCTATCTTCCACCGAAAAATTTAGAATTGAACTCTAAATTTCTTTATGTCTTTGTGAAATAAAGAACTGAAGTGTAAAATTTTTTTTTTCTCTGGAGAAATTAGAATTGAATTATGTTCTTTGGTAAAATTCCGAAGAGAACTTGAACTTTTTTATCTTCTGTGAAAAATTTGGAACAGTATTTTAAATTTTTCATCTCTTCGAGAAAATATTCACAAGTATGGTATTACTTTTTCTATCTTCCACAGAAAAATTTAGAATTGAACTTTAAATTTCTTTATGTCTTTGTGAAATAAAGAACTTAAGTGGAATATTTTTATTTTCTCTGGTGAAATTAGAATTGAATTCTGTTCTTTGGTAAAATTCAGAAGAGAACTTGAATTCTTCTTCACTTCGTTGAGAAAATTTTGAATTGAACTAGAACTTTTTATCTTCCGGGAAAATATTCACAAGTATGGTATTACTTTTTCTATCTTCCAACGAAAAAATTTAGAATTGAACTCTAAATTTCTTTATGTCTTTGTAAAATATAGAACTTAAGTGGAAGATTTTTATTTTCTCTGGAGAAATTAGAATTGAATTGTGTTCTTTGGTAAAATTCAGTAGAGAACTTGAACTTTTCTTCACTTCGTTGAGAAAATTTTAAATTGAACTAGAACTTTTTATGTTCCGTGAAAATATTCACAAGTATGGTATTACTTTTTCTATCTTCCACCGAAAAATTTAGAATTGAACTTTAAATTTCTTTATGTCTTTGTGAAATAAAGAACTGAAGTGGAAGATTTTTATTTTCTCTGGTGAAATTAGAATTGAATTGTGTTCTTTGGTAAAATTCAGAAGAGAACTTGAATTCTTCTTCACTTCGTTGAGAAAATTTTAAATTGAACTAGAACTTTTTATCTTCCGGGAAAATATTCACAAGTATGGTATTACTTTTTCTATCTTCCACTAAAAAATCTAGAATTGAACGTTAAATTTCTTTATGTCTTTGTGAAATAAAGAACTTAAGTGGAAGATTTTTATTTTCTCTGGATAAATTAGAATTGAATTGTGTTCTTTGGTAAAATTCAGTAGGGAGCTTGAAATTTTCTTCACTTCGTTGAGAAAATTTAAAATTGAACTAGAACTTTTTATCTTCCGTGAAAATATTCACAAGTATGGTATTACTTTTTCTATCTTCCACCGAAAAATTTAGAATTGAACTCTAAATTTCTTTATGTCTTTGTGAAATAAAGAACTGAAGTGGAAGATTTTTGTTTTCTCTGGAGAAATTAGAATTGAATTGTGTTCTTTGGTAAAATTCCGAAGAGAACTTGAACTTTTTTATCTTCTGTGAAAAATTTGGAATAGTATTTTAAATTTTTCATCTCTTCGAGACAGATCTGAACTAAAGTGGAAAATTTTTATATTATTTGGAAAAATAGAAATGATCAATGACTAATTTCTTTTTCATTGAGAAAATTCAGAAGAGAACTTGAACTTTCCTTGACTTCGTTGAGAAAATTTTAAATTGAACTTTAAAGTTTTTCATCTCTTTGAGAAAAGTCGGAACTGAATTTAAGAAAATTTAGAATTAAAGTGAAACTTTCTATCTTCATAGAAAATAATCACAATCATAGTATAACTTTTCCGATCTTCTGTGGAAAAATTAGAACTGAACTTTAAACTTTTTATGTCTTGGCGAACTTAAAACTGACGTGGAAGCTTCACCTACGAAATACTAAGAAACCTTAGCTCAGAAAAGCCTGAAATATCCAACTACTCATCCCAAACTAGAAGTTTCAGACAACAAACACCTATGAGGGACTAAGAATCCTAGCTCTGAAAAGTCCAAAAAGCAAACTACAAATCCCAAATCATAATTTTCTGACAGCACACACCTATGAAAGGCTAAGAAACCTAGCTCAGAAAAGTCAAAAATAGCAAATTAACCATCCCAAATCATAGGTTTCAGACAACACATACCTATGAAAGGCTAAGAAATCCAGCTCAGAAAAGTCAAAAATAGCAACCCACCCATCCCAAATCATTGGTTTCAGACAACACACATCAACAAAAGACTAAGAAATCTAGCTTAGAAAAGCCCGAAATAGTAATTTACATATCCCAAATCATAAGTTTCAGACAACATTCACCTGCGAAATACTATGAAACCTTAGCTCAGAAAAGTCTGAAATAGCAAATTGCATACCTCAAATCATAAGTTTCAGACAACACACACCTATGAAATACTAAGAAACCTTAGCTCAGAAAAGCTTGAAATAGCAAACTACTCATCCCGAACTATAGGTTTCAGACAACAAACACCTATGAGGGACTATGAATCCTAGCTCTGAAAAGTCCAAAAAGCAAACTACAAATCCCAAATCATAGGTTTCAGACAACACACACCAACGAAAGACTAAGAACCTTATATTCCAAATCATAGGTTTCAGTCAACACACACCAGGTTTCAGACAACACACACCAACGAAAGACTAAGAACCTTATATCCCAAATCATAGGTTTCAGTCAACACACACCAACAAAAGACTAAGAAATCTAACTAGAAAAGCCCGAAATAGTAATTTACATATCCCAAATCATAAGTTTCATACAACATTCACCTACGAAATACTATGAAACCTTAGCTCAGAAAGGCCTGAAATAGCAAATTAGACACCTCAAGTCATAAGTTTCAGACAACACACACCTATGAAATACTAAGAAACCTTAGCTCAGAAAAGCCTGAAATAGCAAACAACTCATCCCAAACTATAGGTTTCAGACAACAAACACCTATGAGGGACTAAGAATCCTAGCTCTGAAAAGTCCAAAAAGCAAAACTACAAATCCCAAATCATAGGTTTCAGACAACACACACCAACGAAAGACTAAGAAATCTAGCTTAGAAAAGCCCGAAATAGTAATTTACATATCCCAAATCATAAGTTTCAGTCAACACACCCCACGAAAGGCTAAGAAATCCAGCTCTGAAAAGTCCAAAAGCAAACTACTCATCCCAAACTATAGGTTTCAGACAACAAACACCCATGAAAGGCTAAGAAATCTAGCTCAGAAAAGTCAAAAATAGTAATTTACATATCCCAAATCATAAGTTTCTGACAACACACACCTATGAAAGGCTAAGAAACCTAGCTCTGAAAAGTCAAAAATAGCAAACTACTCATCCCAAACTATAGGTTTCAGACAACAAACACCTATGAGGGACTAAGAAATCTAGCTCAGAAAAGCCCGAAATAGTAATTTACATATCCCAAATCATAATTTTCTGACAACATTCACCTACGATATACTAGGAAAGCCTAGCTCATAAAAGTCTGAAATAGCAAACTACTCATCCCAAACTAGAAGTTTCAGACAACAAAACACCTATGAGAGACTAAGAATTCTAGCTCTGAAAAGTCCAAATAGCAAACTACACATCCCAAATCATAATTTTCTGACAACACACACCTATGAAAGGCTAAGAAATCCAGCTCAGAAAGGTCAAAATAGCAAACCACCCATCCCAAATCATAGGTTTCAGACAACACATACCTATGAAAGACTAAGAAATCCAACTCAGAAAAGGCAAAAATAGCAACCCATACACCCCAAATCATTTGTTTCAGACAACATACATCAACGAAAGACGGGGCCCGGGGATGGCCTTTGGGGTCTGGGGGGCCGGGTGGGAGCCCGGGGGACCTTTGGGGACCGGGGGGTTCCTTCGGAATTGGGGTATGGGGATTGGAGCCCTTTGGATCGGGGTAGGGCGATCGGGGCCCTTTGGGGTTGGGGTAGAGGACCTCACGACACTGTTCAAATAGAACTTGTTTACTATAACGACCACACTCAAAACCTCTTCTAAAACCCTTTCTAAAATCATCTTTTAAAATGTCTCTAACTGTTTCGCCGAAATAATTCCATAACCTGTCTAAAACCGTTTCGCCCAAATAATCCCCTAAAAGTAATTTCTGTGTGTTCCTTTTGTTTTTTGGCATCTCTGTGCTTTCACATTTCAAATTTCTAGGAAACCCTTTCCTACGTTAATCTCTTCATCTCATAAATGTTCCTAGCTACACTATTAAGGTTTCGTTAGAATATCAATTTATCTCTCCGACTTAAAGCTCAGTGAAGCCGTATTTAAAAATAGAATTTCTATCTCTTTAGACTCCCGCATAATTCCAAGATAACAAGTGATGTCATTTATAATTCCTGACACTAAAGATCAATGAAACCCTATTTAAAAATAGAATATTAATTTTTCTCTCTGACCTAAAGAACGTTTATCCCTCAGACCTAAGATTAAAGAAGCCATAAGTTGTTTCTTAATTCCCCCTTTCGTGAATCAATACATTCCCCTAGCGATTATGTAAATCAATTTCTCAGGTTAGGTTAGCCTAAAGATCAAAGAAGCCATGTTTGTTTCTTAATTCCCCTTCGTGAATCAATAATTCCCCCGCCGATTATGTAAATCAATTTCTCAGGTTAGGTTCGCCTAAAGACATAAAACATACATAAATTGCTGTTGACATCCATAAATGTGAGAAAGTTCCTGTTTTTCCATTCTCACTGACAACGAACCATAAAACATACATAAATTGCTGTTGACATCCATAAATGTGAGAAAGTTCCTGTTTTTTCATTCTCACTGACAACGAACCATAAAACATACATAAATTGCTGTTGACATCCATGAAAAACATCAAATAAATTGACCAACACCCATAACCATCCAAGAAAACATGCATCAAAGTGAGAAAATTCATGTTTTTTCAAGTGAGAAAAATTCTGTTTTTTCATTCTCACTGACAAAAATCATAAACCACGTGGTTCGTACGGGATCAATAAGGGCCATTCTACTAACAGTCTCTTTCTAGCTGGCTTATCTATTAAGGGCTGTCTCCCTATTGCAGAATAATACTTGTAGGCAAGAACAAATAATAAATCAGAGGTAATGGGCTTGAGATTATTTGTGCTTGACCTCGACACTTGTTCATAAAAGAGAATTGCCAAGTGGGGTAAACCATGTAGTGACCAAGATAGGCCCAGGATTGTACAAAGCCTCCATTCAACTGGAGATGCTTGAGACTTCTTGCAGCCGGCTTTAAGCCGGCTTAAGTGCTTCTTGTAGATTGGAGAAAATGTATTAGTCCATATTCTGCACTTTTTGGACCCATGGTTTTCCTGAGGCTATAACCCTTTCAATGATTTATTTAGTGTAAAAATTGCGACTTGGAACATTTCAACGTTTAAAAACAATTATTGTATTGATATTTTTCAGACAAATTCGGACGTTTTGAACTGGAGTTGTTAAGAGTCTTAGAAAATCTTCTCCTAGGGCTGGGAAAACATAGAGTTAGATGGTATAAAACTGATTTATGTAGGCAGGAAGAAAGGGCTCTTTATGAACAAGGAAGCTTCTAGGTCTTGCTAAGGTTAGAAAGGTATTGACAGTAGAATTCTAGTTGCCCCTTTTATGACTAAAAATTGCAAGGTATCAGTCACAATAGTATATGCCCATGAAGAACCAGCCAAGGGAGATAGCAGTGACTCAGATGAATTTTACTTAAAACTACAGGAACAAATAGACAGGATCCTGGGCAGAAATACAGTATTCTTATAAAAGAATTTGAATCACAGGTTGGTAGGGATAGGGATCGATAATGTCCAAGCCTAGGTAATCTTGGCGTAGGAAAGAAAAGTTGCAAAGTTATAAACTGTTGCAATTTTGTAGGTACAACAGTAGCTATAACCAATAAAATTATCGGCCACAAAACTGCCCGCAAGTGTAAGGCTGCCTTCTTTCAAGGACCAGAATCTGAGTCTGAGTCTGGTTGTTGCCTTAAACAGACTTTAAGGTAGCTTGCCTTACAAAACGCCCACTCTTAACGCATTGATTTCTATTTATAAAATTAGTCATCCAAAGCTCTTAAGGAACCAATCAATAAGTTTGATAGCACTTTTGAGGCAATGTAGTTCTAATCGGTACTCAAAATCTGGGGATAACTTAATTTTAATGTTAAAATTCATAAATAAAAAGAGAAGAAAATGCTGAATCCCTGGGATTGAATGAAGTTTCCACAAAGGTTTCCGTCGGAATCGATTGGTGTGGTGTGTATGTGCAGCAGTTATCCAAGGAGGGGTTTGCCGCCAGCCAGGTGTCTTCACCGACAAAAAAAAAATGATTATAGTAAAGCTTAAAACTACTGAATATTTCTACTAGAATACACTTGACTAACTAGTTAAAGCCAAAGTCCGAAAGTATTAGAATCTTAAATTCAAATTATCTGGTAAGGTAAATTCTGTCAATTAGGTGGGGGAATTGGGGTACTACTATTTCAAGTTTTATTCAATTAGTCAAAAGTATTTCAAATAGGATGAGAGAAAGTAAATTACAGGTTTCTTAAGGGAGCTAAGAATACTTGGAATAATTACAAATGATTAGACACAAATCTATCAATTCAACTCGAAACAAGGTATTTACCAATTATTTCTCTTAGCAAGAACAAATGCCCCCTGGAGCTTAGGTAAACTATCACTTTAACAAGGCAAATATGATTAACTGAATTTCCCTAGTTTGCGGATGGAATCACAGATTTCCAGCGTATCCCTAGCTCAACTAATGACACTTCTCGCTTCCTAGCCTTTTGTATAAACAGAAAGGGAAGCCTAGCTGTATAGACAGCAGCGAAAGGATTGAGTAGTTAAAAGAATGAGCTGGGGAGGCGCAGACCTCTCCTCAGTATTCAAACTCCCCAGTATAGAGACCAGAGAACGAATCTAGGAGGTAAACAAAAACCAGTGTCTAGGGAATTTCAATTATGTGTGTGGGAGTTATAATAAATCCTGAGCTTTAAGTTCCAAGAGCCACCAAGTTGAAAGGTGCATAAGATTCTACTAGCTTTCTTTTCCTTGTTGCGAGTTACCCGACACTTTAGCAACTGGTTATTCTAAGTGAATTCTCACTACTGCACAATTAATAGTAATTCTAGGCTTTGACAAAGATTAAGTTATCTTTTACTAATGCTATAGATTTGACTCAATCAGCTTTAACAAAAAAAGGGATAAGAGACAAATATAAAATCCGCAAACCAAATCAAAGAAAATCTAAGAGGGACCTGCAGCTGCGTAAATCCAAAGGCGACTTCAAATAATCTGAAAGATTTAACTCTCTAATAAACCAAAGGTGTAAGTCCTCAAAGCGGGAGATACGGCTCTAACTAGAAGCGTGGCCAAAACCCATAAGAGTAGTTCAAAAGGCCTTAACTGACAACTCAGCTCAAAATAAAAAAAGTAGGGTATATCTCGGCTATACAAAGTGAAGAAAAGGTTCTATAATAGTATTTAGCTTTACATTTAAAGAAATTGAGAGAAGATAGGTGATTGTCACAGATAGTGAAAGAAAAGCTACTTACCAAAAGTTCCTCTCTCTCCTAGCTTGATTTCGACACAAGGCAACTCGCATTTCTCTCAGATTACTTAATTTTGATTCGCTTAGTGATTTTCCGTTCCGTTTTTTCCCTAAATTCTAGCCAATCCCTAGCCTTCAGTTAAATTAGCAGTTTCTCTATATCTCAGAGCCTGTTCAAAATACACGTGATGTCGCACTTGTCCTGTTTTGCCTATTTTGTTTCTAGTAGGACTGGACTAAATTAGTTCCTGTTATTTATTGGGTTTTCAAATGTTATTCAATTCTTGAAACAAGGAGATGTCACTTCAATTTATGACTTGATAATTATTACGGTCGATACAAAGGGCGAATGTACGAGTTTTTTAAAGTTAAGCTATTTGAAATAGCAGGTTTATGTGTGATTTATTGGATCAAATAGGATTTCAACTTTTATCGAACTTGAGTCACCGAAAATAAGTAAATTTATTAAGCATAATAATAAGGCATTCTTACAACCTCCCCGGTTAAATTCTTAGTATAATTTTTTGTTTTCAAAAGGGTAAAGGAAAAAAAAAAATTACTAAGAATCATTGAAACTTAAGTTCTTCTTGTTTTACCGCCATATGGAATCCCCAAGACTTTTGGTGTAGATAGTCTATCTATTGTTTTTTTTAATTTTCTGAATGTTAGCCCTACTAGAGAGAGTCCTATTATGAACAAAAAAGTGCAAAAATATTGAATGACCATGTCCGACATATTTTTACATGTTTGCTTTTGGTTTCTCGCAAGTAAACTCGTATTTTCCTTACTTCATATAGACCAATGCTTGAACTAGAGCTATTCTGAAAGTAAATAGGAAGTAAATTTTCAAGTTATCCCTGCTAGGGAAAGATTTCCCTTTAGACCTGTGGCTGTAATTTTTCAAGGCGCAATCTCCTTTGTCATGTGTCCGCCATAATTTACATTAACCCTTATCATATCTTTGATTAGTTAACATCCTTTTGGAACTTGAACAAGCGAACTTTGTTTTATGTGCGCAACTTTATTTTCTTTTTCTTCCCTACATTCTAAAAGAACTCTTATTGCCTCTTTAAACAGAGATGTGATAATATATATTACCTTCCAAATTGGTTGAATCAAGATTTTAATCGCTTTTACTATTTTGGTTGTGCAAAATTTGTTTACTATGGCGCCATTTTGCATGAAGTTTGCTAAGCTACATGAGGCCATTTGTGTACTTCTTATAATAAATTGGGAATTGCATAATATTGGTATACTGTCTAAGTTACATTCTTTATCTAAAGTGTAGTCTGCTTGGAAATACCTAGTTTGATCTTTACTGAGTCCGAAGTATTTAAACTCATTTTCTATTTGAAAAAAATACAAGGTATTGAATACTTGGAACGGTATGCTTATCAGTTTCAACATTCTGAATTCATCCTGTTTGTCAGAGACAGAAAAATAAAAAAATACTACTAGTTTGAGGTGTTGGGTGGCCACATTACAAGGAGCTGTTTTATATAATTCCAAAAATCCATATCCTGTAGTTGACGGATATTCTAAATCCTATGGACAGTGCGTTTTTATCTCACCGATGGTCTTTAGATGGTGTTACCTTTATATATTTGATAATGTATCTTGGTCACTATTCACGCAAGATTGTAATTTTTCTGTGGTATCAATTGACCAAATATGAAAGGGAAGACGAGGGAAAATTTTCTCTCTAAGAGTGGGGTAAATAGTACTACCTTTATTTCTTCTTAAACAGAGGTCATAGTTCTTTACTGCCTCTTAAACCTGGCTGTACATGTTTTCAAAGACACAACATTGTTTTAATTTATTTAGGGTTTTGACAGCTCCAATGTGGGCTCCTAGAAAAGGCTTGAATGCATGTGGCTAATGATTCCACTAATTAGTTTTTTGGTAAAATGATTTTAAATTGACATGTCTGTATTCTTTTATTAGATATATCCCTAGCATATAATAAGCCATCCACGAGAACCGAATGGAGATATCTCAACCATTTTACTAAATAAGGAATTTCTTCATAGGTTTCAAGCTCATATCTGCAAAAATCTGCAACTATATCTGCAACGTATTTTTTGCCAGAAGAAAAATATACGAATATAGAAGTTCGTTACGTAAGTTAATTTGTAAATTACGTCAGAACCAAATTTAGAGACAGCCATTTAGCAAAAGAAGTGTAAAATTTTTATACAAATTTTGTTTACTTATTCAATGACGGTGAGCCAAAATAAAAGCTGCATTAACTAAAAACGATCATAAATTAAATAAAAAAAACAAGTTTTTTAAACTGAAAGTAAGGAGCAACATTAAAACTTAAAACGAAACAGAAATTATTCCGTACATGAAAGGGGCTGTCCCCTCCTCAACGCCTCGCTCTTTACGCTAAAGTTTAACTCTGTCTCACAACTTTATTTAGCGTAAAGAGCGAGGCGTTGAGGAGAGGGCAGCCCCTTTCATATACGGAATAATTTCTGTTCGTTTTAAGTTTTAATGTCGCTCCTTACTTTCAGTTTAAAAACCTTGTTTTTTTTAATTTAATTTCTTTCAAAACCGAACAAAAAGTAGAACACTTTTTAAACTCAGCAAAGGATAAAACTGATCCTGTACTGGGTAGTGGTGTCTACAGAATCTCGTGTTCATGTGGGAAATTTTACATCGGTAGGACCCATCAACAACTAGGTGAACGTTTGCATGAGCACAAAATTTCAATAGATAAGTCCCTGAGATTAAAAAATAACAATGACAGCTTTGACTCTGCATTGGCTTCGCATACTTTCGTAAATCTGACCCATCTGGTTCTTTTTGACGACATAACCTTAATATCAACTCTGAATGGCCTACCACAAACTTTTAAAGAGGTAATTGAGATAAAAAAAAATACATGGACAAAAATTTAGCAAAAAATAGAGATACTGTAGATATTTCATTAAGCCCAATTTACGACAGTTTAATTTTGAAGGACTCAATCAATATTTTCACCCGGTATAACTTAAAAGAACCTTTTTGCATATCTAATGAAAACCGAAACTGTAGACCAGCTAAAAAATATTGCAAGGCAAAAGATTCTTGCTCAATCATCTTAGTAAATTCCTTTTCATTGATTCCTGCCTGGTTTTTATTTAGTGTCTGTTCTGTCTTTGTCGGGTAAACTTCGAAAGGTTATATTTTCGTTTTTTTCTTTTCCTTTTTTGTTGGCACTGAGGACGACTTGGCGGAAGTCCTTGTCGAAATATTTGCTTATTTCTTCTTCTTCATGGTTTTCCACTGGCTGACAAAATCCTCGTTTTTTCACCTTTTTTATTTTATTTTTCATTTTGTTATTTTTTTTCCTCTCTGAGTTTCATTTGTCATGTATAGCCAGTGTGGTCTAAGAATGTACTTAACACATTCAATCAAAATTTTGAGATGGCCATTTTGTTTAACGTAGTTTCAAGTTCTGGAAATTAGGTCTTTGAGGATGACAACCCCCCCCCCACAACCCTCAGGGAAAGGGTTGTAAGTTATGTCCTGGGGGCATATAAGGTTTTTATTATTGGAATTGAGAGGATAGTGCTCTTATTAATAGTCAAAGGCGATCGGAAGACGAATGCCCCAGTAGAGATGACCCTATAACTCGTGACAGTACATAATTTATGCATGTTTTTATGGTTTTTGTCAGTGAGAATTTGAAAAAACAGGAATTTTGTCACATTTATGGATGGTTTTATGGACTTTGTCAGTGAGAATGAAAAAACAGGAACTTTGTCACATTTATGTCTGTTTTCATGGATGGTTATGTGTGTTGGTCGATTTATTTGATGTTTTATGGTTTTTGTCAGTGAGAATGAAAAAACAGGAACTTTGTCACATTTATGTCTGTTTTCATGGATGGTTATGTGTGTTGGTCGATTTATTTGATGTTTTTCATGGATGATTATGTGTGTTGATCAATTTATTTGATGTTTTTATGGATTTTGTCAGTGAGAATGGAAAAACAGGAACTTTGTCACTCCCTTCTTGTTGTTGTTCGATGCAGATGTTATGAGTTTCCGGGAAACAGTATTTGTTATTGTTGTTCAAGCCAAATGTTATGAGTTTCCGGGAAACAGTATTTGTTGTTGTTGTTCAAGCCAAATGTTATGAGTTTCCAAGGTAACAGCTAGATCACGTGTCTCCTTCTCAGCCAATCAGAGGGCTTGCTTACATCTCCTTCTAAGTCAATCAGGGGGGGGCGGAAATATTAGAAAAAGAGGATTGCAGGTTGGGTTAGTTTAGATTTTTAGTTTATTATTTTATTAACCTATTTAGTTTAGATTTTTAGTTTATTTTAAGTTTATTTATTACCTTTATTTTTAGTTTAGTTTAGTTAGCTATGAGTTTAGAGTTTTAGCCTAGAGTCATAGCTTAGAGTTTTTGTTAGAGTTCTAGTTTAGTTTAGTTTTAGTTTAGTTTAGATTTTAGTTAGTTTAGTAGTTTTGATTTTTAGTTTAGTTTTAGTTTAATGTTTAGTTTTATTTTAATGTTCTAGTTTAGATTTTCAGTTTAATTTATTTTAGTTTGAGATTAGTGTTTAGTTTTAGTTTAGAATTTTATTTAGTTTAAAAGTTTAGATCTTAGTTAGTTTAGTAGTTTAGATTTTTAGTTTATTTTAAGTTTATTTATTACCTTTATTTTAGTTTAGTTTCAGTTGGTTTAGTTTAGATTTTTATTTTAGTTTTAGTTTAATGTTTAATTTTATTTTAGAGTTTTAGTTTAGATTTTTAGTTTATTTTAAGTTTATTTATTTTAGTTTTAGATTAGTGTTTAGTTTTAGTTTAGAGTTTTTGTTTAGCTAGAGTTTTACTAAAGAGTTTTAGTTAGAGTTTTAATTTAGCAGTTTAGTTTAGTTTAGTTTAGATATTTAGTTGAGTTTTAGTTGAATGTTTAGTTTTAGTTTAGATTTTTAGTTTATTTTAAGTTTATTTATTACCTTTATTTTAGTTTAGTTTCAGTTTGGTTTAGTTTAGATTTTTAGTTTAGTTTTAGTTTAATGTTTAATTTTATTTTAGAGTTTTAGTTTAGATTTTTAGTTTATTTTAAGTTTATTTATTTTAGTTTTAGATTAGTGTTTAGTTTTAGTTTAGAGTTTTTGTTTAGCTAGAGTTTTACTAAAGAGTTTTAGTTAGAGTTTTAATTTAGCAGTTTAGTTTAGTTTAGTTTAGATTTTTAGTTTAGTTTTAGTTTAATGTTTAGTTTTAGTTTAGATTTTTAGTTTATTTTAAGTTTATTTATTACCTTTATTTTAGTTTAGTTTCAGTTTGGTTTAGTTTAGATTTTTAGTTTAGTTTTAGTTTAATGTTTAATTTTATTTTAGAGTTTTAGTTTAGATTTTTAGTTTATTTTAAGTTTATTTATTTTAGTTTTAGATTAGTGTTTAGTTTTAGTTTAGAGTTTTTGTTTAGCTAGAGTTTTACTAAAGAGTTTTAGTTAGAGTTTTAATTTAGCAGTTTAGTTTAGTTTAGTTTGGATTTTTAGTTTAGTTTTAGTTTAATGTTTAGTTTTAGTTTAGATTTTTAGTTTATTTTAAGTTTATTTATTACCTTTATTTTAGTTTAGTTTCAGTTTGGTTTAGTTTAGATTTTAGTTTAGTTTTAGTTTAATGTTTAATTTTATTTTAGAGTTTTAGTTTAGATTTTAGTTTATTTTAAGTTTATTTATTTTAGTTTTAGATTAGTGTTTAGTTTTAGTTTAGAGTTTTTGTTTAGCTAGAGTTTTACTAAAGAGTTTTAGTTAGAGTTTTAATTTAGCAGTTTAGTTTAGTTTAGTTTAGATTTTTAGTTTAGTTTTAGTTTAATGTTTAGTTTTAGTTTAGATTTTTAGTTTATTTAAGTTTATTTATTACCTTTATTTTTAGTTTAGTTTAGTTAGCTATGAGTTTAGAGTTTTAGTTAGAGTCATAGCTTAGAGTTTTTGTTAGAGTTCTAGTTTAGTTTAGTTTTAGTTTAGTTTAGATTTTAGTTAGTTTAGTAGTTTTGATTTTTAGTTTAGTTTTAGTTTAATGTTTAGTTTTATTTTAATGTTCTAGTTTAGATTTTCAGTTTAATTTATTTTAGTTTTAGATTAGTATTTAGTTTAGTAGTTTAGATTTAGTTAGTTTATTAGTTTAGATTTAGTTAGTTTAGTAGTTTAGTTTTTTAGTTTAGTATTAGTTAGTTTAGTTTTAGTTTAGAATTTTAGTTTAGCTAGAGTTTTAGTTAGAGTTATAGTTTAGATTTTTAGTTCGTTTAGTTTAGTTCTAGTTTAGTTTTAGTTTAGTGTTCAGTTTTAGTTTAGAATTTTAGTTAGTTTAGTTTTAGTTTAGTTTTAGTTTAGTAGTTAAGTTTAGTTTTAGTTTAACGTTTAGTTTTATTTTAGAGTTTTAGCTAGATTTTCAGTTACTTTAGTAGTTTAGATTTTAGTTAGTTTTAGTATAGAATTTTTAGTTAGTTTAGTAGTTTAGATTTTAGTTAGTTTATTAGTTTAGATTTAGTTAGTTTAGTAGTTTAGAGTTTTAGTTAGTTTAGTTTTAGTTAGTTTAGTTTTAGATTAGAGTTTTACTTAGTTTAGTAGTTAAGAGTTTTAGTTAGATTTATAGTTTAGATTTTTAGTTAGTTTTGGTTAGTTTAGTCTAGATTTTTAGTTTATTATTTTAGTTTAGTTTTAGTTTAGTTTTAGTTTTCTTTTAGATTTTAGTTAGATTTTTAGTTTAGTTTTAGTTTAGTTTTAGATTAGAGTTTTAGTTTAGTTTTAGTTTTAGTTTTCTTTTAGATTTTTAGTCAGATTTCTAGTTTAGTTTTAGTTTAGTTTTAGATTAGAGTTTTAGTTTAGCTACAGGTTGCTAAAGAGTTTTAGTTAGAGTTTTAATTTAGTAGCTTAGTTTGGTTTTAGTTTAGTTTTAGATTAGTGTTTAGTTTTAGTTTAGAGTTTTAGTTAGTTTAGTTTAGTTTTAGATTAGTGTTTAGTTTTAGTTAGAGTTATAGTTTAGTAGTTAGATTTTAGTTAGTTTAGTTTTAGTTAGTTTAGTTTTAGATTAGAGTTTTAGTTAGAGTTATAGTTTAGATTTTAGTTAGTTTAGTAGTTTAGAGTTTAGTTTTAGTTAGAGTTATAGTTTAGATTTTTAGTTAGTTTAGTAGTTTGGAGTTTAGAGTTTAGTTTTAGTTAGTTAGACAGTTTAGATTTTAGTTAGTTTAGTAGTTTAGTTTAGTTTTAGTTTAGTTTAGATTTTTAGTTTAGTTCTAGTTTAGTTTTAGTTTAGTGGTATAATTTATATTTTTAGTTAGAGTTTTAATTTAGCAGTTTAGTTTAGTTTAGTTTAGTTTTAGTTTAGTAGTTAAGTTTAGTTTTAGTTTAACGTTTAGTTTTATTTTAGAGTTTTAGCTAGATTTTCAGTTAGTTTAGTAGTTTAGATTTTAGTTAGTTTTAGTGTAGAATTTTTAGTTAGTTTAGTAGTTTAGATTTTAGTTAGTTTATTAGTTTAGATTTAGTTATTTTAGTAGTTTAGAGTTTTAGTTAGTTTAGTAGTTTAGTTTTTGTTTAGAGTTTTACTTAGTTTAGTAGTTAAGAGTTTTAGTTAGATTTATAGTTTAGATTTTTAGTTAGTTTTGGTTTAGTTTAGTCTAGATTTTTAGTTTATTATTTTAGTTTAGTTTTAGTTTAGTTTTAGTTTTCTTTTAGATGTTTAGTTAGATTTTTAGTTTAGTTTTAGTTTAGTTTTAGATTAGAGTTTTAGTTTAGTTTTAGTTTTAGTTTTCTTTTAGATGTTTAGTTAGATTTTTAGTTTAGTTTTAGTTTAGTTTTAGATTAGAGTTTTAGTTTAGCTACAGTTTGCTAAAGAGTTTTAGTTAGAGTTTTAATTTAGTAGCTTAGTTTGGTTTTAGTTTAGTTTTAGATTAGTGTTTAGTTTTAGTTTAGAGTTTTAGTTAGTTTAGTTTAGTTTTAGATTAGTGTTTAGTTTTAGTTAGAGTTATAGTTTGTAGTTTAGAGATTAGAATTTATTTTTATTTTAGTTTTAGTTAGTTTAGTTTTAGTTTAGTAGTTTAGATTTTTTGTTTGAGTTTTAGTTTACTTTTTGTTTTTTTAGTTAAGAGTTTTCGTTTTACATATGAGTTTTAGTTAGAGTTTTAATTTAGCAGCTTAGTTCAGTTTTAGTTTAATTTTAGTTTAGTTTTAAATTAGTGTTAAGTTTTAGTTTAGAGTTTTAGTTAGTTTAGTTTACTTTTAGATTAGTGTTTAGTTTTAGTTAGAGTTATAGTTTAGTAGTTTAGAGTTTAGAATTTATTTTTAGTTTAGTTTTAGTTAGTTTAGTTTTAGATTAGAGTTTTAGTTTAGCTAGAGTTTTACCTATGAGTTTTAGTTTGAGTTTCAGTTTACTTTTAGTTTTTTTTTTTAGTTAGGAGTTTTCGTTTTACTTTAGAATTTTAGCTAGAGTTTAGTTTGGAGTTTTAGTTTAGTTTTATTTTAATGTTCTAGTTTAGATTTTAGTATTGTTTAGTTTAGTTTATTTTTAGTTATGGTTTTGAAGTGCTTAAAACGGAAAATAAAGGCCGTTGTTCGTGTAGATTCTTCAGTGTCATAACGTCAACTAATAGTCTTTTCTACTGTTCACTGGAAGATATACTGTAATTTCTTTTTTTTGAAAAATCTTGGTGACTACACGAAGATCCTCGGGCGTGCTCTGATTAAGATCCAGCAAAATGTAACCGTATGGCTTGCTAGTCGTCTGAGTGTACGATGACAACAGAAATTTTGGGGCGCCAGGGTATATCTGTTTATTGAGAGTTAAGAGCGAGCTAGAATCACGAACGACTCGATAGATAATATAGATAGAGCAATTCAAAGCAAGGGTTTGCATACATTTGCTCTGATGAAACAGATTGTGTAGAACTAGGGTTATGGAAATGTGTTCATGATGAGATCGGACAGTGAACAATTGCAGCATTTCCTGTGAGAACTGTTCAATGGATTCAGCCAAATCATCAATAATCAGCCACGAGTTCGGTTCAATACTATTGAAAACATCAAGTCCTCTTATGAATTGTATTGGTATGGTTGTGGCAATAGCTTTTATTTTATCATAGGACTCTTGCCAAATACTATAGCAATAGTAGATTTTTTTCGGTTTTTCTATAAACATTTTATCGCAATTTTGAATTATTCTAGCTAAAAGTGTTGTTTTCCCCGACATTGAGGGACCACACAGAAATGATCTGAAGGGTGTTTTAAATTGATACATGCTGTTGACAACAGTCGGACTATGACTAACTGTAAATCATATGTGCCCAATGAATACGTAGTAATTTTCCCATAGATCTATCTATTCAAGAACAACAATATTTCATGGCAACATTTATTACAGCAATATGATAACACTTGTTCAACATGACACTTGGTCAACATGAAAACTCTATTTGTTCAACATGAACAATGATAACACTTTATAATAAACACTTATTGTCTTTAAACACTTTTCTGTACAACACTTTTGTACATCAACACTTTTCTGTACAACACTTTTGTCCATCTACACACTTTTGTACACACTTTTCTATACAACACTTTTTGTACAACAAAAAAATATACTTGGAACTAGCACAGTTGAACATTACAGTGAATTTAAAGGTAGGGCCCCCCACCCCCCGGGAGCCGGCCGCGGGAAGGGTCCCCCACCCCCCGGGAGCCGCGATGGAAAAACAATAGTTGTCGTCACTGCTACGGGTTAGTGGATGGGTTAGTGGTGGTGGTTAGTGCTTGGGTTAGATTAGTTGGTTAGGTTAATTTATGAAAGGTTGAGTGGTGGTGGTTAGTTGGTTAGATTAGTTTATCCAGACCAAGTTGATTACGATAGTCTACGCATTCAACTCGGTCTGAAATACGATAGTGACCATGAGGCAGGACATTCACACCATTCTCGAGCACATAGACCTTGTCAGATATACAAGACATTGCATTTTTTTCTACTCTCACAGTATAATTTCTATACTGTAGAGAGCGAATTGCAAGCACTTGTGCTCTTGGCACTAGGCTACTTTCTACACAGTCTCTGTACACGCTCATGTTAAAATTGCTCTTTACAAAGTGTGTAGGCACCCCTTTACATGTCTTCTTTTCATCCCCACTATGTGTTTCCACGCAATAAACTTTGGGACCCGGGAACACCCCCCTGGATATCAAATCACTCCCCGTCTCTGATTTTAATTTTAATAGTTGGTTGGGGGCTTGACGTTTCACCAGCTCGGGGTAGAGGGATGATTCCAGTTGGTGAAATCCATCCGCGAGCTGATGTGCACCCCATTTTGCAAATCACCCAATAAATCTTCAGTCCCATTTACCTTTAACAGCAGAGAATCTGTATCCCCATAGTAAACTTGAACCTCCCCCTCCCGTGGCCATTGCACCTTGCACACATTGTAAAAGAACGACAACATGAGCTTTTTTGAAATTTCTAGTACTGAACTACCTCCTGCTATATTCTTGTTCAGTACTACATTTCGCTTTTTCCTGTGTAGAAGAACCATGCCGGCCTCTATGCTCGTGAATGATGTAAAATTAGGGTCGGCAATAATTCGTGCACACTCTAGAGGGTCAGTCACGACGTCGCAGCGAGATCTGTTGCGTACGCTTTCACACATTTTGCCAAACGCTGAATTTAGAATGAGCTTGTACAATTCCTTCTCTACCTTTGAATTTGCCCTAGAACGTTTATCGACAAAAGTATCGATAAACGTTTTCAAATAAGGTTTCTGATTGAACTGCAGGACCCTATGTATTTTGGTGATTTTGAAGCCATTGTTCACCATCCAGTGCAAAAGCACATGGTGAACAACGATATTCTCTTTAGGGTCCAAATCAGCAATCAGTTTCTGTTTAGAGGGGGTCCAATGCATCCCCATATCCTCAACCAATGATCGATTGTAGGGGCTCAGTGAGTCCCTGGTCACTGGTCGATTGATACAGGGAAAAACAAAATCTTTGACTGAGTCGTGAAGGGCCAGCGGAATGTGACCGTCAATTTCAAAGAACCATCCTTGTGGCCCGTTGTCCTCGACGGTGTTAATGTCGGGGAACTCACAAGGATTCTCAAGCCATTGATAGTTCCCACACGGCAAAGAGTAGTGGGACATTGCCGAGGGGTATAACGAGTTCATGTCCAAGAACACTGCATTTGACTTTACACCGGTGCTTTGTCCGCTCGGATCGGTTGATAAGACGCGGTCCCCGTGAAAAACATACCCTCCCCGCATTGAACGCTCTACAAAAAGGTGTTGATCTACGTCAGTGATTAGGCCTATTTCCTCCCTACTAATTTTTAAAATTAAATCCATTACTAAATGTGGTGTAGAAAAATAATATCCTATATCTAACCCGAACTCTGAATAGATCTGGTCTGTATTCTTACAGACTATATCCAACAGAGTTAGAACGTCACTGGCCAAGTACAGTCTACAATAATCCCACCCATTTTTACAATCCCCCTTAGCCCACACCTTCTTGGCAAACTCATAATCCTCGACTGTGCATTCACTGTTGGTCAGTGAATTGTGAAAAGCTTCAATTGGAGGTAGTTTCTCCTCGCTTAAGCGAGCGCCAGAGCAGTAATAGTCGTATGCATATACACCTTTGCTGGTTAATAAGTCATACATTTCACTGTCTGGAAAGTGCTGTTTAAGCAAGGGAAAGCTATCAAAATTGTCGCTTTTCTGTACTTGAATTAGTTGACTTAAGGATTTGGGGAAAAAACTAAAAGAATCTAAAAACCTAATTTTATTCCAGCACGTACGCTCATTATCCACTACCTGCCATTTCAGTTCGAGAAGCAATAACTTCTCGGCTGATTTGGGAATAATGTTGTAGGTAAATGAATTATTTACCCATGGACTGTCTACTCCCCCTCCCTCCCTGTGCATACGTGCCGGTGCTGGTAAAATAAATTTTAAGTCATAATTAGAGTTATGAATAAAAACTGGGATAAAAAACTGTTGGCTAACGTTTAAATTACACGATTGATGCGCAACCCCCCTAAAATTACTACCCCCAGATGATATTTCCTGCCACAAGTGATCATGGTCTCTGACTTTCCCCCTCCCCCCTCTTTTCCCTTTAGTCCCCTTATCCTCCTCTACAAACTCCCCCTTACAAACCCAACATATTTTTTGATTTTTAATCGCGAGACGATCCTCTGCAGACAGCACCATTGGATAATGCGTATTTCTCAAACGAGAAATAGCGCCATTAGCCGTGCCAATCAGTTTAGTCAATGCCTTGACCATGCACTCATTCTCATCCAATGTCTCAACTATTTCTAACAACCGTATGGTGTTAGAATTGTCTCTTTGCGCATGTGCATAGGACACTGCAATGGCCTGGTGTTCTTTGATACGGTTTGGATATTGGGGGTCATTCACCTCCACCAGCTTCGCTTCACAGTCTAAAGATATTTTGTTGCATTGGAGAAGGGTATTTTGGAAATTTTTAAAACGTAAAATGGCCCTATCCCCTGAAACCGTTTCCACTGTCTGATATCCATGCCGTCTACAGTGTCTCATATGATTTCGCAACTTTAGTTCAGTCCAAAATCTAGAGAGGCATGTTGGACAGTAGAAACGTACCCCTCGCCCCTTTTTACCCTCCCCCAGAACTCTACTAATGTCAGTGATAGGGTTAAAATGACCGATTGCGTTCGGTTCACTAGACGGTGTGTAAAGCAACCAAACCCAGTGTTTAACCAAATCAACTGACGGGCCCCTTACGGGGAAAACCACCCCCTTCTTTTTAGAACGAGTTCCATCTTCAAATTCTGTTTCGTATTGTACCACAGTAACGCCAATATTTAAATGAGCATTAGCCCTTTCAAAAATGTCAATGGATCTTAGCGTTACTGGGTATTTTCCTTCTAAGCAAGAAAAATCTACAACTGGGAAATCGGACCCGTCCTTCCCATGAACAGCCCAGTGATCTAAATTCTTCTTGGTTGCGTCACGTGCTAGAGGCTCGTATGCTGATATGAGGAAAGCATACTTGAAACACTTTTGATCTGTTTCAAAAAAGATCTTCTGGACACCTTACAACCCTCTAGATCTGGATTATAATTTAATCAATTGCTCTTGGTCCCACTCCCCCTCTTAAAATAAAATCTTTCTTAAATTTACAAATATTAACGCTTAAATTTTCAATAAATAAAACTACAGACCCACTCCGTTTTCGTTATAGTTCTCGAGATGCGCTATAATTTGTCCTACCCACTCACTAAAAACACCCTCAAAATTTTCTAAATTTGGATAAATTACACGCATCTCGGAATGTATAAAATGATAGTAAACCTCGCTTTTCCCCTCATTCAAATAAAAAACCTTTAAAACAATAGACACCTTAATTGAATCCCTACCCCCCCCCCCACAATTGAATTTGTTTCTCCAGTAGTGCACGAATTTTATCTACATAGGCATGCACAATCTCTACAGGATCAAAAACAAAATTTCCCCCCATAAGTGTATTAAAAGGATCCCCAAACGTTGCAGTGAAAACAACTATATTATTTAAAATTGTATTGGACAAAAGAAAATCGGGGAAAGATGTACCCCCACCCCCAAGTTGTTCAACAATATTTGGGGTATGTTCCACTTCAGTTGTTTGAAGTGGACTCGTTAGGGTATAGGAGGCTGGAGGAGGAGGGTTCCCTGTGAAATCATCTAAAAGCTGCAAAGTGTTCGGGCTCAAGTCCGCATGCTCAACTGTACTAGCTTCTACATTAAAAAAATCATTTAAATACTCGTCAATATTAAAAGGTACTTCAATGATATCGTCCCATGTTTCGTTGTCTTGAAACTCCACTGCCTCTTCTTCCCCTTCTTCACTGGACGGTGAATATGGGACCAATGCACCAACCTATAAATGAAAAATAGCTTATTTTCAATGTGTTATCCCTACTGTTAAAATTTGGATTATTATTGCTTAAAAGCATTTGGTTAATTCAACTTAAGATAATCTAAGATATGATATAGAAGGTGGCAATTTTTTTTTGCGGCGCATCACTGCGGCACATCCCTGCGGCGCATCCCTGCGGCGCATCCTGCGGCGCTTCCTGACCCGCGGCGCATCCCCGCGGCGCATCCTGCGGCGCTTTCCTGACCCGTGGCGCATCCCTGCGGCACATCCTGCGGCGCTTTCCTGGCCCACGGCGCATCCCGGCGGCGCTTCTCGGGCCCACGGCGCTTCATGCAGTGCCTCCCACAGCTCTTCCCAGTCCCCCTTCTCATAATGCCCTTCAAAAGTTGAAATATTTCTAATTCCATATTTCTAATTCTCGCGCAAGTGTTCCAGGATTGAACCATTAACTCGGTTTCCCCTCACTAAAATCTTTGGCACGATAGAAATATTCAGTGTAAATTAGAACGTCAATATGTGACAGATGGGATAATCTCTCTCTTAAAATTACGTGAAAAAGAGCATTCAGTTTCAAAGGTACCTAAAAATATATGTGATAGCAATAGAGAAAATAGTAAAGATTAGAAAAAATAGCATTTTGAGTTTCAAGGGCGGTGATTATTAATAGAAATTACCTAAAAATATTCGCTTATGAGATATCGAAGCGATAGCAAAGATTAGGAAAAAGTGGTTTCATTGTAAAAAATTACAATTAGATATGTAATAGGGGTTAATATCTCGCTGAGATAAGTTTATATTGGGATTGAAAAAGAAAAAACATTGGAAGAAATAGATAGGTAGGAAAAAAATGCTTACATTTGCATAATCCGTCTGGGCTTGGGTGCCCGAAGGACCAGGTAGTGCATGCTGGAGGGTAACCTTCTGACCTAGCGTCGATGGGGCAGCTATTAGAGGACCAGGGAGAGCGGATGTGCAAGCGATGTCATTAATTTCTTGTACAGGAGTTGTGAGCTGTGCAGCCGGGACAGGGGCTGGTACAGACGGCTGCACTTGGGCAGGCAGCGTGGAGCTAGAGGGTTTTGGCCAGCGACCATATTGCATGACAGTAGCCTTCGCAGGGGGCGCATTATTGGCCCTCGCTTTCTTAACGGGTGGCGGCGAGGAGCATTCTTCGCTATTTGCACCAGCCATAGCTCTCTTCGATGTAGGGTCCGCAAATTCCTCATAATTTGCCTTAAAGAAGAGAAAAAAAATCAAATCAAAATAATTTTCCCCTTTTTACAGAAAGAAAGTTATTAAACATAATTTTGTTTAGAAAAGTATTTATCTCATTTTAGTAAAGCAAAAAACCCATATTCTCTCCCCCTAAATTTAGGAAAATTAACCCACCCTATGTCTACCCTCTCATTGAGTTAATCATGCGTTTTATTCAAGCGAAAGGCATATCTTACTACCTTTTATTCAAATGTTATAGCTAAAATCACTAAATGACGAAGAAGCAATTAAGGTAAGAAACAATTATCTTTTCTATTTTGTCACTATTAAAAGTGCTAACCCCCTCCCCCAACAAAAATCCTGGATTCACGCCCTGGAATATAAAAGAAACTTTATTGAAAGCTTGAAAAAAATTAAAAACATGCCTAGAGACACAACGCATATATTTACACATTAGTTTTCTTGTCAATGGTGTACATGTCTACACACCGAATCCCCCCTTACTTTTAATGCGAAGAAATAGTTTGTTTTCATTTTACACTGATGGCGGTAGAATTGAAGGCATTGCCCTCCCCCTTTTACATAATTTACTTACAACGAAGCTGTTAGAAGCGATGTATTGCCCCCTCCCCCCTTTTACATAATGTCCTAAATATATTGTTAGCAATTATTTTGTTTAGAATGCATTTCACCGGTTCTCCGGCAAATACAGGTTACGAATCCACAATCTAATTTTGCTTAAAATTGTTTTATTTGACGGGAAGAACAATCCTTTGGGCTAGACCGATACCGTGAACACACCGGAAAAGGGTGACAAAGTAATTATATGCTTGCGGAAATGTATTGTCAAGTTAGTGGCTTAATAGCTAAGAGATAGACAGAAGTTGATTAGGTTTTGAGTGTAAAAGAATATATTTACGTTTTGCATTGAGTATAAAGATTGCAAAGTGATGTTTGTATTAGAGTGGGGGGGGGGATTTAGCTGGAAATATAGAGGGAAGGAATTTATCGAAATGGTATTTCTTTTTGCGAGAATTTGGGATTGTAAGACAATGGGGGAGGGGGGGATATTGTTAGACTCTAATTTGAAAATAACATGTTTCTCTACTTCCATACAGGTTGTGTAGGCCTAGCTTAATTATTGCATCATTGTGTTTTAATTTTGACGGAAGAATAGTTCCGTTGACCGCTTTTGTAAACCGGAAAGGGTGTCAGCTAATAATAGGCCTCGTGCTGGAGATTGTGTCAAAACAGAACGGGATTTTCATTAAAAATTGACAGAAGTCAGCAGACACTTTAGCTGAATATACTGGAGGGTGACCAAGGAAAATAAAAAGTGGAATTTAACGAAAAGGTATTTCTATTGGTGAGAATTTGGGATTGTAAAACAGTGTGGGAGGGGGTTAGGGTAAAAGAATATATTTTACGTTTTCCATTGAGTATAAAGATTGTATGGTTTGGGGGGGGGGGGGGGGGGTTTGGGGGTAAAAGAATATATTTACGTTTTAGATGAATATACTGGAGGGTGTCCAAGGAAAATTCGTTTGAAAATAAAAATGTACTTACATGGTAAATTGTGGCTGCCAAGGCCTCAAGCTCATCAATTATGTCAATTGTTCTATCCATTGTGTCACAATACTTTCTGATAATTGAATCACATTGCATGCCCGTTATATACGAAATCTCAAGGTCAAATTGTTATGTAAACAAAGCCCTCTGATTGGCTGAGAAGGAAACACGTGATCTAACTGTTACCTTGGAAACTCATAACATTTGGCTTGAACAACAACAACAAATACTGTTTCCGGAAACTCATAACATTTGGCTTGAACAACAATAACAAATACTGTTTCCCGGAAACTCATAACATCTGCATCGAACAACAACAAGAAGGGAGTGACAAAGTTCCTGTTTTTCCATTCTCACTGACAAAATCCATAAAAACATCAAATAAATTGATCAACACACATAATCATCCATGAAAAACATCAAATAAATCGACCAACACACATAACCATCCATGAAAACAGACATAAATGTGACAAAGTTCCTGTTTTTTCATTCTCACTGACAAAGTCCATAAAACCATCCATAAATGTGACAAAATTCCTGTTTTTCAAATTCTCACTGACAAAAACCAGAAAAACATGCATAAGTTATGTACTGTCACGAGTTATAGGGTCACCTCTACTTGCCCCCCCCCCCCCTATACCCATCATTTCCCCAAACACTTCCGACCAATATTTTGATATAGCAATTTTGTTGAACGTAGTTGAAGGGTACAAAAATTATGTTTTTGAGTATGAAAACCCCCCAGAGCCCTCAGGGCTAAGGTTGTAAGTTATGCCCTGGGGCATAAGATGTCATATAGAAAGTGATGTCGTAAAAACTTAAAAAGGGCTCTTTTGATTGGAAATTGAGAGGGCTATTGCCCTTTTTAATAGTTAAAAGTAATCTGAAGGAAAATCCCCCCCACGCCCATCATTTCCCCAAAAATTTCCGATCAGCATTTTGACATGGCCATTTTAATCAAGGTAGTTGAGAGGTCTGGAAATTATGTCTTTGAGGATGATAACCCTCCCCCATAGCCCTCAGGACAAGGGTCTTAAGTTAGGCCTTTGGGGCATTTATCGTTTTTATAGAAATTTTGTCGTAGAAACTTTAAAAAAGGGCTCATTTGATTGGAAATTAAGAGGACTGTTGCCTTTTTTACTAGTCCAAAGTGATCAGAGGGTAAATTTCTCCCTCCACACCTATCATTTCCTCAAACACTTGCGATCAAAAGTTCGATATAGCCATTTTGTTAAGCCTATCAGGAAGGTCTGGAAATTATGTCTTTGAGGATAACAAATCCTCCCCACCCCTCAGGGCAAGGGTTGTAAGTTTTGCCCTGGGGACATGTAGGGTTTTTATAGAAAGATCTTGTCATATAAACTTCAAAGGGGATTGACTTGGATTGGTAATCAGACGCTCTAATGCCCTTTTCAAGAGTCAAAGTGATCAGAGGGTAGCTACCCTCTTCCCCCTACACACACGTCATATTGTTCCAAAATGCGTCTAATAGAAATTTTGAGATAGCCATTCTATTCAAAATAGTCTAAATATCATATGACAAGGCTTTTGGGGTTGAAAGAAACCCCAGAGACTAGGGACAAGGGTTGTAAGTTATGCCCAGGGGGTATTAAAGGTTCTTATGGAAGGGATGGTTGTTTAGCTTCAGGAGAGGCTCAATCTTTCTCCCTAAAAAATACTATGTCAATATAAAACGAACAGAAATTAATCAAAAAATTTTTTGCACAATATAAGTTTCTCAAAAAAAAGTAAAGAACTCCATTAAACCAAAAATTAACAAAAATAAAATCAAATACTCTTCCAAGCATACAACTACCACAAATCAGTATTAATAAGTAAATGAAACTCAAAACAAACAGAAATTAAAATAAGTCAAACTATAAACGAGCAATATATAATTTTTACTTTACTGAAAAAAATATTTCAATGTTTCCACTTTTATAACTTCAAGAAATCAAAAATTAATTAAGATTTTAAGGAATAATTGCCAGCATTATGTATATTAAACTGACACTGCACATTTTTTTCAGTAAATTCATTTGAATTTTTTCAGTAAAGTACAAATTATATTCTGGCTTTTAGAAAGCATAGGGTTTAGAACCCTGCTCCGATTAATCTCTGCTCGTTTTGAGTTTAACTTATTTTAATTTCTGTTTGTTTTGGGTTTCATTTATTTATTAACACTTATTTGTGGTAGTTGTATGCTTGGTAGATTATTTG